>JAODTK010005825.1:0-139630 GCA_026419785.1 Sclerodactyla briareus | reverse complement strand
TGCGTGTGTGTGTGTGTGTGTGTGTGTGTGTGTGTGTGTGTGTGTGTTTGTCACAGTTCTCGTAGGCAGGAGATCTTTAGAACGGCAAGTCATTGCGACGAATTTTCAGGGGAGCATCGGGTTGGGTGCACAGATCTGATTATATTTGGGCACGCAAGTCCCCTAATTAAAGTAAGGTATTAGCCTATTGTTAATTTAAATTGTTTTAGGCTCGTGATCCGATTCGGATGAACCGTAGGTGCTATGGTGACGGAGTTTGGTACAAGATGCGGATATGAGTAGATGACTGATTAGATTTTTCAGCATAAATAGGGTCAATAAAATGTCAATCGGGGTCAAAAACTGGTTTGTTGGCCATAACTTGGGAACCAAATGCCTGCCGAGGCTGGGAGGTGCACCATTGTGATTCACTCGTTGACCTCCATCTTGTGAACCTTTGACCTCAATTTGACCTTTACCATGTTTTTGGCTGAATCAATTTTTCCGTGGCCATTTCGTATCTACAAGGTACCTTCCGATCCGAATGACCATAGTTTGACCCCATGTGACCTTTGTGGTGTGAAGATATCTAAGGTCAAAGTTTTTCACTCGAAATTAAGTGCAGTTAGGATGTTCGTAGTGATTTGTGCATGGTGATTTTTAGAATGAGCGGGTCAAACTCCCCTGACAATGAGGTCAAAAGTCAAAGGTCAACTGTTGACTATTGCTTATTTTTCGAGTTACATTGCGAAGAAAATTCCACTGTCATTTTTGTAAATTTGGATATCTGGCAGAGCTCTGTGTGGTCTGAATAGACGAAACAACTCCCGCTTCAAGCGGGCACTCGGTTCTCAAGCTACGAGGGGTCAAAGTTTGGTTTTGGTACCTTTTCGGCATTGCATCGGCAGTATACTTTGGGTACATAATGCTTGTAGGACTGCGGGCATTTCATCGAGAGTAACATTTTTTCATAAAACTGACATGTCACAAAGGTCATTCAAGGTCACTTGGACGAAAACAATATTTTTGGAGACACTTACACTGACAGTGCTTGGCATGTTGAAATTTCGGACAGTGTTTACCTGGGTGGAGAAATTTTCCATAAAAACCATCAAGTCTCAAAGTCATTCAAAGTCACTTATGGGCATATAACTGCGCACATAGTATTGTTCCTGCAACAACTTCCAGTGACCATTTCAATGATGTGGGTTTAATTTTCAGGACAGGGTGTAACCCCTCTAGGGTTACATTTTTTATAAAATGGTCATGTCATCCGAGGTCATTAGAGGTCAGTTGAGGTCAAAACTGATTTTGGTCTTTTCCGGCAATAGCACTGGCGTGTTCCGCAAATGCGAAATGCGCTTAGGAGTGGATGTCTCACGTGGAGAGTAACAAATTTTCATAAAAACTGGGCATGTCATTGAAGGTCATTCAAGTCACTAAGGGGTCAAAAACTGTTTTCTGGCGATAATCGGAGAATTTAATACCTGTGAAGGCTGGGAGGTTCACCATTGTGCTAATTTGTTGACCTGCATGTGTGTGACCTCTGACCTCAATTTGACCTCTGCGGTGGTCATGTGGTTTTAAAGGTGAGTCTTGAATAAATGTGCATATTTAAGGAGTTACGGGCAAAAAAAATAGAACTGGTTATTTTTGTTTATGTGATAGACCTTTGTGTGCTTCATGGAGGAAACCAACTAGCGCTTCGATCGGACGCATAATTTGGTAGTTACAAGGGGTCAAAGTTTAATTTGAAAGCTTTCGCCAATAACAATAGGCGTGTCCATTGGAATGAATGCAATATGCTTCTAATGAGTGGAGGCAATCACATGGAAGAGTACAAGTTTTATAAAAAAACGCCAGTATTTGAAGGTCATTAAGGGCCGTACGGGTCAAAAACTGATTTACTCTTTTTGGCAATAGCACTGGGCGGGTTCTCCAGGAATGCAAAATGCTCTTTAGGAGTGGCGGTTGTATCACATGGAGAGTACATTTTCATGAAAACTGCAATGTCATAAAGGTCCTCAAGGTCACTAAGGGGGTCAAAAATTGTTTTCTGGCTGTATTCGGAGAATTGAATAACTATGAAGGCTGGTGGGAAGGTGCCACCATTGTGATATAATTGTTGACCTGCAATGTGTGTGACCTCTGACTCAATTTGACCTCTGTCGGGTGGTCACGTGGTTAATGGTTGAGTCGTGAATAAAAGTGCTTATTAAAGGAGTTAACGGGCAAATAACAATAGAACCTGGATTAGTTTGGATATGTTGAGACCTTTGTTTTTAACCTGCATGTGTGTTCAATAGGAAGTTGAATATTGGGTCTAATTTGCATAATTTAGGCAATCTTAGTCACATGTCACAAAACTCTTACCTTCCGTCACTCTTCAGTAGACATATTGTCCATAAATCAGTCCTCTACGAATTTGAATTGATCACTGAGTAGTAGGGGTGTGTAAATGCTCTAAACCAAAATTTTTTAAAGGCAACACATTAAATGCCTGTAATTGTTTGCATGGTGGTGACTATAGAGGAAAACACTGCGCGCGCAACCAGGCAAGACACTGGGGGCGATTGCCTTGTTTTGTTGTTTTTTGGTCACTTGGGTCATGGGGGTTTCAAACCCCCAAACCCACCGCCCTCTGTGGGTACGTTAATGTGTGAGGGTACATGTGACCCCTCGTCTATTGTCTTCGTCAGGCCATTACCAAGGTCATGGTTGGGTTCAGGGGTCAGGCAGGGGTCATGGTTGTCAGATGGTAATGAATATAGTCTCTGCCTGAGTCTCATAGTTTCAGTCAGTCAGTGACTCATGATTTATTACTACTGATGTGTTCTGTTATTTGGTGTTGTAAATTGTGGACACATTAGGCTCACCCTGGTCCTCAGAAGAGGAAGAGGGGTTGTTGGGGGGAGGGGTGAGGACACGGGTTGATGCAGGCACGCGGGAACACTTTTTTCCACGGGGGTTCTGAGATTTTCTGACGGGGTGTTTTTGTACCTCTACCGTTACCCCCCCTATCCAAACACCCTACATTTTGGATGTTAATTTTTTTCACTCCCGTAGTAATTTTGCAAACTTCCCCATTTTTTTCCTAATTTCTTGTCACAAGGTCATTTGGATCGGCAGCAGACTTGGTCCCTATTAATCTGCATTTTAGAAACAAAACAGCAGAAGATGACGTCGAATTGACCGCTATCCTGATTAAATCAGAATCCGGCGAAATCGCTCAGGCTACTGGGCATCGATTTATGTCTGGCCAAACTTTCAAGGCAAAGGCCCTAGGTATAGCGCCGTTAAGGTTACGACTTTACGAGCATGGAACGTGTTGCTGTGAAATCACCGTACTAATCGGTGGAAAGTCCCGACCTCTTGCGCAATCCCGAACTGATGAAGGTGTGTCGCAGGGACCAGAGCAAGGGTCATATGATGGGGTGGGTTGAAGCAAGTGAGAAATTCCAACTGGCCAGATTCATTTTTCCAACTCACCCTACCCCCCATACTAAAAGGTGCATTTTTGCATTCCAATTTTTGTCATTTTGGGGGGGGGTCTCTTTTTTTATTGTAAAGAAGTTTGGTAACTTTGTGAAAATGGATCATCCAGACGGAGAGTTCCAATAATGAGTTTTTCATGATTCAATTGGAGGCCCATCTCATCTAAAGGAACTGTTTTCGTGGATGGATTGTGGACACGTCCTATCCACCTAATGCGCGGAAGATGGCGACTCGGCCATCAAAGCTGAAGTGAGGATACAAAAATAACACAACTCATATTAGATAACTGTACTCCTATGCCAGTGCTTTCATACTGGCGTTTGTGGCAATCTTCTCGGGTATTTGGGTCAGGTTTGGAAGCGTAGTGACGGCCCACTGTTCCGCCACAAAGCTCACACTGACGCATGCAACTGGCAGCAGTGCCGAATATTAAGGTAACAATCATGGCGTGGGAACATGTTTTTGAGTGGGGTACTGAAGTTTGCTAATGAATCTGGGGAGGCGTCCAAGGGGAGCGATGGGTTCCCCCTCCCCTTTGCAAAGTGTTTGCATTTCCGTTATCCGTCGATGCAATTTGGTGCAACATAGCACTCACAAAACACCCCACTTTCATTCATGAATATGTCGATTTTCACATGTCCTAGATTCGATTTGCTGCTCAGGATTTGGAATCGCCGAGGGCAGCAAGATTCAGTGAATGTATAGATCTCACTTTTCAGAGGACCCCCGAATCCCTCCCCCTCCCATTTAAAAATGTTTGCATTTCAGGGTGGCCTTAGATGCCCATCTGATGCAGTATGACATCCAACCAAAATTAATTTTGCATTTTCATTCACGTCCTTTGTGAATTTTTTTTAAGGTTGGCGCGGAGCGTCCAAAACACTTTCTTGCGCATAAGCCCCCAGATGGACCGAAAATGACCGAAAATGCCCCCTCCCAGGCGTTTTCGGCTGCATGTACCAAGTCTCACACCTGGGCATTTTGGATAAAAAATTCGTACTCAGTCGAAATTTGAACATTTTTTGGTCAGACCTCGGTGCTTAATAGCTGGCCCCCACTTTAACTTTTTGGCAGAATGTCAGAGTTTGTGCCGCAACACGACTGATCACTAGTGCGCGCAAGCTGCATTTTTTTTTTCGGGTTTCCCCAGCAATATTCTGGAAAAACAGGATCTCTTATGTCCACGCCTACAGTTGACTATTCAGGACGCTATTTGTATAATTTAATCCCCAGCGGAGTACACAATTACACTAGCCTAATGTAAATAAGAATTAGGGTCAATATCGCAAAGAAAAAACATTTCTAGCTTTTTTTTTTTTTTTTTCGTGTTGGTGTACCCAATCTATCTCTACCCTAATTTCTAAGCCATAACAATAACCCAATTGATTGTCATAACATACGACAGCCAATCACGTTGTTGTAATTATGCTTGTTAATTGAAGGAATTGCGCGTGAATCGCGTAAAATTTTTGCACATTATCTGGATAGTGATAAAAAAATATTACAATCCTTTGTTGTAATCGTAATCAAAAAACCCTTTTTACATAATAAAGAATATTCCTGTTGGTTGAGTTGGAAAATTTACATAGTTGACTGGGCCGAGGATCTCAGTCGTAAAATATACAATCTGACGATCCGTCAGAAATTCCAACTGGATATTCGAAAAGTTCCAACTGCGAGGTAGCTCTGACAATTTTTTTGGGGTGAGACACCTCCCACACCCCCCGCTCACGACTTCCCTGTGTGTACGTACGAGACACTGGTGTATAATTAATTATACTAGCACTGCAGCACACTGCGTCATTGCGCAGAGGCTACATGTATTCCTAGTCATGTATTCCTAATCATTTTTCTGCGGCGTACAATAAGCAATGATTTGAATCGGGTGAGCCAATAGATCGAGCTTCGGTTTTTTTTATCACATGTTTAATTAATAAGTCAATGTTTTTGATGGAGAGTTGGCGTTTTGAAGTTCCCACTTACCGACTGTACTTTGTCGGAGGCCGGAGTGCTAAAACTAGGGGGTGCTGGGCATATTCCAGCACCCCGATCCAAAAAGTGGGGGGTGCTGCAGCCCTCAGCACCCCCCCTTCCCGTGGGCTTGGTTTGGATGTGACCTCTGCCTGAGGCTAATATTTTCGTCAGTCATTAGTTACCCTGTGGTAAATGCAGTCATTGTCAGTGTAAGGGGTGTGCTCCACTAAAGATCCAATGCTATTATTGAGTTGCCACAACATCATCGATAAAATTCCGTTTTTTTGATTAATCGGCGAGCTTAAAATAGCAATGTTTGTTGTGCTTTCATCCCTGTCTGACCAGTGTTCAGACTCAAGATCATCCACTTGATAATTGCAGCAGAGAAAGCTTAGCCAGTCAGCCTTATTTATTGAACTGATACATTAACGTGCAGGAATAATTCTGGATTTCAGCCCTCCCTGTAATACATACTATCACCTACCAGAACAAATACAAACGAATTCGATTAATCGATTATCAATCATTTTTAAAATTTATTAATCAATTAAGAATTGGTTAATCGGGAGGCCCCGCCCCTAGTGCAGAGTGGACGGGATGATTTTGGGATCAAAATAGTGAATAATCAGAACGAATTTTCCCAGCACATCCCAACAACAATGGACGTACTCATTTTCTGAAAAAACAGGCCTTGTCATTATCAATTTTCATTACGCTTTCCTGCCAAGCTCCCAGACAGATGTAGAAACATTATACCATTGCAAAATTCTCTCAAGTCATCCAGAATAGCAACTCAAACATGAAACTGTTGGCTCATATTACCACAGTTCTCCAAAAAGGTAGATAGATAGGTATGTAATTGTCAATGCTTCCACACTATTGGCAATACATCTGGATCCTCCACCTTTGAGACATAGGTTTTCCTTCTCCTAACCAAAAACTCACATCCATTACCCTGGGCTGAATAGTGGCGTCATTACTTTTACAAGACTGATTCTAGCAGCACAATACCAATCAGATAATCAACTTTGTCATTGATTCTTGAGTTATGCCTTGACTGGCCCTAACGTGCCAGCAACAAAATACTCTCTGCTCCACCTTACGTAACAGGGACTGATCCATTTACCATGGTGGTGATTTATCAAAGGTTGCCTATTGTTGGGTTCTTATGTCTAAGGCTAGGTGGATAATGACTGCAAGCAGCAGCTATTTCAGTTGAACCATGACCCATGTGGATATGCGTGGATGAAATACCTCACTATTTATAATTTATATATATATATAAATATATATATATATTATCATTACACACCCACTCTTATTATCAGGAATGACCCATTTAACAAGGAAGGATTATTGTAGACCAATACAACTGTGGCACTCCAAGCCAGTTGGCACTTGAGTTGCTGCTCAAGGATTTAGGGATAGGCATTGGTTTTGTAGTTTAATGTCAGCATCAGATCATATTCCTTCTATAGAGGCACAGTGAAAAAAGGACGACCAGGAACCAAGGTGGGTCCTCTGACTGAAAACAAAAGTACACTTTGATGATGTGTAGACTGTAGTATGCGTTGTGTTCGTTGTGTCCACTTCTTGTAGCAGGAGTACTCTGAAACAGTTAAGAAGGATTTCTGAAATTTTGTATGTAGTAAAGGTTGGTGGAACACTTCCTAATTAGATTTTGCGCATATGAAAGTAAAATAAGTGGTAGTGAGTAATTAGTTTTTTTCATGTATTTCATATTCACACATTTCAAAAAATATTTTATTGGAGAGGGGGGGGGCTAGCATATTAGAGGCTGTCTGCACCTGCATGTAGGGATTGTCTGTTAGGTCTAAGTCTAATAAAGTTATTATCCAGAGCCATCAAAAGGAAGGTGTGGTAGATAAAAATTTAACAACACAATGTCAACGTATTCCATTTCTCGCCTAATTCGTGATTGGTCGAGGAAATCGCAGATGCCAAGAAAATAAGGCATCCAGGTCTGCACCCCCTAACTAAATCGGTCATCTCTGCTGGCACGTATATAAACAGAAAAAAAAAAAAAACAACTTAATGATAAGAAAAAGGATGTAGTAATTGTGCAAACAGTGGTGGGAATTATTGAAAAATAGAATATAAAGCACATTAACATATTGAGAAATGATGAAGGTATCATTTATACCAATATTTGAAAAATAATCAACAACGAAAATATGACCATCAGTTCCAATTATGGTCCAATCTGCTGTCATCAACGAATTTAATTAATTAGGATGTGCTCCTGCAACAAAAAAAAGTTCACATTGGCCTTTCAGACGTCCATTTTTACTACAGGGGGATTCCTAGGGGTGCTATTATGATGAGGTGGTTTCTGTCAGTATCAGTGGAACCTATGAACAGGATGAATTGACAAACTGGATGGCATGCTGTGTACCTGATAAGCCGTTGATTGAGAGTTACAAACTATGGGCGAACACTGAGCCCGGGTTGTGGGGAACAGGGCGGAGGGGGGCAATCATCCCATCCCTATGGTTATAATGAACACAGCAAACACTGTGGTTTTTTTTTTACAGTCCTCATAGAATATGATGTTAAATTATACTATTTTGTATCTCGGTGCTCCTACCATAGGCAAAAAAATTTTACACAAGGGGAGATGGCCAGAGTAAAATTTACACTTCTGAATTGAGACTCAATAGTATTCGCAGGAGATGAGTTTGCAGAGTGTGTTGATCATGAAATGTTCCAATTTGAAACGATCACATACAGAAACTAGGTCGCTCATACCTTCTGTCCTCCATAAATAACTGATGCAGTGGTAACGATATAATCTTAATTCAATTTCCAGAAATTATCCCCATATTCCAAAATTTACCAAAGGGCCCCCTCACCCCAGATTTAATGGGGGGCCCCCTGGTTTTATTCACCGATTTGAAAAGATTGGTAATTCCAACATATTGGAAACATTAAAACTGTGCGAAAAGAAAGGGTATGGAATCAAATGAGAAGCCCGCCATCATAACATCTCCCCTACCCAGCCCATCCCCAATCCACATTCAAAATGTTTGGTTGGTTGCCATGGCAGGAAGGTGGTTGAATCTCTTGGTTGATCCAGCAGCAAAAGATCTCATCAGTAATTTACCAGGTCCTGTATTCCAGTGAATTAACAGCAGTGAATTATTTAAATATGTTATTCCTAAATATAATCATCTGCACCCTCGCTATGCGGAATGATCCATTTTTGCCAAATGGACACATTTGAATATTGCATAAATGGCATGCATCACTCCATCCTTAAGCTTACAGGAGGATTCCATTTACCATGGAGAGATTTTTGAAAATGAATAATTTTATTAACTCTGATGAAAGGTATCCATGTAAACTAGCAACTCAGATGGACTGCTCAATTTTACCACTGAATGTGTGAAATGCAATAGCTTATAGGCAAGTATTATCTGATATCACTTACTAGGAGAAAGTGTAAGCTGTGTTCTATATGAGGTGGCCTCAATGACTTTACCTACAAGAGGTCATTTTAGGCTATTCATTGAAGGATTGTCATTTGCCAAATGGCGCCCAACTCTCTGAAACCCCCACTCCTTTCCCAATTTTCAATTGCATCACATGATTTCATAAAAGAAGTATTGTGTCATATCAATTGTGTTTGATCAGTTTTGAAATGTTGCCTCTATTAAGGTTACAAAAATCATAAATCTTGCAAAATTCCATGTGTGCTCTATTAGGGCATGAGCTTCTGCTATCATGGAGAACGGTAGTATCAGAGTAATTTATTTGTGACAGGTGCAAGCGAGAGGAAGGCAGAAAGATGGAGGGGATGCCTCCACAGGGGCAGGGACCTACAGGACCAGACTGACGGATTGAAGCAAACGCTCTCTAACCTGGAGAGGAAGGATAAACTGAAGCAGAAAACACAGGCCCTCATCAATTCAAGAAATCTCACAGAGGGTGATTTTGGAAAGGTATGTGTGATCCATTTGGGGGGGGGGGGGGGGGAATTTATCAATGTTCCCGGGGATTGTTCGATGTGTTCCCGGGCTTCGTTGTCACCAGTTCTATCTTCCCAGGATTCATTGTCCTGGTTCGATGTTCCCCATTTTTCGAACCTCAGGAACATTGAGCCCTGGGAACATTGGTGTAGACCCCATCGGGGGAGGGGTGGGGGGGGGTATATGGGGGGGTGGGTAGATATGGGTTCAAAAAATATGAAAAGAGTGAATGGTTATGGGTAACTAGCAAGCAAAACAACTGAAAACATCCTTATTTGGTCACATGTCACTCCAGCTGGTTTAAGCTACTACTAGGTTCCATCAAGCATTGTTGGTCGTAGGTAGGCTTCAAACATTCTGTTATATAATGGTCAAGTTGTACGAATTACCACCATAATTAATGGCACTTGCCCTCTCATTCATGCCTGTCAGATTTATATGGAGCTAGCGTCCATTCTGGGGCTTCCCTTACCAACCAAACTTTGTGATCGATTTTCAATAAGGGAGGAGGTTTATCCCAATATGGTTTTGAGAGTATTTTAACTGTCAAAAACCATTTTGAAGGAGCAAGAATCAGGACCTCAAAACATATGGTTTGGTTTGCACCACCAGTTGTTCTGCAATATATGTGCCATAGTGTATGCAACTTTTTTGGTCTCCCCAAATGAATTCTGGTAGTATAGAGCAATCTCTTTGGGGTGTAAGTGTTGTTGTATGTGTGATGTGTGCATAAATACTCTCTTGTCTCCAAATGAAAGACACTCAACGATCACCTCCTCTTTTGTGTGTATGTGGTGTGTGTTGTGTGTCACACTCTCCTGTAATAGCAGGATATTTCAGAAAGAAACTGTAGACCTATTCTGATGAAATTGAAATTTCATAGTCGGTGGTCAGGGTTAGTATCAGGACACAAAAGTCACTTCGTCAAGTAAGGTCATCAACCTATTTATGAGTTTATGGTTTTAGCTCATTAGCAAAATTAACAGACATAACTGTGTAGGAGCTATGGGTGATGTAGGTTGAGGTACTGATTAAATTTCCGTGTAAAATACTAATTGGTTGAGGAATTCAATGTTTAATGCGATGGTGAGGTTTGTCAGAGTTTACGTAACGTGGTTGAATATGGTCCACTTCAGTCAAAGAATTGTTAATATTAACTCGGGAGCACTGAGGGTCATTCAATGGTTCTGATCTGTATCGTTTGTGGAAATTAGGCAGATTGGTGAACGCTGATACCACATCGTATTACATTGTTTTGATGCGTATCATCGTGTTAGACAGAGCTTTGAATTGAACTCAAGAGTCACTATATGTATAACCTAACCAAATCTCTGGATTTGTGATACACTCCATTGTTTGGTCTTCAGATGCAGGAAAGTTAGAGGGGGAGATCGAGGACCTGAAAAATGAGAAGAGATCTCTAGAGCTATACATCGAGAGGACTGATCTCTGGTGGGAGCATGTCGGCAAATGGAGGACAGATATCTGCCTACCAGAGGTAGAGTAGATTACTATCATATTGAAGGACAATTACAGGCTATTGTGGAGAATGGAAAACTGTATCAATAGGTCCAAACCCCATTTCAATACGATGTTCCTATGTAGGTTTATCAACCTTCAAAGTTTGGTTCATGATGCAGAAAAATTGAGGAGAATCTCAATTGCACAATAACGCATGATGTCACACTTGGACAACACAGGAAATTATGTTATGTATTTCATTGTTTCATTTTGTCGAATGGATCAACATTTAGCAGGAGTTCTGCTGTCTTCCTCTCACCAAAGTGACCTTCAGCACCTACCAACCCACTACAGCAACCCTCTCCCATAGACTAAATGCTTTTTGCAGTGGGAATAATGAATGAATTTCAATAGGAAACAAGAAATATTGGCAGGGTTGTGCAAGTATGACATCCATTTAGTATTGCATGATGGGATGCTTTTCGATCTTGCATAATAAACATGCACAAACTTCAAAGGACTGTAACTCCGTAACTGAAAGTCATACAAACTTTGGGTTTGGACTGACGCATTCAGTTTTTTTTCCAGCTAATATATTAGACTCTTAATAATTCATCCTACAGTGGTCCTTTAATCAAATCTGCAAGACTTTTTTCCACTCTGTGTCTGGAGTTGTTGCTTGGTTAAAGAAACGAAGACCATCATGGCATGCCCCCTGCTTTGTTCTTTCATTTGTTATCCTTTCTTATTCTGGTACTAGTTTTGCTGTAGAGTGTGCTGGAGGTTCCACTGACTTCTCACCCGCCGTTCAAGAGGTGCGGAGGTTGCCACCCTACCTCCTACAAGGCTGTTCAACACTCTTGTGAACTGTATAACAGGAAGCATGGATGAATAGTTGACGGGTGTAGTCGAGGTCGTCCGAGCCGAGGCTGAGGCTGGGCTTATTTCTTGAGGTCGTACACCATGTATGGCTGCCTCAAGGCCAAACAAGGCAGAAGCCTGGCAAATTCAGGCCAGACTAATCCCTGAACATTTGTTAGCTTCTACTATAATATATCAAATTCAAGGTATCAATGTTGTCTTTTGCAGATTCCGAAAGACCTGGAGAACTTTACCCTGTACTTTCAGCTTGTGGTCCACCCTGTAGACCCCGCCCTCGATGACTGTGGCTGGGTGGTGCTAAGAAGGCTCAAAGACTCCACCCCTGACAGGAGACGAGACCAAAGATGTCGTGGCTACTATTGATTACAGCAAGTACTAAACAGTGTGGGAGGGGGTAATCTGTGGACTCAGCTCTCGTTAGCTGTGGCTGGTTGGGTTGTATTATTATCACTACTATTCTTTGACAATGATCCATTTGATTCATGCCATTAGGCGCCACATTGTATTGAGTGTTTATTTCGGGGGTTGTGAAAAAGTGTTCTGCCCTCAGTATTGGCAGAGCTGAGAAATGGGTAAAGATCGGTGAACATTCAATTACAAAATAGTCAGTAGCGTATAGTCACAGTTGCTGCAAACTTGCTTGAGGCTTCACAATCACTTAGACTAGTCTCCCCATACTTTCCTAGCCAAGGGTTTCCTATTCTTGATTTTCCAATAATATTGCCAATTTGGGAGAAAATATGCTAGAATTTGTCTCTGCTTCCATAGTGTAGCAACTGGGTGAAGAAGGTCCGCTTACCATCTCTGAACAGGAGGTCATCGAGGTCGCTGATAGAAAAGAATTGGAGAAGACCAAGGATATGCTGCAAAGGTTCATCTCTGTGAGTTGCCAAGTCAGCTATTTTTGCTGGTTTCTTTGGTAACAGCCTATCCATGTTTGGAGGATCTCCCGAAACCAATATTAATAGTAATAATATTAACAATATTGCAGTGATAAAGCATTGAATTGAAATGAAAACAGCCCACAAGGAGTAATTGCATTCTTAAGCACTCCTCAAGTTCATAAAAAGATGTCTTACATAGATTACATCATATTTGCATATATATTGTCCTCTTAGAAAATAAAATTCCAAGCAATTGGAGACAATAAATGTAAGAAATGCATGCTGGTTGGACATACCATATTCTTTCTAAATAATCTTATCTTTGAGTGACCCCGCACTTTTTTCCAGGAGTGGCAGCTCCAAGTACTTACTGTAAAGCATTACAGGGTCAGAAACAATGGAAACATCAAGCAATATTTACAGCAGTTCTGCAGTAAATAATATTGATATAAATATATTGATGTCACCTCATTAGGAAGTTTTTTTTGTTTTTTGGGGCAGTATTAGCTGAATGTCCAGTTCAAGTTTATTATGTATCATCAAAACAATGGCAAGGTGGTAGTCATAACAAAGGTCTTTTCGTTGTTCATTCTCCCCAGACTGTATTGGATGATGATACCCTGAGACAGAGTGAGGCCCTCTTCTCTCTGATCATCCCGACACCAAAACTGCTCAATGATTCCCCATGTACTACCCCCCCTCCAGATGAACATTGGTCCCTACGTCCCTTCTTCTTCCTACACTGTGTTGGATGAATGAATTTCCTGTTTGTTGCAGGGCGAGGCTCTATTCTCTTCTGCTGATACCAAAACTGTTTCACTATGCATCCTTCAACTTGAAAAAAAAAATATTTCTGCTTCCATTGTGTTTTATGACTTCCTTTCCACTTTCCTTCCCTGAGCTCACTTAGATGGGGGGGAGGGGCAATAATGTATTTATTCTATTCCCGTGGCTGTGATGCACCACCATTGTACATTTCTATGGTTTGTTAAGATAGTCCCAACATTTCTCAAAAATATACTACAATGTGCTCACACCTTAACAGGTGACTGAAAAAATACATCTGTTCTTCTCCTCCCCTTCTCCTGGCATTTACATTACGCACCTATCACTACTAACGTTAGTCAAACACACACGCTTGTTAAGTGCTTGGATCATTTCCTCGTTTTCACTTTTTGGTATAATTTCCTTCCTCAAACTTGTAGTTGTCAGCAGTTGGTAGTAGCATTTGTTAACTCTCCAAAGACTTTTCGGAAGATTGTGACTCATTTAGGCTCAACCTCGAGATGATATTGGGGGCAAATGCACCCTTTTTGTTCTCGCCTGAACTTTGTTCAAGGAGATGACAATATTGGGTTCACTTTGTTGTGTGTGTGTGTTCGTCTGTCTGTCTGTTGTCCCGTCTGTCTGTCTATCTGTCTGTCCGTCTGTCTGGTCTGTCTTCTGTCTGTCTGTCTGTCCGTATTGCGGTTGATATTCCTGAAACCTTGGATCCATCATGCTGGGACCTTCCGTGGAGGTGCGCGGTTAAGAGTTTCCAATGTGCATCCACTGTTCGTCCCAACGACTTCTCTCATTTTGCCTAAATTTGCATATTTATGAAAATTGGCCCGGAGCTTGTACAATATATCTTTATCGGTAGATTCATTGGTGATGCAGTTTCAGTGTAGATAACACTATGACGATACCCGAATCGATCAATTCCTGGCATGATTATGCTATTAAGTAGTCTAATTGTTTGCAAAAAAAAATTTTAAAAAAAATTTTCAATGCGTATGTTTTTTTGAAGTTTGTGGATTTTGACAACTTTGGTGGAGATGGTTTAATCTATAGTCCCCAAGATTTTACAGTAGGTACTAGGGCCCAGAGGTCATTAATGGTACTAATCTGTCATTCAAGGTCACTTAGGGGTCAAAACGTTTTCTTCTGGCCATAATCGAGAATTGAATATCCGTGAAGGGCTGGAAGGTTCAATATTTTTATAATTGTTGACCTGCACTTTGTGTGGAAACCTCCTGCCTCAAGTTGAACCTCTGCCTGTCGGGTGGTCATGTGGTTAAAGGTTGACGTCTTGAATAAATGTGCTATTTCAAGGTACAGTGCCAAAAATAAAACTGGTATTTTTGGATATGTGATAGACCTTTGTTGCTTTAATGGATGAGATCAACTCCCGCTTCGATCGGTTACATACTTTGGTAGTTACAAACAAGGGGTCACAATTTAATTTAAATAGCTTTTCGGCAATAAAACATGGGCTTGTTGCCATTGGAATTCGAATATGCTTCTATGAGTGGATGCAATCAATGGAGATAACAATTTTTTATGAAAACCGCCATGTCCATTGAAGTTCATCGAAGTCACTTAGGGGTCAAAACTAAAACTGATATTAGAGTACTTTCTGGCAATAAGCACTGGGCATGTTCATCAGAATGGCAAAATGCTCCTAGGAGTGGATTATCCATGGAAGTTACAAATTTTCATAAAACTGCCATGTCTTAAAGGTTCAATTCCAAGGTCACTTAGGGGTCCAAACTGTTTTCTGGCCATAATAAAAGAATTGAATATCTGTGAAGGCGGGAAGGTTAACTATTGTCATATAATTGTTTGCCTGCATGTGTGGTGACCTCTGACCTCAATTTGACCTCTGTCGGGTGGTCTGTGGTTAAAGGTTGAGTCTTGAATATTGCTTATTTAAGGAGTTACGGGCAAAAAAAAATAGAAACTGGTTATTTTTGGATATGTGATCGCCCTTTGTGTGCTTTAAGGAGGAAACCCACTCCCGCTTCGATTGGACCATACTTTGGTAGTTACCAGCGGTCAAAGTTTAATTAATAGCTTGTTAGCAATAACATTAGCATGTTCATTGGAATGCAATATGCTTCTAGGAGTGGAGGCATCACATGGAGAGGAACAACTTTATAAACCTGCCATGTCATTGAAGGTCATCAAGAGGTCACGTAGGGGTTCAAAAACTGATTTAGACTATTTGGCAACTAAGCACGGAGCATGTCATCAGAATGGCAAATGCTTCCTAGGAGTGGATGAATCACATGGAGGGTTACAAGTTTTCATAAAAACTGCCTTGTCATAAAGGTCATCAAGGTCCACTGAGGGGTCAAAAACTGTTTCCGGGCCATAATCATAATCTCGGAGAATTGAATATCTTGAAGACTGAAGGTTCACCATGTGATATAATTATGACCTGCATGTGTGGACCCTGACCTCATTTGACCTTTGTCGGGTGTCATGTGGTTAAAGGTTAGTCTTGAATATGTGCTTATTTAAGGAGTTGCGGGCAAAAAAATATAAACTGTTTTTTTAGATGTGATAGAACCCTTTGGTGTGCTTCATGGAGGAACCAACTCCCGCTCCGATAGGAAGAACGCTACCTCGGAGTTACAACAAGGGGGTTTCAAAGTTTAAAATTAATGCTTTTTTTTCGCAATACATTCGGCATGTGCATTGGAATGCAATATGCTCTAAGGAATGGATGCAACATGGGAGTAACAATTTTATAAAAACCGTCATGGTCATTGAGGTCCTCAAAGGTCACGTAGGGGTAAAAAACTGAATTTTAGTACTTTTTGGCAATAGCACTGGCATGTTCATCAGAAATGGCAAAATGCTCCTCGGAAGTGGATTTATCCATTGAGAGTTACAATTTTCATAAAAACTTGCCCCATGTCATTAAAGTCATTCAAGGTCACTCAGGGGTCAAAAACTGTTTTCTTTCTATTACTGGCCATATCGAGAATTGAATATCTGTGAGGCTGGCGGTCACCATGTGATGTAATTGTTGACCTGCATGTAGTGTGTGACTCTGACCTGAATTTGACCGTTGGCGGGTGGGTCATGATGTGTTAAAAGGTTGAGTCTTGAATAAATTCTTATTTAAGGAGTTCGGGCAAAAAATAGAAACTGGTTATTTAAGGTATGTGATAGACCTTTGTGTGCTTTTAAATGGAGGGGACAACTCTCGCTTCGATCGACTCTTACTTTGGTAGTTACAATGGGTTAAAGGTTTAATTTAATAGCTTTTTCTGCATAACATTGGGCGTGTTTATTGGAATGCAATATGCTTCGAGGAGTGGATGCATCACAGGAGTGTAACCTTTTTTTATAAAAAACCGCCATGCTTGAAGGTCATCAAAGGTCACGTAGGGGTCACAAAAAATTTTTTGGTAAATTTAAAAAACGGATTTAGTACTTTTGGCCAAATAGCACTGGGCATGTCATCAGATGCAAAAATGCTCCTAGGAGTGAGTGGAGGATACATGGAGAGTTAAATTTCATAAAAAAAGGCCCATGTCATTAAAGGCATTCGAGGTCAATCAGGGGTCAAAAACTAGTTTTCTGCCCATAATCGGAGAATTGAATATCTGTGAGCTTGGAGTTCACCCTTGTGATGTAATGTTGACCGCCATGTGTGTGACCTTGCCTGAATTTGACCTCTGTCGGGTGGTCATGGGTTAAAGGTTGAGTCTTGAATAATGTGCTTATTTAGGGACTTACGGGCAAAAAAATAGAAACCGGTTGTTGGTGGATGATGTGATAGACCTTTGTGTGCTTTATGAGGGGACCAACTCTCGCTTGATCGGACTCTTACTTTGGTAAGTTACAAGGGGTCAAAGTTAATTTAATAGCTTTTTCGCAATAAACATGGGGTGTTTAGTGGAATGCAATTGCTTCTATAGGAGTGGATGCATCACATGGAGTGGTAAACAATTTATTAAAAACGCCATGTCATGAAGGTCATCAAAGGTCACGTAGGGGTCAAAATCTGGAGGATAGCTGGGGGGAGTAACTCCCTTGGGATGGCTGGTATTAAAAATGGAATCTTATGGGTGACACTGAGGGATATTACGGACAAACTTTATTAGATAGGACCAGTTTTCAAGATGAAGCTATGGTCTCCTTTAGTCTCGCCAAATGTTAACATTGAATCAGGCACTAGGGGTTATGCAGTGTGTATAAAAGGCTTCATATGCCAAGGTTCAAGTTTGTTGAATTCAATGAAATGTCTATTATTATAGTGTGAGTTCACAATTGGCTGAGATTAAGTGAACTTGATTAATGGGTCAACAGAAAGTTGAGATTGTCTAAATTTGCATAAATTTAGTCAATCTATCACAATTTTCACAAAACTTAGATGGTAACATTGTCAATAATCAGTCCTTATGGATTTGAAATTGGTCACTGGATTAGTAGGTGTTATGTCAAATGCTAAGTACCAGAATCTGAAAGCAACTCATAATGCCTGGTTCATTGTTTTGCAGGGTTGACTAATAGATGTGAAAACACTGATCGCGTAACCAGGCGAGACATTGGGGGCGGTCGCCTTGTGTTATAATCTAGCATTCGCAAATCACTCTCACAAGCTCTAAAATGCCTATCAGATTGGGGTGACTCTGGATTGACCTGTTGTATAGGGTTGACATAAACTTGGTGCTACATAACATATTCCATGAGTCTTTGCTAAATCCCCCATCTACAAAACATGATTCTTAACAATCAGATTTTTGATTCCTTGCTGCCGAGGCAAAAGCAATCTATGCGTCCCCATGCCTGTGTGTGTGCGTCTGTGACACTTTCTTGTAAACACGATAAGTGGGAGACACAAGGTCCGATTGATTTCATACTTGGGTGTGATCACCATGATGAGTAGATGATCCCAATTGTTTTGTGTGCTGATCTCATCGATATTCATGAGTAGGCAGGGCTTAGTGAAAATTTCCAAAATGTAAATATCTCACAAATATAGTGCGATTTGCTCAACCTTGCTTCAGTGTAATTGACATGAGATAAGGTTATATGTAAGAAAACACTTGCTGCAGCTGCTCTTCATATTGTGGGGGCGGAGCCTACTAATTGTAATTGTGTGTGCTTGTTTTCCGCTTTCTTGTAAACACGATAAGTGGGAGACGCAAGGTCCGATTGATTTCATACTTGGTTGGTGGGTCACCCATGGTCTGTAGATGGTCCCTATTGTTTTTGGTGCCAATTCTCATTAATATTCATGAGTGGGCGGAGCTTTGAAAAATGGCGATAGGAACTTCTAATATCAATATCTCCACAACCGTATGTCCGATTTTGGGGCTAAACTGGTTTAGGGTGTGTGAGTGGCAAGAGGTAAGGTGTATGTGTGGGTACACTTCCATGTAGCTCAATAATATTCATAGGGGCGGAGCCTAAATAGGATTTCACCTAATTGGCTTGTAAACACAATAACTGGAAGACGCAAGGTCCGATTGATTTCATACTTGGGTGGTAGATCACCCATGATGAGTAGATGATCCCAATTGTTTTGTGTGCTGATCTCATCGATATTCATGAGTAGGCAGGGCTTAGGGAAAATTTCCAAAAATGTCATATCTCCACAACCATACGTGTGATTTTGCTCAGAATTGCTTCAGTGTAATTGGCATGAGATGAGGTTTATAGTAAGGGTACATATTTGGCTTTGCATCTCATAATTTAGGGGGTGGGCCGCCTCTAAATCATAATTGTGTGTGCTTGTGTTACGCTTCCTGTGAACCCGATAAGTGGGAGACGCAAGGTCCGATTGATTTCATACTTGGGTGGTAGATCACCCATGGTCTGTAGAAAGAAATTCAGGGTTGTGCATAAACTGGTATGCTAATGATCAATGTCGAAGGTCACTTGGGAGCGCACAGAGACTGGAATGCACAAGTGTGTACTCAGCATAGAATATAGTATTTTCATTTTGGGGCAGAGCAATCTCCGAAACTCCCCTGGAGAAAATTATGAATCCTCTCACCATGAACATCACTACTATGAACTAATACGTGAACATTAACACAATGAGAATTTCCAATAGATTAAATATCAGTTGAATCCTCACTAGGTATGTGTGTTCACCAAATAGCAGGAATCACATAGCCTTTTGGCTCCGTTCCATTACCAATATTATATTTAGTAGGATTAGATTAGGAGTGTTGATGTGGTAGTAGACATGGACAGGCCAAACCATCATTTTCATTGACATGTTAAGTGCTATTGTGGACTGATACTCATGAATCACCTTTGATTAGTAGAAGATGCCTGATGTTTTATTGATAATCTCATTGTTATTCATGTTAGTGAAGCATGTATGATCCATGATATTACCATGATCACAGAGGTTAGCATCATTGTTATGTTGTTCTTTTCTTTTTTCTCAGGAATTGCCCCGAAGCGCAGTCTATTTTCTCTTTCGAGCATCTTCAGGACAATCCTTCCCGAGGCTGTGGATGTCACTTATCAACAGAATTGAGGAGGAAGATTGAAGCTACCATTTTTTTCATTCTCAAAGACTGTAACAGCTATACATACCACTTTCATGTCGCAACTATTATGGTTCAGGTGCCTTGACCTTACAGAACAGGTCATCTGAAGAGGTCACATTACACCCCAAACAAAGGTGCATGAAGCACCCCCAATACCCTGGTCCACTGTGGGTCTTATCAAATCCCAAGTGACCTCACATATATGTCACCTGTGACAATGACTCCCCCCTGGAGTATGGTGGTTGCATCATACATCCCACATCTAATTGCTTTTGAAAGGATAGTAGTTTAGGTCAATGTGTAATTTTTGTGGAATACCCCTGTGGCAAACCAAATATATTTGTTATCGGTCGGCCGACTTATTTTTTTAAATTCGTGAACTATCACCATTCCTCCATATTAGTTTGAGTGCTGAATTTCGCTGAAAGTCATTCTTATCTACGAGGTATCGAACGATGGCATCATTTTCAATATCATTGATGCTTTTTTCTCGAATATTTGCACCAAGGCTGAATGGAGCTTTAACCAGGAGACCACGAAAAACCTGCATCATTAGAAGCAATAATTACATCTTTAGCTTTGAAAACTCTGTACAAATGCACTATGTTGAATCTAAAAAAATCACTACCCAAAGCATTCAATGCAAGGCAAGGTGCTCAAACTCCAATTTTCTATGTGGGTTTTGTTTTACGAAAATTTTTTGTATCAGGACCATGTCACTAACTTTTATATGTTTTCTGTCTTACCCACTCGGAACTGAAGGACTGGATCGCAGAACCCCTGTACGATCTCATTAGTTAGGTGTTTGAGCTCCACGGGACCTTCAAGTGGCTCCGGAGGTCACTGATCGTATTCGTACAGGCAACGTTCGGGGCACGATAACAATTTGAGACTCAAATTTTCACACCTAAAAAACCCCATAAACTTTGAACCATTTACAAGCATTCCGTATCCCATCAATGCTATGTTATCATCGGTATATGTTTACTTCTCCAATGTTTTTTTTTTAGTGGCAGCTATTCGCATAAACACTAAATGTAACATATTGGTCATGCTTTACCCTGGCAGTCACCTTTTGCCAATGGGGGGTACCTTTAAAACTGTTGGTGACAACTTCAATCAGAATGTTGTCCTCCATATCATAGGAAGAAAGTGAAAAAAGAAGTTAACTTCTAATCCTAATAGCATTCCTGGGGGAGAGGCAGATTAAAGGTT
Organism: Sclerodactyla briareus; assembly: GCA_026419785.1. Lineage (NCBI taxonomy): Eukaryota > Metazoa > Echinodermata > Holothuroidea > Dendrochirotida > Sclerodactylidae > Sclerodactyla > Sclerodactyla briareus. Next base: position 118,465 of record JAODTK010005825.1, on the reverse strand, counting down.
GCCCACATCAAAAAACTGAGGGTGTTTATAGTGGCAATGATGAGGCTTAAGTCATGGTGATGCTTCTTTCTCAATAATCCTCACCAATTGAACACTGCTGTAAGTATGCAGGACCCTCTGATATTACAATCCATTTGACTTACTCAACTACCCCATATTGCACTTTGCACCCCATTCTCATGCCATTGAACATCTGGCGATCTTAAAGTAAGTACGGGCTGCAACTTTATCATTTCTCTTATTTTCTCAGTTGAACGTTTAAGTACATGAGCAATTTGGCTAGAAATTTCATTGATTTTTCATCGCCGAAAATCACCCATCTGCTTAGTCATGATGTGCTTCTTTTTCCATTCTTTAACACTGCTGTTAGTATGCAAGACCCTCTGACAGTACATTCCCAGGGACAATGGTTCTTGCAAACCTCACGTGAAGAACTGACTGTCTCTCCCTTCAAGAAGTTCAGAAGAGAAAGAACTGGATGATTTCAGAGCTGATAGTGTTTCTGACCGACAATTAATGGTGCTATGGTGATCTGGATGATATCACAGGTTTTGAAAGAGACATTATCCTCTCGCCACACCTGGCGACATTGGGCAGAAGAAGAGCAGAGTGGTAATAGTGACGCTTTGCAAGCAAACATTCCGAGTTCAAATTCCAGCAGTCACCGGATGTTTTCACCCGGTGACTGTACTTGCAGTTGCGATGGCTGAGGTTTTGGTATTCACTTCTGCTATAATGCAGTGGATTTGTGCAGTATTAGCAATAAGTCTTGTCAGTTGGACATGGCTTGCATGAATCCTCCGCTCCCTCATTAGCTGAGAAGGTGGTCAGTCAGATCCTGGAGTTAACTGATTGTTTTTCATGAGGAGGACAGGAAATGCGTCCCGGAGCAGGTGGGAATGGTTAACTCCGCCTCGATATTCATCTGAGAACTAATCAAGAAGAGGAGGCGAGGTGTCACCAAGTGCTCACCCTCGATCAATACAGCCTGGGTTCCTGATTGAGCCTGCTTGGTTCCTGAACTCGTAGAAATCGAATCACACCCAAATCGAATAATGGGTGGCGCCATTGGCCACAATGTCTTATGGCCAAAAAAATGTCCCATATGTACTGAAACTAACCCTGTGTTGCCATATCGTAGTGAAGATATACATATAAATGTCAAATGCCAACTGTCATTGTGGTGTCATGTTAACACCATTTGCTACCATCAGACTACATTGAAGTAGTCAATGTTTTTTTCTTGGTAGAGAGGTGCAGAAGGCGATTGACTGGATATTTTCCGAGCCCATGGTGATGTATTATCTACAAGGTTCAAGGATACCATGTGGCCAGACGAGTGAGGGATGGCGACGACCCGGGAACCCCCAGACAGGGACACAGTGATCGAAACTAGGAGGAAGGCAAGACAAAAGTTCCTTGAGAACCTTCCTGGTAAGTCCTAATCATAATCACCAGCAGCCTGTGCATTCTTACTTCTGTGACTAATTTATGTAGGTTTTTATCCAGATCACATCTATAGTTTGTTTAGTACAAATTAAAAAGTTGTGTACATTGTTTTACATTGACTTTGTATTATAGGGGATTTTGAGGGTCCCTCGGTATTGTCACAAGGTATATTTTGCAATAGCTGATTGTGCCTTATGGTACTGGAGCGTCATAATGTCATAATATAACAAATAGAAAGTGCCAAAAGTGCAGTCAGATTTGCATGACCATTGGCCTTTGAGCAGTTGTCGTGTGCACCTTAGAGGGTGGGGTAATGTGGCACAGGGACTACTCCAGAGTGGTGAGGTGGTGACTCCCCCCCCCCCCCCCACTTAGGGAAATGTGACATAAGCAAGTGAAAAATGCATATTTCACAGGTAGGCAGGCATGACTGCAGAGAAATGTTTGGTACTAGCTGATTAGGCCTCTCCCTCTTTGAATAAAAATAATATAATCCATCAGTTGTGGGAAACAATTGTCAGGCTGCAGTCAAGCTGGGAGCTACCGCACTTCAGCTGCAGCCTGCAGTTAGGTGCAAGGCAGTGGTATATATCATTGCCAAATCTATTCTGCAGCCAGCCTACACTGCAACTGCAGATGGTGTCTTGCATTACTGCACATGTATAACTGACACTACTTGTGACACCTTGAGCAACTTCCTCCCCTATTAAAACAGTGCAGTGACTCAAAGATAAATTTAGTGACTCAGTACAACGCTGATTAGGAATGCTGTGCATTGAGATCTCCACTAAGTTGCAACATGGTGCATGAAATTTAACACTGATACACTGCAGTGGAATATATTTAGTACGGTCAGTTATAATTCTCTCCTTGTTCATTCACTTCAATTTTCCACATTTCCTCCAGATTTTCTACAGAACCTCCTTGGGAAGACTAACAGCCGGCTTGGTGCTCTGAAGGTGTTTGATGCATTCCAGGATGCCCGGACCAACAAGCACATCTTTTATGTGAGTTGCCTGTCAACATTAAGATTAGAAATAAGATTACAATTCGGGGTTATAGTCTTGATCAGGCAGCGCCTCCTTCACAGGACTAGTAACTTAATTCCCCGGGCATTGGTAACCTGATGAAGGAACCTTTGCCTGCACGGTCAAGACGAGTGTGGTAGCGTAGACATTCGAGGAGGACATTGACTCATCTAACAGCACTGCGGGGAAAGAGCCCTGAGGCATTCAATGGGATTCAAACTCGACTAAGCTAATCCACCTCAATATGAAGATAACTGCATAATCAGTTTAAAGAGGCTAATATCTTTTCTTTGAAAACTGTAGTTCAAAAACCGACGTTCATAAATTTTTCATTACAGAGTTCATCTCAAGTTTGTGCATGAGTAATTTGTTGGATTGAAAAGCCTCCCTTTATATATGATGCCATGCTTGCACAACCCTGCAAATATTCTTTGTTTTCTGTTAGACTATACACTTTAATTGCACTCTAGTAATTATACTCTGTGAGACGGAGATTGATCAGTTGGTTTGAGGCCTTGGTAGATGTTGATACTTACGTTTGTAGGAGAAGGACAATAGAAGTCCTGTGAGTGTTGAATTATTCAACACAATAAAACTGTGAAATACATAAGATAATCCCACATGATGTTTAAACTGTTAACATCCCACAAACAGTGAACAAAAAAAAAACTTCTTCCCGAGTTCTCTGCATATTTTGACCAAAATTTTGAAGGTCAGAAATTCTGCATAGAAAGGCATATTGAAATGGGGGTAGGGACTTGTAGACATGGTTTCCATTCCCCCAAAAGTTTACTCTGTTTCATCCCAACATGCAGTTGTTTTTAACATTAATACAGTGTTCACTATAGGTGTTGAGAGCCAGCTCCGGCACTGGCTTCTCTGACAAATTCCATACTGAGTAGTGTACTAACCACAGGTATTCAGTAGAGTAGCAACGAATCCGTTGTTACACGCCGGCATGTTTATCCTCTCCCTGACAGGGAGAAACATCAGTTAGTATACTAGCTGAGTGAGTCGGAAGATAAAAGGGAAATTGCAAAGATTTTAAACAGGCGAGGATTGATGCAGTGCATGGATCCTTAGGAAGTACTAACATCTGGATACCGCGGTTATAATGCAATGACTCCTAGATTGCTTCATAGTGCTCTGAATACCGGTCAGCGTTGATTGGTTAATCCACTTGGAACATGTCAAGCAGGCTATTTTTTGTACAGGTATGAAAAATAATTGCTGTTCATTTTTGAGAACTTAATTAAGAGAGCAGGCAGTTGAAGCATCCCATATATTAGCCTCACCGAAAAACCTATGCTTCTTTCATTGTACACTATCAATCGTGAACTTGATCAGAGATTGTAAGTAGCCAAATCTGGGTTGACGGCTGAAATTGATCAAATTGCAATCATTGTTCTAATCAGTGACAAAATGGCATTTGACTGTGTTTTTAGGGGGAATGTTGAATTTATTATTTCAAAGTGGGGACCTGAATTTGCTGGAGTGATGAGGGCTCAGGGCTGAGTGCTGGCTAACACCAACCAGCACCAACCAGTGTTGTAGTAAATTCCCTGACTATAATGAGTGATCAATTGCATCCAACTTTGGCATAAAATTAAATTAGAGCCAACGAATTCCGAAATTTGTCTTTCCCAGAACATCCTGGAGGTGGTTCTCACCCAGTCTGCCCCGAGCTGCGAGACCCAAAACTTCTGCAGAAACTGGAGGAGAAGACCAGAGGAAGATGAGGTATCAAAGGTCCCTGGGGAGCATGGAACAGAGTCATGACCGACTCATCCTGAGGGTGCACAATCCCTCTGGAGCGAGGGGGCCTAGAGGGGGGCGATGCAGATCCTGGAGGGGTGACGGTGGCAGGGACCAGGAGGGGTGATCGATGGAGTAGACGAGGATGAGAGAGGGCTGAAACAGAGGAGGAAGTAGGAGGTGAGGCGAATCAGCCCCCAGGCACGGGTGACATTTGTGCTGGAGATCGCCTCTCGTGGTGTGGGCAGTAGAGCTGATGGGCTTCTTCTTGGTGAACGACAGGTTATCAGAAATAACAGGCAACGTACTATCGATCAGTCAGACTGGACATGCTTCCTAGTGACCCGAGCATCAGAGAAAACAGGACAGGAAAAACTGCTGACCAGTAATCAGAGTACTGCAACAAAACACTAGATATGTCTGAGGTACTAGGTGGTTAAAAGTCAGAGTTGGCAGCCAATGGCCTGCTCTTGTGTGGAAGATTGAGATGCTCAGTTTTAATTTTAAACGGTCATAGTTAGTTGCTTGCCTCGGCTGAGACCATGTTGTTGCTTTTTTTTTAGGGGGGGGGGGGGTTTCTGACACACTTTGGGCGTGTATACAAGTTGTAACACCCATTGTGTGAATTAGCGTCAGTCAATTGATCGCCGACTTAAAAGAAACCAATATGGTAATGTGTTAGAATTGGTATTCACTCCAAAAAGTCCGTAAGGATTGCATCTTGGGTTTTCGTGCATGTGGGAATTTGGTAGGGGCCTCCTGGTGGCCTGAGTATATCGACTTACGCCATGGCTCTGAAGTTTTGTTAGAGAGGCTCTTTGGAGATCCTTGGACAGCAGGGTGTGCCAACCCATCGTGTGACCTGGTATCCTCTCCATTACCCAATGAGAGTGTCTCTGTAAACACTTAATGGGGCGATTATAGAAAGGGCCGTTGGTTACACGTAGCGGACTTTGAAGATGAGCCGCATACTTGCCAAGAGTGCGATTTTCCCAAGGAGCCTGCTTTGTGTAAATCGCAGGAGCTTGATGTGAATCAGGTGGGTCCTGGTGGGGTAATTATTCCTAATTCACAGATTCCCAAACATGTTCTGTTTTGGAGAGATTCTGAAGGTGTGAAAGGTGTCCGTGACAGGGCCTATGAAATGCACCTCCTCCCTGACTGTAGTTACAGAGTTTTCAAAAGGTTCCCAAGGATTGGAATCTATACACATTCCATCTCATATTTCTGTATTGGATGGCATTCCTTCGAAAGTGCACTGAATGAATGCAAACACCCCTTAAAAGTTCCATTCAGCCCTCATTTCATGTCCTGCTTCCAGCCACGGAACTACCGATACTGTTGTAATCTATTGTATTAACTGAAATAAAAACTAGTTGGAAAAATCTATTGAAACGATTAGTATTAGGTCAAATTGCATAATTTGTGGAATAGGGTCCCTGTGGCGAAAACGAATATAGCGTTATGCCGGCGGGCTTTTTGAAAATTCGCTAAACTGATCATTTTTTTATCGAAATAGAAATGATTTGAGTGCTGTTAGTTTTGACCGAGTTCTCTTGTGACGAGGTATGGAATGATGGCATGCATTCTCGATATCATTGATGATTATGTCCTCAAATATTTCAAAAGGCTGGAATGAAACTTTAAGCATACACGTGCCTCTATCAGAACGATAATTCGCAGTAGGAGCTCATGTAGAAGATGTAGGCATTGGTCTTAAAGTGCGTTGTTACAATGAGATAAGGTCACTGCAGGAAGGCACCTACACAGTCATATGGAAAAGAGACCCACGTTCTGATCAGGGCTCAATTATTTGGTTGTCTGATCAATAGATTTGCCGAAAAAGAAACAAAATTCTGACAAAAGTTGTTTTTGTTTGGACCGTCGTTCAATTTCACTGCTTCTATTTGGATGCAGAGAAATCAAGTTGGTGGAAAAAAAATGCAGGTGTGCTTTTGTTCGGGCATAGGCTTCTATCAGAAAAAGAATTACAGGATTTTATTTCCCTTTTCTTTTGTCCAGTTCTGCACATGTGAGCACATTTTTGTTATCAGTTCAAGTTTGATTTTTTTTTTTTTTGTAAATAATTATATTGATGGTGAAATAGTGCAATAATCAGGGTTGTGGCCGAAGGGAAAATTGTCATGACTTCATGACAAGTGAGACCTGACATGTTAAAAAAGTAGATCAGTACGAAGAAAAGAAATATCAGGAGTATATAGCAAGTTCTGATTTCAGAGAGTCTAGCAGAGTCGGTAGCAAAAGAGTTTATTTTATACAGGCTCATAGGAGCATTTCCATTTTTGGAGATGAAGGCTGGAAGTGGTATAGTGTACTTGTGGGTTCTCCGTAAATGAGGCAAATTTGGCACGGTGAACATCTACCAGTGTGTTATCAGTGCCAGGAAAGCTTACAGGAAAAATACGGGCCTTTTAGCAGAGAAAAAATGTTGAAAAACTGGACCCCATAGCTGGGAATTCCTGAAATGTGCTATTGTGTTCAGCAATGTACTGACCCCACCCAGTAGACCTAGGTTTTTCCTAAACTACAGTTTAAATCAAACAAATTGCCTATATTTTGATAAGTTGGACTACTACCACTGGGAGGCTTTGCACTTAAAAAGGCAAGGGCCCCACCACACAGGAAGCTGCTGTGTGCAAAATGTGGCGCGTTTGACAAAATTTAGGAGTCATCAATATTTTGTATTAAAAAAGGATATCCGGAGGAGTCTAATTTTTGTCTTGCTGAACAAAGTTCAGGAAGGGGGAGATTAGCATTGCCCCCCACACCCATCCCAAGACATTCTGGCCAATGCGAATGAATGTACTTACTGGGAGCTTTCTTCCCCTATGTACGCCATTTCAAGAATGTTACGCATACCAGAGCAGTACCTATATCTATCGGGGATGTAGTTGAGGCCGGCCCGGCCTTAGATTTACTCGACCTCGTTCGGACCTCAAGGCACCCTTACAACAGTGTAACCAAAGAAATGACTCGGGCCTCCCCTTACTCCGCCCTGCATCGTCATCCTATACTGAAACTTAATGTCAGGCCTTTGCCCCTAATAATATCTTTGTTTGCTGCTACCTAATGTTAAATTGAACAGAGCTTGTGATAGTTTTTTGTGTGTTGACCATCTTTGAATCAGAGTGTTTATGTTTTTACTTCTTTGATCTGCTGCATTTTGTTGATGTCGGGCTACGGCAAATAAACAATAACAGTAAACAAATACAAAAAGGAAAGCCTATTTCATTCATGTTGTTTTGAATTTTCTCCCCTCATATACTGTATTATTTAAAGTCTGTCGTTACTTAGTTGTTTTTGGCACACCAGTCTAAGCTCATCAGTTACCATGGCCATATTGATCGTTGGATGAGCACCGGCGATACCGGCGATAACTTGCCTTCTTTACCCAGCTAGTGCTAGAGGATATGAGAGGGGTTTTTTGTGTAACAATTTCCAGCCTGCAATCTGACCAACTCACTCACTCACCACGTTCTCAGAATCTGGAGGAGCCAAAGATACATGTCTAACATGACTGTTCAGTGTTCACAGCCAACCAATGAAAATCATTGCAACTAACCTGTAACAAACCCCAGGAACTCGTGCACCAACTCCACTGCACAAAAACAGCAAGGAAGATGACCAGCCATCCACAAACCACCAGTACAGCCACCTATGGGCAGAAAATATGGGTTAGAGTGTATCAGTGACACTTTGCAAACCATTCCGGGCTCAAATTGCCAGCAGTCACCAGAACCATGTTTCCATAGGTTCGATTTGATTAATCGTATTGAACATGGAGGAGCACCCGCACAAAGCGGCCTGACCTTTTCGACTAGTGCTCAGAATATAATGAGGCAGGAGGGTAACTATCAAACCCCAACCTGCTCCCAGGACTGCCCAGTCTGGCCCTATCCGACAGGACAATCCGTGAACTCCTTGACTCAACCACTTTCTCAGAGTACAAGTTCATCGTGACTGCCCAGCCGAACTTTTTGCAAAAATCCCATACAAAAACCACAGTGACAGCAGAAAGTCCACTGCATTACAGCAGAACCATGAAGACCAAGAACTTTCCCATCGCTGATCGCTTTGAAGGGCTTCTTAATTGGGTGACAGAGCAGTCTCCACAGTCCAGTTTCAGATTTGGCAATGTAATTCCTCAAGACTGCTACTTCGCTGGATGCTCGTTATTAGGCATATTGAAGTTAGGCCTAATTTCACATTTCTCAGATTGCTTAAAATTTGAGTACGTAGTTTCTTCCCGCAACTTTCAGTTCCAAACTGGACAAACATTCTCAAATTCTCTCAACAAAGATTTTAACTCATCATCTTCGCATCTGGGATTGTCGGACAAATTCATTTAAGATCAAAGATTTTAGAACACAGACAACTGGAGGCTAGGGCACAAATGCAAAATTGTGTTTAAAAGGGTTTTGAGCAAATTTTCAGAGAATGCTTCAGATATATTTCCTAATCCTCAACCAAAAATTATTTCCAAACATGTAGCAAACCATGAGGAAGTGTTATGACACAAGAAACTAATTTCGGAACGGCTCCCCACAGTCATGATACTAAACAAACTTTCTCCAAAATGGGTCTGCTCCCGTTTGATACCTTGACTTCATTCCTGAACATTCATAATTATGTCCATTGGTCATGATGATACTTACTCATCCACATGCATCTGTTGAGAAGTCCATTTTTGTGTCACTGTTCCCCAATTGCCCTTCAGCTATGTCTGCCCCTTTAATGAACGACCAGAATGTCTCACTGATGACACTGCCCAAGTTTTTGTGGTCACAGATCCACACTGTAAGTGAGAACCCTTTCTGTCTCGCCTGAATGAAATTCAGGAGACTTAGTGGTTCACTATGGCGTGGTGTGCATTGTAAATTTTTGTCACCTTTCTCGTTACAAGGATATCTTTCGAACGTCAAAGTGGCATTGTGACAATCTTCTGGGTAGCATCGGGGTTTGGTGACACATCTAATATAGATTTTGGGCACAGAAGTCCCTAATTGGAGTAATTAGCCTATTTTTGTATTTATTGTTTGGCTCTTAGCACGATTACGGATGAACCGTAGGTGCTAGGTTGACTTGGTTGGACACATAATTCGGGAATATAAGTAGAGAACTGATTGATTTTTCAGCATAAAATATGGTAAGTAAGTTGTCTAATTTGCAATTTATGGGAAATTCAAAAGTTTGTTGGATTTTTCATGAAACTTGGTGCATATGGTCTACCTCCAGTCCCAAAACTTTTAACAGAGATCGGGGTCAAGAAGGTCATTACACGTAAACCTGATTGCATAATTATGCAATATCTTTAAGTTTGCTTGGATTTTCACCTGAAACCTGGTGGGTATGGTTGACCCTTCAGTTCCATTTTTTATATGGGTCAGGTCACGGGAGGTCATTCAACGCGTCTAATTTGCATAATTTATGCATAAATTTAAAAGTTTGCCAATTTTCGTGAAACCTGGTAAAATTGCCTACATTTGAATAATTTAGGCAATTTCAGTCACATTTCCACGAAACTTTTCCTCCTAGTAAGCCTTGTCAATAATCAGTCCTTTCGAATTGAATGGTCACTGATTAGTAGGCTGTGTGTTCTGTTCCATGCTAATACCGAAATCTTTTAGCGACACATGGAATGCCTTGTAACTGTTCGCATGGTGACTATTAGAAGTAAAGAATCGTGCAACCATGCACGACACCTGGGGTGATCGCCTTTGTCATATTTACTGTAAGAGTCGTGAACCTTTATAACCCAACCAAGTGATCATTGCTTGATCCCGAGTTTGCATTGTCAAAACCCATGTGCCCAAACGTATCACTCAACTGTCCCTCCAGCCCATAAGCCTTGGGGATCAATGTATGTGATCGCTTCCCTCTACAACAGAGTAGCCTCACTGACGTTGTTTCCCAATGTTAACCCTAGAAAGTTACTTCTTATTGGTCTAGGTGTGGTCAGATTCAAAATCATGTCATTTTATTATGCTCTGGATGCAAATTAATTATCAGTGGTAACATTTTTCATCTAAGTGTCCCACTTCTTGTCCAGGTGGCAAGATCCTTTTTTCCAAATTTCATGCGTGTTTACCGTGGGACCAAACCATCTGATTGAGACCGCTCAATAAATTTTGCTATAAAGAAGACCAGTGGGGTTCAGGCTTTTTTTTTTCTTGTATTTGTCACACATGATATTAATCATGATCATATGATCTGATAATGCTCCTTGATATCCGTCTGCCAATAAATACTTGATCTGATGCCTGTCGACACCCTCTCTTCTGCGACTGCGAATATAGAACTCAAAAGACATCTGCAGTATTAGTTCTGACATGACCAATTCCAACTGTCGATGCATCTACCCACAATAACTAACTAGTACAGACTGAAATGGATATAGGTTAGTTTTGGGTTCTCTTAAACCATGTCACTTGCAAATCGACTGCAACAAACTAGCAAAGAACATGAATATTCACCAGAAGCTCACAATGAATCTGGTGTCCACTGTGTGGACAACTATTGGCAAAACACAGTCTTCTCTGCCTTGTTGAAATGTTTAAGTTGGTTTGAGTTGTTCAGAAATCGCAAGTGAATTACCGATGTCTTCAAGAGGAAGCTGCAGCTTTCATTTGATAACGATTTTATGACAACAGCATTTTGACACTGTCCCGATCACTTGTGTAGCGAAATCAAGGAAACCAACAATGGTTTGTCTACAGCAACTGCCATGTACTCACAAATGGTACAAAGTAATCCCCTTTTTAAGGGGCAATTTTACAACAAGACACCAGTTATTTCAAATGCTGAGTGCCAGAAGCCACACATGTGGCAGAGTGTCCCGATGACACAGGAGAACACACCTCTGTTCTGCCAAGCCTCTCCTCACTACCTGTCACGGGTGAACCAGTGTTTCCACGAGCAGAGATGTGAAGTATGGAGTGATCATGGCTACCCAGAAAATGCAAGGAATATAACAGATCTATGACATGTTCCGACTTCTGCAGTCCCCACGAGATATCTATTTTCTTATATTCCACTTGTGTGCTGGGGTCCAGTCGACGAGCTCGTCTTCCTTGAACCAGAGTCCAATCTCGTGCTTGGCACTTTCGACAGCGTCTGAGCCGTGGACGTGTTGCCCCGAGCTGATTCAGTAGTCTCCCCTGATAGTACCTGGCTGAGATTTCAGCTGAAATTTATGTGATGGAAAAAAGAAGATACTGGAATCTTTCATACAAACCCATTTAACAAGTTTAGTTCTCCATGTTTTTTGACGTTTACTTTTCAACTCACATCCATTTTCTCTTCTGAGTTGTGAATGACGATAAAAAAAATGCCTCCATTTTTCCTTACCCTGTGTACAACCAAAATGACTTCACCTATGGATTTGGTTATACTCTACTATTATGTGGCATTGTAGACTTCATACACAACTAGGGACAACATACAAATCACTGGCAACCGCTTGTATGCCACCCCCCCACCCCTCCCCTCATGTGCCAATCAGATTTAATCAGTCAAACCATCTTGTGGCCTGAAAGTCACAGTCTCAATTCGAACACACTGTATTTATTGATTTAATCCTAATAGGAGCTGATGCCCTTTGTGGTTGTGTGCTAACAAAGTTCTAAACAAAGTTCGTCTTCGACAATCAGTACAACGAAAATATTGAGCCCGTGATTCAATAAATGGTGGAGTTCTTTTGACTTTCATATGCTTTTTGTGCGATGCTTTTTCTCTGCTCTGATTAATGTTTGTTTGGGACAAGGCACCTTGAATACAGGATATATGTGTTTCAGCTTACATACATGAGCTAGCTCCGTGAATGCAATGTTCTAATAAAATAACACATGCTCGCGTTGCTAGATGCTAGACATTTTGCCCTTCCATTGTGCTCATGTGGTGCAACCACACCTGTAGCTCTATGCATGTTTTAAAAAACAGCAACCCTAAAAATTCATTCAGGATTTTATTTTACAAGCCAATCTCATGTAACAGATTCATTCAAACAAGCACAGATTTGAAAGTTCTATCCGGTTTGCCAACTGTTGTGCTATAATCACTACCAGATGCTCGAAGTTCTGTAAAGGTTCAGAAAAGGAGTCCCGGCCTAGTGTTTCTTTGTTAAGGAGGCTTTGTATTTTACAGGTTAAGTCTCATACTTGTGATGACAACAGAAATATTTCAATAATTTTGATTTCTTAGCTTTTTAACCTTCGCTGATTTGCATATTTCATTGTGTGTTTTAGTCTACCCTCCTACTCCCCCTGAATTCTGTCTGTTTTTCAGAGAAACTGAAATGAAAATTCTGAGAAAGCAAATGGAAGCCATATATGAACAAGAAGCTGAAATTCACTTTTTGAAAGTATGAAATTCTTTGACACACCCATGGTATAATTAGATGCAGTGCCTTTGATAAGAGAATCTGTGGCAGAGGGTGTCCATGCCCTTTGAGTTGATGGGAGATGTAGCCTTGCCCTGCCATTTTTTTTTTTCCAAGTTCCCTGGTTCTACCAGAAGTGCTGGATTTAAAAAAGATCTGGAATGGCTTGAAGACTCACCGGATCGTTTCTTTTCTCCAAGCATTCTTTCGACGTCTCACAGCATCAAGGCCTTCCCAGACCTGGAAGATGAACAATATGTTTGCATAGGACACCGATCAAGTATAGCAATGAACAACTGTATATTGAATGACTAAAAATTGGATATTTGAAACAAGATCTGGAGACTGGATTTGTACTGGATGTATAGCTTCTACTAAATTTCATCAGCCTGGTAACCATGACATGGTGGTTTGAGTAAACCTCAAATTCAGACCAAATTTCTCTTTGCATTGACAGCCCTCGTGATGCCACAAATATAGAGCAATTTTTCGAGTAATAAATAATGAGTGAAAAAATAGATCTGCGAGTGGAGTGGGCTTGACCTTCCTCCTCTATATCTGAAATTCGGGAAGACGGGTTGCAATATTAGTGTTGAGTTTGGGTGACACTTGACTCGCCATTTATAAGAGCAGAATTATTCCTGCCTGCAAAAAGATCCTCCTAGCGAACTAACTCGCATGATTATCCTTACCTTGCAAAGACGGACAAGAGAGGCAAACTTGCATCAGAGATTCCGCAATAGAAGCCTTTGGGTCACCAGATCCTGTATGGGGTCTTGATGTGATCCTCGGTTGCCTATTAAAGAAGATTAAAGGAAATCCATTAAATCTTCTATACAGGCCATCTAGCGACACAGTAACGTTATCTGTTAACTGGTAGTGGTCAGATTCAATTGCCTCCTGCCCAAAGTCCACTTGGTAGTTTGGGCATGGTCGTTTAGTTACGTATTGTCCCCAATGGCAAATGGTGTTGCCAGCCGCGATCGCCCACAGCGTCTCGCCTGGTTGCGCGATCAGTGGTTTCTTCTATTAGTCAGTATGCAATTATTCAAGGCATTCCATTTGTTGCTTTCAGTTTTTGTATTAGGCACGTTCACAGAAACAGCTTACTAATCAGTGACCCAATTTCAAATTCCTAAGGACTATTATTGACCAGGTCCACCAAAGGAGTAAAACTTTTGTGGAAATATGTCTGAAAATTCCCTGATTAAATAATAGATGCAATATTTAACTTCCATTGACCAATTTTCTCATTATAATAACTTTGGGACCAATGGTGGACCACAGTTAATACATTTCATGGAAATGCAAAAACTTGAACATTGGCATGATGAAGCGAAATATACACATGTGACTAGAGTCAATGTTGAAATTTTGGAGGAACAAAATGTAGACAATACCCATAAGCTCAATGAAAATCGAGACCAACTTTGAAACTTTGAATGAACTAGCACAATAGAACTCTGAATGACCTCCATCTGAGTAAAATGTGAAGTGAAGGTAAGCGATACCTACAAAGTTCATGAAAAATCTGGCAAACTTTAAAATTATGCAAATTAGACAACGTTTGAAATGACCTCCAGTGAGCCTCAATCCATGTAAATAGTTCAGAAAACTAAAGTAAACCATACCCAATCATGCAGTTTTTCATGGAAATCCAACCAACTTTCAAAAATTACATGAAACAAAAAAATAATGCAAATTTGACACATTGAATGACCCCATTGGCCCAAATCTTTGTAAAAAGTTTTGAGCCTGAATGTAGACCGCATATTCACCAAGTTTGGGGGAAATTGCCACAGAAAAGGCATGCAATGCTCCACATAAACAACTCCCACCTTTCACTTTCACTCGAGTTTGTTTGGATGGACCTTAGATTAGTTTAAATAAACCTTTCAATTGTCCCTCTCCGTTGAGCGCATCCCTCCCTGTGACGCCGTGGGTCATATACTGTAATATCCCGCGAACAGAAAGTCCACTAATTAGCCTATCAACATTGTTTGAAATTCCTACTGTGCATATTGTGTTCAACCATGAAAATCTATAGCGGAACGGAGGGGACAGAACTGGGAGGAACAGTGGAATGGGGCCAGGGGTTCATCTGAAATTGGAAAAGGGGGGAAACCAGCCAGAACAGGACAGTACATTAGTGGGACTGCTGTACAAAAAGAGGCACCAGACTGCCTCAAAATGCGACTGAGCACAAGACTGACAGAGATCCACGATACAGGCAGAGAATGGTGGGGCGGAGCCGAAACAAAGGAAAAAGCAACAGAACAGCCAGGAAAGGGGGACACATCAAGGAGAAGTAGGAAACGTCAGGAAATCACCAGACAATGTCAGCAGAGCAAACAAAAGTGAATTTGCTCAATAATGAGAAAGCCAAAGGCTTAGTGATTCCTCGCTCTTTCTGACAACCATATAGCCAGACACAAGGACAATGGGAGATTGGTACCGCGAATTTTTGATCGTGGATGAGCACCGCGACAACTCGCCTTCTCTTCTCGACTAGTGCTCAGATGAGAGCGAGGCAGGAGTTGACAACACATCCCCGTTCCCGGGACCGCACTTTTTACGTCCCCCTCCGACGGAAAGACGTCAGTGAACTCACAGGACCTGACCACTTTCTCAGAACCCTGAGGACGGAACTGTGCGACGCGACTGCTCACAGCCGACCCGAGAGCCTATTGCAAGTGCCCCCGAAACAACCGCCCGAAATCACCATCCACTGCTCAACATCATGCAGGAACCTAAGGACCGGACACGCCAGCGAACTTGCAAGTACAGTCCACTTCTGGAAAAACGCCCGGTGCTGGTCGGCTGGAATTCGAACCCGTGACCTCGTGCATGTCAAGCGACCCCTGCTAACCGCTCGACTATCCGCCCGCTTGTAGATATGTACACATTAATTTAAAGTTTCAGGTTGGCCTCTGTTGACCTCAAACACTAGGGTTGTCATGTACTCATCATGACCTCTGACCTGACCCCAAAACAATAGGTTTCACATACTCATCATGTGGGAACCCACATACCCAGTTGAGCATCATCCATCCAGTGGGGTTGAGTTATCGTGTTTAAAAAAATTGACCACTATAGACTTTCACTTTTCAAAAATTCTATTTGGACCAAACTTCACCCCGGACCTACACCAGAAACAATAGGGTTCCCTACTCCCCATAAGAAAAGGAACACACTAATTTGCAACCGATCACCACCCATTCTGGACTTATCGTGTTCACAAGGTTTTCAGACTTTGACCTCTGGTGACCTCAGATGACCTCTGACCTTACCCCCAAACACTAGGGGTTCATTTCTCATCATGGAACCACACCACCAAGTTGAGCTTCATCCATCCAGGTGTGGTCGAGTTTATAATGCGTGTGCACAAGCCAAAATTGCCAAATTATTGACTTTTCACAAATTTTTCTATTTTTGAACCACATTCATTCAACCCGACCTATACCAGAAACAATAGGGTTCCTGTACTCCCCATAGAGGGCTACCCACACCAAATTTTTGAACCGCTCAGACCAACCATTCTGGACTTATCGTGTTCCAAGGTTTTGACTTTGACCTCTGGTAACCATCAGATGACCTCTGACCTACGCCAAAACCCAAAACAATAGGATTTCATGTCCTCATCATGGGGAACATCAGACCAAGTATGACTTCCATCTCCATCAGGGGGGGTTGAGTTATCCTGTCCGGCGTTACATACATAATTCTTGTGTTTTTTCCTTGCCTTCAGAACAAATGTTTGCTTTCGTAAATATGTGATTTCCAAATCCATCCTCCTGGACCAGCATGCCTACGCAACAATGGGATCCATAGATGCGTGCGGTGTGCAATTATGAAAAGCAAATGTAAAAGAACTGAATGAAATGAAGGCCATGAATATCTAGCAACTCATGAATGAGGACATTAAATCGTACAATCACTAGGCTAGCCTAGGCTAATATCTCCAAGAATAAATTTCCATGATAGTGGCACTGGCACAGTGTTGCTGTAGCCATACACATGCAGTGTTCCTACTCTGCTGTGTTCGTTCCAAATATTTAGATGATTTTTTTGCTGTTACCCAAGTCCTAACCTCGCTTCTCTTCGTCTGCACATGCAACGGAACGCAGCTCACATGAGGCCGTTTCATGCTTGTACTCGCATCAATTCACCCATTTTTGTGTCCTGCACCATACGCCATCCGTAGAAGCCCAGCCGAAGGCAGTATTCCAGTAGATGCAGATGCGGGTCCAGTACGCATTCGCGAACTCGCGAATTCATGTGAGCCGTAACGGAGCCATGGTCTGAATATATCTTATTTAGCTCGAAGAAAACAGAACAATTCCAATGAAAGCAAATAGCACAGAAAGGCAAATGAGCACATGTACCAATCGCGTACGCGGATTGTTTACCGCGAATTAATCCTGTGGAATATCTTTGGAAAAACGCCAAGTAGCCTAAATGACTTTATCCATGAGCAATGCATTTTTAGGTCATTCCGCATGCCCAAACTTACAGTGGTGTTCTTCCTCCGGAAACAAATGTTAGTTTCGAAGTATGAGATTTTTAACATCCATCCCGGATACGTATACGCCTTTAATGAATAAACTAGCCTTAGGTAGGCTGTGAATTCCATTGATTCGTATTGGAAAATCGCCAATTTACGTCCACTGAGCAGGCTAGTGTTTTGATATGTTCTATTTATTTTGGCAAAGATAGTATATTGGGTTCCATAACGCCAAAATCCATAAAGAAGTCAAACCCAACGCTGAATAAGGCAAATAAGCACATGTACTATTGCGTATGCTGATGCGTATCACCGTGCGAATAATTCTATGAAATATCTTTCCTCAAATCCAATCAACTACAATCTATGCCCACCGCCACATGACGACCATAGGGAGGGTCATTACACTAGGCCTACAGTGAGACCGTACTCGTCATGTTGGGAACACGACGGCTGAACACTGGCCCTGAACATTCTCGTTTGAAAACTAAAAATTGACAGCTCGTTTAGCCTAACCTTAGCGATTTCTTCTACTGGAAATACCCTTATTCAGACCCTCCCCGACTTAAAGAAAAAGGCTCAAATACGTACTTCACGTCTGCTACTCAGATTTGGTGAAAATTCATGACCAACGTAAAGTTCACGTATTTGTAGTTTTTTGAGTCGGTATTTCTAATAAGGGTATTTTCTAGTAAAATCCCAGGGTTAGGCTAACTGAGCTGTCAATTTTCATTTTTCAAACGAGAATGTCATGGCAGTTCAGCAATACGTGTTTTCCTCTAACGGTTACTTGTACGGTCTCACCGGAGGCCTAGGCCTAGTGGTTACATTTGGAACCCTATGGTTTATCGTTGTGGCGGTGGCCTATACATGGGCTTCTTGCCTTTTTTATGGTCTTTTTTCCCGCATACCTGATATTGTTTTTCCTCTTCTGACACAAACTTCGTTCGTAAAATATGTGATTTTCCCATCCAACTCGATACGCATAATACGCATCTATGGAATCCCAGCCTTATAGGGGCCCATACTCGCCAGTGTCATACCGCAGTGAGGAGTTAAGACTAGAGCAATGCATTGCAATGTATCGACAATCATCACTACTGCTTCCCTTCACAACTTGGCTGCAATCAACCATTTGAAGCCCGCTTTCTCGAACCGCGACCCTTATCTCACTCACCATAATTCCCCGCTCCACACCGTCAACCTGACCATAATGAAGGTACGTTCTGCGTTTTTATCAGCCAGACGGTATCCTCTGATAACAAGACAAAACGTACAAAATTGTGGCAACCATCAGCCTGACGCGAAAGGCGAACTGCGAAAGGTCGGGGCGATCAATACACAAACCGTTATATATCATGTTGCCAGTGCACTAGCATTCAGTACATGTATCAGTCCAAACCACGGTGACCCATGAATATGTACTTCC
This sequence comes from Sclerodactyla briareus, assembly GCA_026419785.1. NCBI lineage: Eukaryota > Metazoa > Echinodermata > Holothuroidea > Dendrochirotida > Sclerodactylidae > Sclerodactyla > Sclerodactyla briareus. Next base: position 99,902 of record JAODTK010005825.1, on the reverse strand, counting down.
GGATTGGCAGCACAATTGTCCATGGGTGTTGTATTTTTTCTCAAGCCAACCACGCAAGGTTCATATTCATGATGAACTGCTGTCTACGGATCATGTGACAAATAATTCCAGGACACTTTTCCTCCGTGCTGTATCAAGCTGAGCAGAAGCAACGAATTTCTTCTCGTATCAACCTATATATCCTGCTTTCAAAACCCAACCCTAATTTAAACACATTTCTAAATTCCCCCTTTGTTCAGATACAAAGTAGCATGATGAATAATTAAAGGGGAACATGACCCAAATTGACAGAGTTACACTTTAAAAAAGACTACTCCGCAATGTTCCGTCAACACCGTATTGACCAATACGAATTGGATACAAAACGATGGACTCTATGATGTAACCAAACCGAATCCCTTGTTCCTCCATATAGGCCATAGGAGATTGAGATTTTCGGTCACGTATTGCAAGACTCCAAAAGAAGGTCGCCACACAGATCTGCGTTAAAGCCTGTCCACACTGGATAGGTTCCGTGTAACGCGTCACTCACTTCATTTTCGACACTTTTGCACAGTAGCGATACAGAGAGGGGGCAGGGGGTCCGTACCCTCCCCCGTTTTGGTTCAGAGCTTTTCGAAATACTGATGTATTCTACCAATACTGTGGACCCAGATGGCTACTGGAGATACAGAACCCCCCCCCCCACCCTCACACTTTCCCCCGCTCTGTGATGTCATCTGTCTGAATGTACCCTCAACATAATACATACACTCTACAAGCCCCACCTACAAGCCCCCACCCTCTTCCACTCGAAAATTCGGATTCGTGGCTACGCCACGTTTTGGGTTTTCCCTTTCCAAATCCTGACTCATCACAGGGAGGCTGGCTGCGCCGTCGTACCCATTGTTAAGGCCAATGGTATTTTGGCGTTTGGCCAGTGGTTCGTGCCTCAGGTGCCAGCCCCCCCCCACCCCCGCCCCCCCAAAATAAAGATGGCAGAGGTGTCATACATTGTTTTTTCCATGATCAAATTAAAAAGGTATTCTCCGAATCGAAAGTAGACTAAGGTCATTGCTATTTGATAATCGTTGCATATATCCAAACAAAAAAAAAAAACAACCCCTAACACCTCAACTTAAACTATCGATATTAGTAATATCCATCGCTTCAATATTCTGCCTAAGCTCTCGCTCGATATTTGATATCAATATACAAGCGCTACTAAATGAACCAACCCTAGGTCATTACAAGCGCAAGACTTCTACCTCCCGCAAATTCGAGTTAACGCATAATTTTTGCGTCGACCACACGGATTCCGCTGATATTGTAAGTTGTTTTCTTTCTATTCATTGGGACATATGTTCAAACATACACACACAGCCTCTCGGAGTTCCCATATTGGCGGTCTGCAGGCCAAAATCGGCCCGCCAAATTATGCAATCCGCCCACAAATACCGTTAGAAAAAATATGTTAGGTTTTGCAGACAAGAAAAAGGTAAGAAATTACCAGTGGTGGCGACAGGATTTCCCCAGGGCCTCACCCTATATACCCCCTAGGTCGAAACCTGCATTTGTGATGTTTTAATCTTTTAGACTTTTTCCGTAGAGAAAGGAAAATATAAGACACATTGTGGAGGATTGTTCACTCTCAGTACATGGCATCCACTCACCATCGCTCTTAGTAAATAGGGTGCGGGTATTATTCCCGTAACTGCACGAAAAATGCGCTGGGCACTGGGAGTATTTGAGTCGTGACGTGAGAGCACACCGCTCAACACAAGGCAAAACCTGGTATAATACCTGTATAACGGTGCAGAACGATCATTCCTCTCGCATCCCACAGAATTGTAACATTATATTATCTCTTGCATGGGCATGTCCGTTCCGAAGATATTCATAAATTTGTGTATCTTTTCTATATATGTCACATTGTATATAGTCGTAAGGAAGATGGATCGAGGATGGATACGCTGCATCTTAAACTTAGTGAGGACTCGGCAAATAAAATAAGAGATACGAGGCACGCGAAGCCGCGCCAAAAATTTCCAGCATAAATGTAGGAAAATGCTATGAAAAATGGCTGGAGATATTTATATCTGTCGGGAAATAAGCCCTCGCCGGGGTGTGTTAATTTCAACAAATCGCACCCACCGGCGGAATGGGAATATCCCCCGACGGGATTGGGCTCATGTTCCCTTTTTCCCTTGGTAGGAACCTTTTACGATGTTCATAATCAATGAGGCACGTTGATGCCATGATTAAAAGTTCACTATCTATAACTTATTAAAATCACTCTCAGTCAATCTTATTGGTGACCAGTAATATATTTTCGGGCAAGGTAATATTTTGTGTCTGGTATTATCTCATCTATATCGACACTAACATTTGCGACCGCACAAATTCCCTTCTTTGACCTTCTTTTTACTACCTCTTTACAAATCATTGCCCCTGCACGGGTGGACCTACTTCGCCGTGGTGCTAAAGGCATTAACTGCAAAAAGGTAGTATAAGTGTTGTGCGTTTAAATTTAAATTTAATAATTTAAAAGGCCACTGCCCTCACCATTTGACGTGCTAAGAACACAATTTGGAAAAAGTTTCATAGCACGGCACGCGCGTCGAACACGCGCCTGCCAGTGAAATCTCATCCGTGTTCTTGTGAAGTTTTTCCGGAATAAAAATGGTATCTGGCAATCACCATCGGCATCTCTTGAAGAACCTCACTTATAGATTGCTGCGCTGCAAGGAAACCAATCATGCCGCTTCGCAATTATAGGCTCCAAATTCGCATGACCATAAGGAGACTACTGTGAATTCAGTCTAATGTTGTAAATTAACTTCTACTATTTTATTTATTGGAATGGCCATCATTAAATCAACCATTGGGTGGCATTCAATAATGAATAATTTTCAGAATAATTTGCTACGCTTGCGCGGCACTAATGGTGGCCGCTTTGCTTGGGATAGCCTCTGAAACGCGCAAGAACATATTGGCTAAGGGAAATTCATACTAATGCTCAAAGTTTATTTTTGAATAATTTCGACATGAAAAATAAATATGCATGGTGCCGCTTCGTATTGGATATTATAAAGCTCGCTTGAACATAAGATGAAATTAATTTAAATTCGCAAGTTTATTTTCAATTTATTACAATTACATTAAAAAAGCCATCTGGGGCTCACCGTTCAATCTGGAAGACCAATAGTTTTTCGTTAAGCTTCGCGGCAACCAATGGGCCGCTAATGATTTCATCATATGGACATATCGTATCATAATCAACTAATAAATCGACAATGGCTGACTTGAATTCTGTTTTTTTTCTCTCATTTCAAATTTAGGTTTATGAAATATTTTGAATGAAAAATGACTCATCTTGGGCTCCCCCCCCCACCCCTCCACGAGCCACTACTTTCGCTTTCGCGTCAACATGGGTCGCACAGCTTATAGATAGATCACGACATAACGTCCTTGGCACACTATTTAGTTTACATTTTTTCTGACTTACATCTGAAACTCCATCACCATCATTGGGAACCCTTGTAAATTTCTTTGTGAGCATTAACTAAAGATTTTTAAAAGTGTGAATTGTATACCAGGAGCCGATCAAATGAAATGTGAAGGTTTGAAAGAGTGAATTGTGCAGAAGGAATAAGCCTATCTACTGAATATTTTCGAGAATATTTCCCGGATACAAAATTTGAAAGTTTTTTTTGTAAATTAGGGTGTTCCTATCTGAACGACATTTGTCTGTATGTTGCGCGTCAACCCGTAGTGGCGCTCGGCTCAGATAGTCATCACCTGATGGGCCCCCAGAAAAATATTTTTGCAGACTCCCCTCGTTTGGCAATTATATATAGGCGCTGAGCTGAGTTCAAACAATTCTGTTTCATGCAAATTTTGACAATGTTTTTTTTTTTTAACCGGGAAGGCCAATCTGAAAAAAGACAACATTTTCTGCTGACTGGCTCGAAATGCACACATTTTCCACGACAGTGATGTCAACAAAATTTCCGAAATTTGCGGGTATCCTCTAACCGAATTGAAAGGGCATTGTTGGATATGGCAGCGGAACACCTAACTAGTAGCACCATGGTGCTGTATTCTCAAACCGTCCAAATTCAACGATGTTTAGTTTTTGCATAGAGTCATCATATATTTATTTCATACTTTTCCCATTCCATTTCCTTTATTCCACCATTCGCCCAAATGCTTATTATAGTCAATTTCTGAACCATTTTGCAGGTTCGACTTTGTGAAATTGTTCCAAGACTGGCTCATTGTTTTTCAATTCTGTTGATTTAGCCTTTGAGACTAGGCTTGTGTTCACCCAGAATCCTGACATCGTTCGAACTTCGAAGGATGATGGTCAACATCTATTGAAGCACATGACTATTCAAGGGCCTGGAACAATGCAATTTCCTGTCTTATATGAGCTGATTTTTTATTTTGTCCCTTTGATGACTCCTACCTTGAACTAGACATGTTTTGGCGGCAAATCCCATGTGTATTTTCCCTATGCTTTTGAGGCATTACTGGGAGATAAGTATCTAACAGTTCATACAGACCTACCTTTTGGTCAGGACCAAGATAGCCGCGCTCATCTACCAGTTTTTGTTGTATTCCATGGAATTTACCAAAACGTCATACATAATTATGCAAATTGACCCACGGGTGGCTTGACTTTTTCAAGAAACCAATGTAGCCTCCACCAAATCAGTATGGTCATTTGGGATCAAAGGAGGGTTGCACAAGGATTACGTCTCACTGTCACCTCCACACAAAATTTCAACCTTACGGCTCTACACGGTTCATGGATATCCACAAACACAACTACAACTGAGAAACAGATGGACAAACAGATGGACCAAACATATGTACAAACAGCCACCCCATCACCCAAAAAAACCAAGTGAGTGCTATGTCCCTCCTCGAAGTTCAGGCAAGAAAAAAAAAAAGCAAGCAAGAATGAACTGCTGGTAAATGCCCCCTCACAGTGACCTTTTGGAAGTATGTTCATTTTGCAGGCTACAACATAACTGTGGAAATGGCACACAGGCAGGCGCAGCACCCACCGCCACAACAAGAAAATGACCACTAAGCATTTTCTTGAACTTCTTTCAAGCAAACCACGGCTTGAACCAAAGTACATTCAAGACAAAAGTAGGCGTTCATAACACACAGACTCAACACATGCAAACTTTGCAACAAAGCCAGGTTTTGTTTAACATACCTTCAAGACTTCACTATTAAATTCTAGTGTGTATTCACCCTTTCCCAGCTTTGTGAATGATCTCTCCATAGTAAGGATGAAATGCCAGTATGGTATGCAAGACAAATAACACATACAATACAAATGTGATTGCAAAAACCTTTCAATTCCCTCTCACAAGAAGAAATAATGAAGTGCATTCCTTTCCCTCAAACAATAAGGCTATTCTATCCCGTGTTAGGGCCAACAGCATTATATTCATACAATCTTAAAGCTATCAAACCTATCCCCCCTTGTATAAATCTGACACCTATGTACTAAACCCTGTGAACGAGCAAGTGCAGAATAACCTAACCAAGATAAGCGTGAGTGTGGGACTTCCGGAATCCCCTGCACCATACACTCGTCCAGCTCGGGTTAAGTGGCCTGTAACCATGAACAAGGTCAAGTGGCCAGTGCTGATTGGATTTCTCTAATCATTTTAACTCTGGGCAGGATCCTGGACTGTGTGATGTGTCAGTAATCCACCTGAATTTCTCTTTCTTCACAACTGTCCACAGGGTTTCATGAACTGAAGGTCAATGGTGACGCCAGCGGGGGGGGGGGGGGGGGGGGGGGGGGGGGGGGCCAGGGGGCCTGTCGCCCTCCCCCGTCGGGAAGCCTCCCCTCACCCCCCCCGTCGGGGATTTGTTTCCATCTCGTCGGGGAGCCCGATTAGGTACGCTAAAATGTACACACACCCCCACTGAGGGCTTTTTGCCCCGACAGTAATATATTTCCAAACTTCTTTGAATACTGGTGAGAATTCCTATAGTGGGAGCTGAAAATTTTCGCTGCGCTTCGCGCGCCTCATATCTTGCTATAGAATGTCCCAAGTCCTCGCTCGTTTAGATCAGCTTAATCATCTTTCTACAGACTATCCAACGTGGCATATATAGATAGGATCACAAGCGCTTATGGCTATGCTTCGACTGTCCCTGGAAGATATTAAGGTTACAATTCGTTTTGGGAAGGACCTCGTTCTGCGGTCTACCACTGTTTGGCCTCTGTGTAGAGTCGTGTGCTTTCACGACGCATGCCAGTATTTCCGGTGCAGTTAATTGGGAATACCTACCCTATTCTACTAATAAGGCGTCTGATTTGAGTGGGGAGCATTGCAAGTAAAAACATTGCTCCCACAATGTTGTATTTCATTTTTTCGTTTATTTTTTCTTAAGAAAAATGTTCAAAAATGAAAACACATCAAAAATTGCAGGTTTTGACTTAGGGGGTAGGGTGGCCTCGTCGGGGAACTTCCACTTCTTCCCCCCCCCCCCGCCGTCGGGGAACTCGGCCCCCGTCGGGGAAATACTTCGCCACCGACTGTTCCGAAGGTCACTGACTCACTTTCAAACCAACTTGGGTGACATAAAGCAAGAGCCAGTATTGCACCACTGGATAGAGCAAAGTAGATAAATGTGCCCTGCACCCACATAGGCATCAATTTCAACATTCTGGGAACATCACACTGACCTTTGGCATCAAAATTGTATCGGAGCATCTGCATGATTTCATTTCACATGAAGGTTCCGGCATCCCAAGGCCACCATTGGGCCTCGGCAGAAGTTCACAAACCGCCCATGGACCACGGACCGCAAGGAGTAACAACATGTTACTTAACGGAAATCAACTGAAACTGTCGGAGGAGATGCGTTTCAGTACGCTGGTTGTGAAGTTTCATGGAAAGGGCCCTCAAGCACAAGTGGGACCTCGGAAAAAAAATCCTGATCCCCTCCGAGTCTGTGTAGATCGCATCTTATGTACAAATGTCATTATTGGCCAAAAATTTCACTCATGCCTGTGGCACCAAAATTTTTAGGAAGAGAAGCACTTTGCTTAATTCCACATGATTGGGCCCCCGGGCCCAAACGGACATTAGGTCCTAATCCCTGGGCACCCTGATTGTTGGCTATTGGAGGACATCAGTATGACCGACATCCAGCAAATGTGGCAACGCAATTTGTAGGATATACAAGAATTTGGCTTGTATGTCATACAGTGGGGCCCTAACTAAAAGGCCCTGGGCCCAACAGTCCAACACCGTCCAATGGGCGTCCACACCCAAAGACCATCACTTTACTTAAAGAAAATCATTGAAGTTGTGGGAGAGATGCATTTCATAGATTGTGTGAAATTTCATAAATGGGCCCGGGCCCAAGTGGGACCTTGGACTCAAGATTCTGAACACCCCGAAGGTACGCGGTAGACCATCATCATGACTGAATTTCACACTTTGCACCCAAAATTAAAATTTGTGGAGAAGAAGCATTTTGCGTATTCACACATGAGGGCCCCCTGGGGCCCACAGTGGGCATTGGGTCCTAAATCCCTCGCACACCCTTTCGGTTACGGCTAGATAGACGTTTGTGACTGAAATCAGGCTCAAGTGCAACAAAATTTTTAGGAGCTACAATGGTTTTGTGATATTTCATATACTGGGGCTGGCCCCAGGGCCCAAACTGACTCAGCCCCAAACTCCCGAGCACCCCCTATGGCACTCCTCTATCAAGGACCAATGACCATTACACATCTCTTTAAAGAAAATCAATTGAAGCTTGTGGAGGAGCATTCATTTAAAGTACCATTTTGTGAAATGTCAGATAATGGGGGGACCCTCGGTCCCGAGTGGGACCTTAATGACCAAAAAAATCCTGAACACGACCCGAAGGTCCGGCTGTTAGACCCTCAATTATGACACGAACATCGCACTGTGACTCTCAAATTTGTATTAGGAGATTTGAAATTCTACACATGGGGCCTATACTGCCCTTTAATGGCCTTTGACCTTGACCTTCACAAGTCAATCATGTCCCACGGGTCAATGAACATTGTGTCGCAAGTTTGGTCAACATCATCGCAAAATGACGTTTGGGAGCAAAAAGGCAATGTTGACACAACCTGGATAGATAGATAGATAGGTAGATAGATATATAGATAGATAAGATAGATAGATATATAGAAGATAGATGATGGATGGATGGGCTGTATGGATGATGGATGGATGGATGGACGGAGGACTGACGGGCGGAAGAGAGATAGATAATAGATAGATAATAGATAGATAATAGATGATAGAGAGATAGAAGATAGATGATAGATAGATAGATAGATAGATAGATGATGGATGGATGGATGGACGGACGGACGGACGGACTGACGACAGATGATAGATAGATAAGATAGCTATAGATGATAGATAGATAGATAGATAGATAGATAGATGATAGATAGATCGATAATGATATAGATAGATAGATGATAGATAGATAGATAGATAGATAGATAGATAGTAGATAGAGTGACATGCAGATTCTACAGTAGGCTCAACCAGTATAGCTGTTTGACTAAAAAAAAAAATCATAAAAAGATGTATGGTAGGAATGAAGACCACGATGAAGAAATACCGTTACTGGATCTGTGGTATTCACCGAGGTCCTTTCGTTGAGTTCCCGGTTTGCGATGCGATGTCTAATTGTCCTTTAATCACGCTAAAGTCCGACATTTCGAATAGTTGTGACTAGTCGTATGTTGTGCGAAAACCGACCTCTCGTGTAATCAATCATCATTCTGCTATCAACTCATACTGACTACCACTCTTGAATTGCCAGATTAGAATTGTCTTGAGATTCTTTCCTTCTTCAGACGAAATATTCAATTTTGATATAATTCAGACCTCTTTGGCCACTGTGCGATATCTTGAAATAACAAATTAGATTTAAAACCCATCCCGAAGCGATTTTTATTAGTCGAATTCATTCGCAAACAGTGGCGGGCGGACGGGCGACGCCGCACAGGTGGGGGGGAAGGGGGGGGGATGGGGACGGGGACGGGGGGCCGGTGTGCCCCCTTCAGATTTTGAGTCGAAAAATCTTTTTGGATGGAAAATGCATTTGAGCAATTTTGTTTGTTAGGGGTTGGGGGGAGGGGTGTGAAATTTCGGAAACGAAGTACACACAGGGAGTGATTTTGTCCCTGAATAATATGAGACTGCATAGAAATTTAAGTTTTGAGGGTGTCTTTGAACTTTAAGCTATGACTCATACATGACTGACTTGTAAAATTCGGCCCAATATTTACTGCTCCCCAATTGGAATGAACAAACGTACCCGTACGACCTATTGCTTCTCCCTTCGATCCCACCAGGAAACGTTCGGTAGACCCCTTGATCCCATGCAAACAAAGTCAGAGTAGAAAAAGGTAATCAACATACATGTGTGACATGAGGTAAATCATTTTAGTATGAACATGACAACATTTTTTTGTCTTTCTCTAATTATTCAAATCATACATTAGATGGGCGCAATCGAGTCTGGCAAGTGCCTTTTTCTTCCGGCGATCTGGAGGGTATGAAAAGCTAAATTTTCTCTGTTTGCATCGCGCCCAACCATGGTGGGGCTCCGCTTAGGTGGCACCTGCGTTCGATGTGTCCCCCCCCCCCCTCCCCCTCTTTTCGAAACGGATCGACGACCCATGGCTATGAGTAACCTGGCGAGAGTTGCATCCTGTAACGCCACAACACCATGTGCGGACACGCCGACACCACCGTTGTTCACGTTTATAAATAGCCTAGCCCTACCACTGCTGCGACTTCGTCGACCTATATACACACATGTGCGCGAGAAAGGATGCAGGGTTTTAATTAAATGATCATTCATAGGCTTCTGTTTTGTGTGTTATGGGATTGAACTAACACAGTTATACGTCAGATCCTACATATTCATTACATAACTATGTTTCAATTCAACAACGGCTTCAATAGCCTATATGCGCGTGGGAGGGTATTTCACATTTCATGCCCATCAAAGCTGCAAAAGAACCACGAGTACAAGTATATCAATTTGTGAGGCTACTTGAAACCTTCCTTTCTTGGGTAACGGACAATCCATTATTGCTGCATTTCTCCCAATTAACAATACCAAGAGTGGAGTGAGAAAATGTGACCATAATACCCAGATTGCATCAAGGACGCTTAGCATCAAAAATTTTCCAGAGACCCTAACTCCCCCATATTCGTCTCCAAAAGCACAAACCTTTTCCAGAGACCCTAGCTCCCCCATATTCTTCTCCAAAGACTATTTGTCAACTTACTCTAATATCTCCCCCCCCCCCCTCCAATCATCGGCCCTGGCGCCTGCCCCTGTTCCCAATAGCATTTGACGGCAAGACGATCCTGCTCGGACGGGCGTTTTTTGTCTACGGCGCATCCGTCAGCCGTCGGAAATAAATTTTGACATGACGAGACGGACGGAACGTATCCATTGTGAACAGGCCTTTAGAACTTCTAAAGCCATACAATGTCCGGCTTAGTCAGCCCAGTCATTGCCGGTATCGTCCAAGTTGTTGTGACAAACACCACACAGTGCCAAACTCAAAACTTTGCAACTTCACGACTCCAAGTACCACGAATATTAAAAATGTCGCCGAAATATTCGATGATATCCCCAAATATTTGATGATATCACACCAATTATTAGAGTATTATAATTGACTTGGTGATTCATTAATTAATTGGTATATCATTGAATGAATTTGTTGATATTCTCAAATAATGGTAATATCACCAATTCAATTAAATGATATCATAAATCATTTGTAGATGATACATTAACATGTTATAACAAAGTAAAACGGCTTGCCATAACGTCCGCTCCGCGGTAGACGTTTTCTTTTCACAGGATGGAGGGAAACAATTGAACAGCGATTTCTGCCGTTGTTTGACGCCTTCACCCAGTACAGTAACTTCTGACCAAGATTGTACCATTTTTCTACATACACTCTAATATAATGGAATGAGATGGTTTAGGAGGGGTGCGGTATGTTAGTGTAAAGCATGGTAGGCCTACGGCCATGCGTACTTAGGTGTGACGTATTCATTGCCTCGGCTATCGATCACGGATCTATTTTTGATAATTTATTTGAGAGCAAAATTTTCATATTTAGTGGGGAATTCTCTACTGTTTTCGCCATTTGGCGTCTAAGGGAGCCAAAAGTCGTATTTTTTTTTTTTACGAAGGGGAGGGCCTGGAGGGGGTGGACCCCCCCCTCCCCTCCCCATGCGGAAACCTCCTCCCCCAATACAGTCTCTCGGTACGCGCCTGACCGGTTTTTTAATTAACTTGGACAGCAACGGACAACTGGCCAACGAGAAAAAACATCAACAAAAAACCAGCGATGGCTGTTACCGCACTTGCTTTCTAACGGCCAAATCCTGGAGACTAAGTGGCAAACCACGGGCAGCAGGCCCTACCTATTTACGCTGTCGCCGCACTCTTCACATACTCCCGGTGACTGGAAATACACCAAATAAATGACACACATCGTGATCCTCGAGGCCCGCATCAAGCCGTATCCGCGCCTGAGTGTCGAATCTAGCGATCAACCGTCCACTGAAACATAACCCCCGTTCTCGACAGTCAGAGAGTGTCACAAAATCACTTGGTGCTAAACCCATACGCCCGCCAGTCTCTAGTATGGGGCTATTCAACGTAGGCCACTTAGAAAAGAACCTTGATCATTACCCTGCTGCTCACCCAACACACAAATCCAGGCCCTTAACCCAACAAAATACACAGCGAGCCTACCCTTTGGTCCCAGTTTATCGTTGGGGAGGGCTTATGAGTGCCCCTGTGCATCGAAGCCATGATCCGTGCCATGTTTATCAACAGAACCCAAGCAACCGATTTTATGGCTCTACCGGGACGCGAGACTTTTTCGTAGGATGGCGCGGGCTAAGCACTATGAACCGTGCCTATAGGTTCACACAGCGATCGATTGCATGACGCAAGTCTCGCATATTCCTCCAAAGGACTCTTTGTGAACAATGTTTCACGACAGAGCAAACTGAAGTCCATGGGACAGTGGCCCTTTCGTGTTATGTTGAATCTTAACAAAGACCACTGGCGAATGATTTATAAAGGATAATTATTAGCTGGATAAAAAACTGAAGCGTCAGTCCAAACCGGAGTTCATAGACTTTCCTTCCGTTACAGAGTTATCGTGTTTAGCTCCTCTGAATTGTGTTATCAGGGAAGCTGTGTATGCGCAATATCGATAGGCCATCCCATCATCCAATATAATGATGTCATACTTGCAGCAACCTGCAAAACCCTTTGTTTTCTATTGAAATTAAACATTAATTGCACTTCGAAAAGCAATTGATCTGGTGGGAGAGGATTGCTGTATGTGATTTGGTCTGCTGTTGATGGTTCACTTTGGTGAGATAAAGACAAACAGAACTTCTGGCTAATGTTTTGACATTATTTCAACCAATGGAACATGAAATACATAAAACATAATGTCCCGTGTTGTCGCATGTGTGACGTCATGCGTTATTGCGCATTGGGATTCTCCCCAATGTTCTCTGCTCCATGACCCAACTTTTGAAGGCCAATTCACGCCCAAGTGAACATCGTATATGAAATGGTTTTGGACTATAGATAACAGTTCCCATCCCCGCGATGAACCGTTTATTGTATCCAAAGCCTGCCGTTGTCCTTTAAACACCCTGATTTTAAACGATTTTGACAAATTTCGCACGCCCTTTACCATCCTACGGAAAAAAAACTGAAAGCACGCGGTTGGTGACCTCCTAGTAGTAGTCGCCGGGTTTGAGTGTTATCCGACATGATAGTGATCAACCTCCGCCACGTATTACGATCTTGTGCAAGGATTATTGCTTCTCAGAACCGTTACCGAACTTACCGGTAATGTTAGTGAAGTCCTTGAATTGCGATTTGATTTTTCCGAGGAAGGTCATCACGGGTCTCCCAACTGCTTAGCCGTAATGTCTCAATGCTCCTCTCAGAGCAATATTCGCTGGAGCTTCCTAGCTCTTGGAGTCTTGCAACGTGACCGAAAAATTTCAATCTCCTACGTGTCACTATGGATGACCAAGGAATTTAATTGGTTGGCCACATCATTGAGTTCCACGTTTGGTATCCAATGTTATTGGTCCATCTAATGTTGAAAACATTGCGAAGTAGTCTTCTCTGGAAAGTGCTAATTTTGTGATCAAGTTCCTCCGTTGTACCCCACAGTTTACACTTATACAGAAAAATACTCTTCATCAGGGCATCGAAAGTCCTGAGTTTGATGTTCCGTCCTATTCGTCTGCTCCTTGCATGAAGTTTACCATCCTACGAAAACAAGGGCAAGTCGAAACGTCTTGGTAAGAGCGGATACGGCAAAAGTCCCTCGGCGAACACAATGCATGTTCTCCTATTCCACATTTATCAGTTTATTGTATGCTCGCATTTAATTGACCTTTACTGACATCACCTTGGAATGACTCTACCACATTGGCCTAATATTTGCTTCATGTGCCCAGCAGAACTTTATATGTACCCAGCATGCACAACTCATTCCTTATAGGCCTGTGTATTTGCTATAATGTACCCAGCACAACTCTATATGTAACCAGCACAACTCATTCCTTAGGCCCGTAGGCGGGGCACAGTGGAACACACTTGGAACTACCTGTGAGTCCTCCCATTGCCTCAATTCACCGAGTGGTTGACACAGTTGGTAGAGCGTCGGACTTCCACCCGGGAGACGGGGTTCGATATTCCTGTCGGGCCCCTACCAAAGACTTTAAAAATGGTACCTCTTGCCTGGACGCTCAGCACAAGGGATTGGAGCAGGGACAAACGAGGGGTAGGCAATTGCAAGTTGCCGTCTGCGTGAGATTACCCCCACCCCCTCATTGAGGTACCGCCAAAAGGCATTGCCTTATTCCGTGTACTGGTGAGGGATTCGCAGTGACAATAGGTGCAGCATCCAGGTCTGTATCCTTGCTGGGTCTTGAATAGGGACGGACGATCCTCTGCTCGGCAAGTATACCATTAAAAAAAAAATCCACCATCTGGATGCAGTTTCCACACAGAGCTAGAGTCCAGCCGCGCCAGCACCTACATATGAAAGGTGATGACAGATCTTCCCACAGAACTGCCTGTAAGTCCCCCATTGCCTCTATTCATTCCACATCAGTGCTGACAGATCAATTGAACAGCCCCCTTCCAGCTGCATTTTTTAAACGATTTCGTTTAGTTATAGCTGACTTCATCTGAAGAGCATTGCGTTTTGAAACCTAACAAACTGTTTACATTTACCTACATCTTCGAATTGAAGGATTAGATTCGAAACCCTGAAAAAAACAATTTGGAATGCATCGAATCACTTAAGTGCGCCATCCTAGCTGTTCAGAGAACTACAGAACCTACAAATAGTTTGTCTACATTATTCATTTCTTGCTTGACCAATGCAAACTGTCTAAAGTTTGGCCAAACGGAGTCCAAATTCTAAATAGTATCCGGTCCTTTAATTTCCACCAAATTGGGTAGCGTCCTTGACCGCGGTTCTACTGAGCCCCCTTCAAAACAAAAAACAATTGTACCATACCCCCCCCCCCCGAAAAAAAACGAAAAAAAGATATAATACTGCCTCTACGAACGCGCCTGCCATGCATACATGCGCAAAGTGTGAATCTGGTCAGGAATGACATGTTAACACGTTTTGCTCCATGAGTCGAATTCAATTTTATGTCGACGGCGTGGACGCCCATGATTGTATGAAGACTTTATAAATCGCGTAACGACGAGTTTCTTGTCGGGCTGTGGCATACGCAGGCTTCACATTTTATTTTCCAGCACACTCGCTTCGGTGAACTTTTAACACAATCTTGGAGAATCTTATACACATGGTTACCATTGTGCCGAGCAATTCTTCAAGATTAGTAAGTCTAATAGAACCAGTGGACACAATCTCAAATTCTTCAAAATCAACAAGGAAAGCTGCCGCAGCAATGTCCGGCTCAAGGGCTGTTAACACGTGTGCGATACGATACGGTACGATCAATTTATCGGCCGTCGAGTTAAAAAGTTTTTCTCAATAGGAGTGTTCAGACTTGTGCGATACGATACGGTACGATACGATAAATATATCGGACGTCAAGTTTAAAATATTCTAACTTTTATCGTACGATGAATCTATCGTCGTCGTCGTCGTCTGGCACGCTATTCCGCCGCTTGTCGGCACTGCGCATTACCACTTGTGATTGCTCTCCACATATTCCTGTCACTTGTAATTGCTGCTAAAGCGTCCGATCCGAGATACAGATCTTGTCTAATGTTTCTGAGGTCTTGGTTAACTCTGTTGCATCAGGTTGTTATTGGTCTTCCTCTTGGTCTCCTGGTAGGACGAATTAGTGTTTTCTAGGCTGTTTTACTCTTTCACAGAGGACATGGCTGGAGATGGCGTGTAATAGAGTGTTTCAGTACGTCAGTGCAATTGACTTATTGGTTTGTCGCAACAACACGAGTCTGGTCGTCACAAAAATTGACCCTGCATAGGCATGCGAGATATTAGGTCAAATGAGGTCAGAGGGTCAAATGAGGTCAGAGGGTCAAATGAGGTCAAATTAAGTTGCTAGATGTAGTTCACATAGACGAACAAAACTTTTCATTAGAACATTGCTCTGAAATGTTTCGTTGCCAAGCATAGAGGAGTACCCCCATGGTGACCTTCAATAACCTTGACCTGACACCAAAAGCAATAGGGTTCAACCTCAATATATGTGTAATCCACATACCTAATATGAACTCGCTAGATATTTACCTTCATTAGATATCGTGCTGACAAGGTTTTTTAACTTTGTCTTGTCGTGACCTTGAATGACCTTGAACTAGCACTAAGAACAATAGTGTTCATCCTCTCCACATGAGCAATCCACGTGCCTAATTTGAACTTGATACCTGTTTGCGTTCGTTGATATCGTACTGACAAGGGGTGTCACAGCCAGACAGACAGACAGACAGACAGACAGACAGACACACAGCACACACAACCACACACATGCGAACGGACATGACTGCATAGATTCCTTTCGCCTTCGGCAAATAATAAACAAGAACGCAACACTGCTTAGTGATTTCTTGCCATATTTGCTGCAACGAATCTCAACATATATGACCCCTGCTTGTTGGGTAGGTATTGGTTGATAGGCTATTTCAGACATCGATCTCACTCTGTTGATCTCAGATAAGCTTTTACCTGACCACACGAACAACGGGGGGGGGGGGGGGAGGGTGAAGGCAACAAGCAGAGGAGTCGGCAGTTTCAAGTATAGCCAGTCATGCCAGTATTGGTCTGATTAGAGGTTTCCACGATGACAACCGTATTCTTTTCGAGCAGGGCTAGGTGAATAGTATACGGGTCATTCTGTCATTGACCCAGATGTTAAAAGATATCTGTTCTCTTGTTTAATAACTTTTTTCGTTTTTTAACAGGTTTTGGAGACATCTAAAATGCTAAGTTTCACCGAGGCCTTCAGAAAGGTTTCATCTACTGTTGTAAGCCCAACTCACTCGAATTCCAATGTTTGCAAATTGTGTGCGGAGACCTGTCGTGATGAAGGAGTGGGTGTTAGGGGTTCTGTTCCCGTTGTACTGGGTTCGATTTCGTGTTATGGTCACCCGCGGTAAGGAGGTTTACATGTAGGCTACCGCTATTGTTGGAAACAGTGTATCAAACAGGATGTTCTGCCTGCACCTACCTCCCAGTATTTCAGGCTTTTCGTCCCAGTGAGACCTGTTAGGGGGCACTCCACCCCACCCTCTGTCATATACACTACTGGTGGTACCCTTTTAAATTAATTTTAGATTGGCCTACTTTGTTGAGAATGCCCATAAATAAATCATCGAAGTCTGTCATAGGCCATTGGGAGTGTATGCATGGCTACACCGAGAGCTTAATACACAAGTAAACATTGAAAGTTTGGAAGTATGTCCTTGAGACTGGACCAGTGATAACACAAACCACTGTTGACTATAGGACAACATGGGTGAAGGATATTATGCTCATTACTACAGTGCCACAAGACAATATCTGTCTGTCCAGGGAAATTGCGTGATAATGAAACGGTGGACAATTGGGAGTCATACAAGTGTATTACAGTAATATATACACACTTTTACTTGGGTGGCATCTGAAGGTGCAGTTCTCTCAAATTGGGTATCACATACCCCCGCCTGAGGGATATATATCGGAGCACAATTATGTCAAGAATTTTTTTTTCTCATTCCGACACAATCATCTTGAATTTGCTGAGTGTCAGGTGGCCACACGAAATATTCATAAGCTCAAACGACATGTAGGCTCCCATGCAAAGCGAACCTCCATACAGTTCGCCTAGACGAACAAAACTTTCCATTACAACATTCCTCTAAAATACTTTGTTGCCAAGATGTCAAATTTAACAACATTCCAGTGTTTCAGGCTGTCTTTACCTTTCACACATGTGCGTTCCATGAGATAGCTCGTGATAGGAGTGCTGTATTACTTTATTCTAATTCACTTTATGGTTTGTCCCAACAAGACGAATATGGTCATCATAAAAAATTAACTTTCTGAAGTTAGCCCTCTCGTGACCTCGAATGACCTTGGAACTGACACCAAGAAGAATAGGGGTCATCCTCTCCATATGTACAACCAACAAACCTAATTTGAAGTTGATACCTGCATATTTTGATTCGATTATATAGATATCGTGCTGTCAAAGGGTGTCAAGCCATATGAAAGCCTATGCCCCCCGTGTGTCCCCCCCCTGCTCCCATGAGATTCGGATTGTTGGAAGACTATCTGTATCCTTTGTACCAGTTTGATGTATAACTGGCTAATTTGTTTGTTTTTCATCACAAGAAAAGTAGTGATTGTGCCAAATTTGCCTCGATTGCACTAAAAAGTGTACCAATTTCGTGCTTCGTGCGTGGTACTATAGTGGTTGAATTCGTCCCGACGTTGCTCTCCCCGTCAGCTCTATGGGAAATTCCTGCCTCATTGGCTCCTAGCTCAAGTTGACAATTGATGAGGGACTAACAAATCAAGTTTCCACATTCACAAAGAGAAGAAAAAAAAACAATCAAAGGAGTTTTCACTGGAATCCCTGAAACCCAGGGGCGGCGCCACTGGAGGGGGGGGGGGGGGGCAGGAGGGCGGCTGCCTCCCCCCTATGGGTTTGGGGCCGAAAAAATAAAATCGCAGAATGATGTTTTTAGAGCACACGTTCTCGTCGGCGGGGTGGGGTGAAGTGTCAAAATACGTTATCCAACTTAGGTTATTTTCTATTCGTTCTCATCGAGACTCAAATCGAGACTCAAACTGTTGCTGTAATATAGCGCTGGCAAATGTGGCGTATGTTTACTGTTTTGAGAACATTATGAGCCACCGTTTGTTAATATTAGGTGAAAGGACTCAATGTTACTTGCAAACTTCCAAACTTCGCAGCATTATTTTTAGAGTGTAAGGCTGAAGGAGTAAAACATCAGTTTTTTTTTTTTTTTTTTTTTTTTTTTTTTTTGGGGGGGGGGGGGGGGCAGCTGGATATAATGTGGATGCTTCGAATTGCTTTTCCTAGAGTGATTCTATTTGGTATTACAGAAAAATTAACTAAACAACTGGTCATTTCGATTTATTTACCACATCTTTAGCATACAATACATGCATTTTTTTCTAAAAAAGAAGCCTACCTTGTACAGAACGTAGACAGTTTCAGGGGTTTATTTATGTCAGGTGTATCGAATGAAATATAACCTGCCTGGAAAAATTGTCATGCATTTTCATTTTTTTTCCAGAAATTTATGGTTTTTTGTCAAAACTTGTTTGACGTAGATACACTTACAAAGTGTATAAAACGGTCCTTAGATTAAGACTCAAAAATCGCAAAGGATACCCCCTACCCTTAGACCTCTCCCCCCTGTCAGACATCCATGCCAAATCTGCCCCCTATCGTAAAACTCTGGCCCCGCCCTGCTAAACCTATGGGTATATATATCCCCATTCCTCCAAAACTGATGAATTATATGCCTGAGAGCTTTTAAAACTCAATGAATGGATGGGATGCAATAAAGAAATTGGACAATTGCTACAGTTCTATATATTACCTTGAATTGACAAAAATGATATTGAACTCATCTCTGGACCGGGCAGCTAAAAAAAAACCCGAGTCCCGAGTCCGGACAGGTGCTGAGTCCGGGTCCTTGAAGGCGAGTCCGAGTCGAAATTAGCCTTGAAACATGGCACGAGTCCGGGAGTCATGAGTCTTTTGGGTCCGAGTCCGGACATGAGTACTGCAGCACTGCCGTTCAGAACTCGTAACCCGTAAGCTTCCCTACAGTTCACAACAGATGTGTGTACATTAATTCAAAATATATTTTCACTTCGCCGGTCAGATTAATACGGTGAATGGCTGAAATGAAGGGGGTTGGGTCCCCCAGCACATCGTCACGTTAGGTTGTGAACTTGCAGTGGGTTTTTTGGTATTTACTTGGTTGTGATCACTTGCTGATCACGTGTCACTGATTATCTGTGTATATTCAGTGCAGAGTGACATTTCCTTCACATCCATATTTGCAATTAGGCCCGACACTGTCATTTCCAGCGATAACATTTACCGACATTTCCTCTGTGGGCTCAAGAATGGCGCCAGCGGAGGGGGCATTTCCTGTGCAGTTATCGGAATACCCCGCCTGAGAACGCTTGATTGAGTGGGATGCCACTGCAGTGAGAGTAATGAACATTAAATGCCCTCCACAATGTGTATTTCTTTCTTCTTTTCTTTGGTAAAAAGTAAAAAAATAAATAAAATAAAACTGAGACCAAAAATAAGGTATTTTACTATGGGTAGGCGTTGAGGCTCGTCGAGGAACTTGCCCCCCCCTCCCCCCGTCGGAGAACTCGGCCCCCGTCGGGGAAGTCCTGGCGCCACCACTGTGTGGGCTACGCGACAACCGATAACGATTGATGATAACGGAGATGAAATGTAGTCCACCTACCCCCACCCCCGCCGTTTTTCGAAACGGATCGACGCAATATTTTTTTCCGCTACGCCTGCAAGGTTGAAAACAATTTCATTGTCGTGGGTGGCGCCAATAGTCCTCGGATCGTCGGGGTGTGCCGGTTATTTCAATTTTTCATAGAGTATCTGACGGGGGGGAGGGGGGAAGGGGTGACGGGAAGCCACGCTGGCGCTACCCCTCTCTTGCCTGAACGGTATAGTGTGAAAACTGATGGGACTAGCATAGGCAATCTCCTTCAATTAAGATTCTTGTGAATTTTTCTTCTTCCCCAGTAGATGCGCCAACGGAGTCATTATGGAAATTCCGTTGCTTATGCTACGGTAAGAAATCAGAGCGGCAGCCGAACGAATTTGTGCCTGTTCGGGCCACGCTGTGAAATTTAGACATCGCCCAACAACTTGTGGAGACGTGCGCCGGGCTGTGAAGCCCCAGCGATGCCTGACTGATGCCCTGTTGATTTCCCGTCGGTTGCCGGCCGACGTTAGGTCCAAACTGGGTGAATTCGGGGGATCTCCTCTCGAGCGGCGTCTGGGCAGTGACCGACCGATGACCCAACGATTCCCTGGCGGTCTCCGACCGGCCACCGGCCGATTTTCAAGAAATCGCCCGCAGGCGTACCGGCGGCGGTTCGCACGGGCGACCCCGTGGCGATAGCCTCATCAACAAACCAATGCGGTATTCTGTATCCAGAAGTTAACGTAGGTCTACAATGCCGCTACTACGACAGGGAGATTCACAAACCCAGCAACTTGCCTTGCTGAGGGAGAGGGTGGCATACGCCCGTTACCATCATAATTTTGCCCTGGTAGCCTTGGTGGCAGAAAGTGAAAGACGTGCGGAACTCCTGCGCAGAAGAAGAAGATGGTGGGTGAGGCCGTGGATTGCACGGAGACCAATCTATGGCCAATACGAGCAGCTAATGAGTGAGCTCGGGAGAGAAAACCCTGAAGACTTAAGATCCTTCCTCCGGGTGGGGCCGGATCTGTTCTGATTACCAGTCATGGCCGGGCATTCGCCGGGCAAATCGAGCAGGCGCCGCCCAGACGCCTGCCGGTTTTGATCCCGCCGCTCGGTGACCGACCGATCATCCAGCGACGAACGAGCCGGCGACCGCTCGGCACCCTTTGATCTGGCAACTTCCGAGTTTTCACATAAATCGCTCAACGGTGACTGCTCGATTAGGTCGGTGCCCGGACGGCGGACGCCCGGTATCGGCGTTATTTGGCGGCGAGTGAAAAGTGGACAGAACTGCTGGTTCTAACTCCGCGTAAAAATTCAGCGGCAACCGAGCGATGCCCTAAAACGTGCGGTGCCCGGGCGGCCTCCGCCTGATGCCTGGACGAATTTGGCTAAAAACTCGCCGCTCGGCCGCCGAGCAGGCCGAATTTTAGATTTGTGACCATAGCATAAAGTGGCAACGGTTGTCAATAATGCCTAGACACGAATTTTATTTCCAATGGAATGAGGACGGAGTGACGACGGACCAAACATTAAATCATTTATGAATATGTTCAATGATTAGGTTCATAGAGCAGTTCACTGTTGAGTCTACCTATTGCTATTTAAGTATATTTTAACTTCTTGATTATTGAAGTTTCAGGGTACAATGTCTATTTAGGAGTTCCAAGAATTCTCACATGACCTGAAATTACAACATCTGATCCATCTTGTGCCCTCATCTGTCCTGAAGAAATTACCGCACGCGCTAGTTGCATAAAATCAAAAACTGTCTCGACAATCTTGAATTGGTCAGGGTTTAGAATTGCCTCGCCTTGCGCCAGTTCAATTAACTATACGGGAAAGCCAGTATATTTTTGTCAGCATGGTACGTATATTCAATTTGTATTCAGTTCGCTTGACCATGGTCAACTCTTGTCTCATTTTAATCGCCTCTTGCCTTTTCACTTGTGTCGCCAGGCTCAACGTTAACTTAGTGTTACAACTAGGCCTAAAATAGGCTCCTACTCATTTGTATTAACTGAGCACATCAGCATAGACTCCAGTCAGAGTCATAGGCAGCTACTGTAGCATTGCATCTAACCAACCCAGGTGGCAGGAGGCAGAACTACAGAACAGGCACTCGTAACGTTTATTTAAGGCCTAGCCTATATAATGATATAGAAGAAGGTAGAAAGCCGAGGTCTGATTACTCCAAGCAGATCGGGCATACTGTACCTCGATATTGAATGATATTGGTGCTTGCAAGTGGTAATATTAATAATAGTGCAGTGCTCGAAAAATCCTATGTGCCTGTAGCCCGGGGCTTCCCCTTCGTGCCCTCGGGCTACTGGATTCAGTTGCGAAATGCCCATCAGGCTACCACAATCTGTAGTCTGTGTAAGTTAAAAAAGTACAGTATTACGGAGCCCATATTATATAGCAAAACAGCCCAACACATAATCAATCAGCACAATCAACAATACAATTTCAGTCACCCATATTGCGATACAAGTGTCAGATATATTACACTTTTCTCCAAATATCGGATTGACCGTCGAAAAGTTAAAAATATTATCAATGAATCATCTCAATAATAATAGCGCGATTCGTCTTACAACACTAATTCACTGCGCTAATATAATGGCCATTCAGTGGCCGGCTTCATCCGCAGCAGCGCGAAATGCAATGAATTTATGAACAGTCAAAAAATCATGAATTCACATAAAATTAAGATGTTTTAAGAGAAAACATTTTTGGCTCCCCTAAACATATACTTTGTGTAGTTGTACTATCACCAATTGCCTCCTATCATAGTTTGAAAGAAGTTGAAAAAAAAAAATTAAACCAAAATCTGAGCCTCGGTTCAGCTACTACCGAGTCGTCCGTTGCCCCAGCACCTGAACAGAATCACGGTGAGAATGCAACCCTTTAGCCAATCAGAGATAACGACGGTCAGGCCAAGCCTTTGTGTTTATGTCTGTACCCAGAATCGTAATTTAATTAACAGTTTACTCTGCTGCACGTGTGGGGCCGCACAGAGTGTTGTGTATTTTGTCTTATTGGAGAAACGGCACAAATATTATACTGTCACTTTACGCCGATATTTTTGGACACCCAGTCGTCCCTTTCGGGCTACAGATCAGCCACGTGGGAGCCGGGGATAATAAATTCGACAAAATATTTTCGAGCCTGTATTAGTGAGTATTTCAAACCTTCGAATATCCGGTATCACCGGTTACATGTTAGAGTGGACAAGACCAAGTGGTTTGGATCAATGAAATAGACCTTTCACAAATAGCATTTTGTGGTGCACTGTGGGATAGTTTTGATGCATGCTGGATACTTCAAGGGCAGTTTTGTGTTAGCATGTATTGGAAAAACTTGTAAATTTCAATTATCTTCTTATTGTCCGTGCATATTCTCTCAGAATTTAGTATGTTGTCCCTGATAATTTTTCACATCTTTATCGTGACAAATCTGACTGGAATGTGCTATTTTTCCCCAAGAAAAATCAATTTTATCCGCTGAAGTTCCCATTTGACCTTTCCATAGATTGCCTACTTTTCCCCCCCTGAGCTACCCCAATGCATTGTGAAGGCTAGTTGCGAAAAGGCTTCATCACATCTAGCTAACCGTTGGAAGCATGTACGGTTTTTATTCACTCTAACTGGTAATTAACAAGGTCACAACTTCGAAAGAACGGACAAAATGACAAATTTAGAATCAGTGAACAAGTATGTGTACAGTATATCATTTCCGGGCACTGTCGAGCCATTTATCTGACTAATCTGAGTCCCAGTCAGCCATACTGGAAAGTAGGAAAGTAAGACCTTTCACACAGTATCTCCATGTCTGCCAATAGCTTTGGCATGTGGAGTACAGAGAAAAGTCAGTTGGCGTGACATACACTGTAGTGTGGCGTACCAATACAGACCAGGCCACCTTAGTGTTTTTCTTTGACATATGGTAGAAGTACTTTCCAGTATGGCTGGTCAGTGGCTGCTGTTGCCTAGGCTGGGCCCTCGTTAGACTAAGCTGTATGAACATTTTTTTTTTTTTGCTTGTTTGATAAGAGCCTCTTGCAAGAATTCTGCAATCATCATGTATTGTGAATAAACGCTGAGCTGGCAGGGACCAGCCTCTTGTAAACAAACACACAACTTAACGTCCATGATTGAGGATAGCAGGGAGGTCACTGCGTTGTTGCTATGCAATTTTTTAGGATCAATACGAACACTGCTTAGTATCAATATTGGCAGCCGAACCCCACACCACCTGGACCCTATGGCTCTGGGACAGCCTTGGGTGAATTTCAATCACCAGAAGTCGTCCTTGCAACTGAGCGAGACTATCACCTACCTGGATTTCCAGCAGGCCTGCATTCTTCCCACAGTGAAGCAACTAGCCAATGTGGCAACAGCAGCCAGTGCGCTCCTCGGCAGCTGACGTGTCGGCCCTGGCGGTGCTCAGTCTGAACACAGTTTCTCTGATTTTCGGCCAGTAATGGAGGACGTTCTGGACCTCTATTGCTTACACATGCGGTCCATGCAAGCTTGATGTTACTCCTACATGCTGAAGCATGCTGGCTGCTCAAGCAACATCAGGATATCCCTCCCCTGTATCATACAAACTTGATTCTTGTCTAAGTTGGTAGAGAACCGTGTGTGCCAGCACAGAAACTGCTCTTGTTCAAGTTGAAATTGAAGAAAATTGTTCTTCTTGCAATGCTTGATCTCTATCGTCTCAGCAGCATATGAAACTGCTGGAGGTCCAGAAAGTCTTTCAAGGACAACTGCAGATACAATTATAAAGAGGATAATATATAGCTGGAGAAAAACTGAATGCATCATTCCAAACCGAAAGTTCATAACACTTTTACTTTCCGTTACAGAGTTACTGTCCTTCGAAGATTGTGCATGTGTATTGCGCAAGATTGGAAAGGGATCCCATCATGGAAAATGAATGATGCCATACTTGCACACCCTGTGAACATTCTTTGTTTTCTATTGAAATTCACACATTATTTTCACTTCGAAAAGCATTCAGTCTATGGGAGAGGATTGCTGTAGTGGGTTGGAATGCTTGATCCAACCAATTTGCTAACCAGGGCTCGATAGCTGGTCTAGCTAGCAGTTTGCTAGTCAATTGAAGCAAATTGCTGTGCAAAATATCATATGCTTAGCCAAATTTGCAGTGCAACTCTATGAAGAAGTTGTAGAATGGCCTAGTAGAAATTGAATTGTTACGAGAAAATGCTATGCAAAATCAAATCCCTAATGCGAGCCCTGTTGCTATTTGGTATGCAGCTTTGTTATTGGGAGTACATTACATGTAAATCCTTCTGTTCCAATGGAGACTGTAGGATGGTGGTTTTGGTAGAAATGAGAAAATCCCGAGAAAATCATATTTTTGCCAATTCTTACTTGTGACTCACCTGAATGAATCATGCTCATACCTGGTATGTGGAATTCTACTAACGCACATTCAAAAATTCCGATGAGAGCCTGAACCCCCTACAGCACTCACTCAGGAGAAGTTACATCATTCTGGTGGAAGGAGCAACATGCACATGAATTGAATTTCTCACTAGCCAGTTCCAACAGGTCATCGAATGTACCAAACAAAGGATTCTGATGGTGCTCCAGTTCCCAGGGAGTTGAGCCCAGTGTTGATTATTGCTCTAATCTACTTAACAAGTTAACAAAGTAGACAACCCAGAGGCTCTATCAAAGTTCCATTCAGCCTTCGCTCGTGTCCTCCTTTCCAGCCATTGGAGCTACAATACTGCAGTAATCTATTGTATTGACTGATATAAGACCTACAATTGAAGAAATATCTGTTGGACCGATAGTTTCCACAGTAGGGCAAAATCATCATTTTGAGGGAATGGGTCCCTTTGGTGAATGAATGAAAACGACTAGTTGTTAAAGGGTCGGCATTATTATGAGAAATCGTGAACTGATCAACATTTCCTCCAAAATAGAAATGATTTGAGTGCTGTAATTTTGTAAGTTCTTCTTGTAGATGCGGTATCGAACGATGGCATTCTTTTTCAATTTCAGTGATGCTTATTTTCTCTAATAATTCAAAGGCTGAAATGGCGCGTTATCTCGACAATCACGCACCTGGCTTTCCCCCCTTTAGTGTGTATATGGCGCTATAGAAGAACCGTGTAGCCGTACTATTAGTATTGGACGCATAGGCCTAACTAGTGTTTAAACCTAAATGTGTATTCGTTTCTGTAAACTATTGTTCTAAATGTGCACGATAGCGCCTACAATACAATTCAAACTTCACAAAGTGCCAGGTTTTGGATGATTTATTAGTATAAACTTGGACACGTCAATGGTTCAACATGCGATATGTGTTCAATAGGTGTCCGGCCGTTGAAAAGAGAGAAAATTTGTATAAGTTATTACGAGTGTGGAAACAGGAGTGTTGCTTGGAACATGATTTGAACATAACATTGTTCTCTACTCTGCACTATTCGGGCTACAAGCCTTTAGATTGCAGGGAATGTCCCTGAAAATCAAATTACGAATTACCCACGCGGGCGGGCGGAAAAAATCGCTACCTGACCGATTCGAGGAAACGCCTGCCCGCCATCGTGCATGGAACGGCTACATTGAAAATAACGGTGACGATTTTAGACCCCTCTCCGCCACTTGCATGGAATCGCCCCGCTTAAATTGAGTGCTATTCAGGAACATATCAGTCATTTATATCCTACAAATATTGCCAAATGATACTGCTCTCATACATTTACGTGTACACTATATTTGGAATTTTTTTGAATAATTTTTTTGCCAGTTAGCAAACACCCAAGGCTAGTGAAAATTTGTAATAGCTCTCCCATTTCTACGTTTCTAAAACTTTTAAGAAGAGAACATATAGAGTTTTTTTTCCAGGAACATTGTCAATTGAGTCCAGAACAATGTGCCAATAATACAGGGAGTTCGTAATAATTTGCCCAGTGGCAATATAGAATGTGGAAAGAGTAGAAGAGTGTGTTTAGTGGTACCACAAAAGTCGTGCATCAGACAATCTTATTTGCTGTATAAATGTTTACACCCCCAGGCTAATCGCTTAAAACAAGGGATCCATGGGTGGCATGCCACGAAGAAGACTGACCAAAACCTTAGCTGACAGAGGAACAGAAGCAGGAAATCAGAGATGCCTTTGATCTCTTCGATAACAGGAACGGGGACAATAGATGCCAAGGAGCTAAAGGCAGGATATGATCAATACCAAGCAAAAATTGATGATATTCATTGGAACGGAGGGGGGGGGGCCTGGAACTCGGGTCCGGAGCTGGGAAGGGGATATGGCTTTCCGTATTGTCAATTCATCATTTAATCTATTTTCACATAATTGACTTTCAGTATTTAACTGCCCCCACCCTCCATGCACTATCAAATCACCCTGGCAGTGACAACAAAATGGAGTGGGCCCCCCGTCTCCCTTTCCCTAATTCACGCTCATGCCAACACTCTGCAACTAACAATTTACTGATGGCATGCAGTCCATTAGTAGTAAACCCAGCCTTATGGCAAGTTAATTCCTTTCCAGATTGCATTCACTACAATGTATTCTTCCCTAAGTGCGATTTTATTCCATATGAAGATTTTTTGGTTTTTTAGTCAAACCACGCTATGCTGGTTGATTTTGTGGTGCCCATGTCATTCTGTCTATCTATCGATCGACCCGAGCCCGACCGACCGACCTATTCAGTCAACTTTTGCTTTTTGGACCACAAAATTTTGTGCTTCGATGAAACTCAACCAGACTTGTTCCTGATGTTTATTGACTGTGTGAGTGGTTGGGTCATGTCGACCACCTAGAGGTCAACGTCAAATGGCATTAAAGGTGCCCCTGGGGCGAATAAATGGAAAATTGCAAAACGTCTACTTCTCCTACAATTTTGGTGCACAGTGCTGATAATCAGTCATTTGATGGTTCTAACCAGCGGTGTCCTTTGGGGGGTTCAGAAATTTTTGGTCGCAAGGTCCCACTTGGCCGAGGGCCCATTTTATGAATTTCACACAGGATACTTGGAATGCATCTCCTCCACCAGCTTCAATTGATTTTCCTTCGAAGTTACATGGTATTGTTCCTTACTTAGGCGTGGCCATCTGCCCCTATACTCGATCCTCATATGTGCCGTGTTGCTGCCAGTATTAATTCGGCTTCAAAGTTGTACACAATATTTTACTTCCTCCAATGTATGTCACAGTCTCCTTCGAAGATTTTCATCACATTGCAGAATTAAACAACTCAACATGCAAGCTGTTCCAGGTATACATTGTAACTCGTTGGTGAAGAATGGTTGTTGTACATTCTTATGTGCTCTGTTACAGTACACTTTTTTGTGGTGGCCTCAAGTATGGCTATGACCATGAGCCTGAAGCAATGGCGGCAGTGTTGAGACATAAACTCCTGATGTCAGTTTTGAAAGCTTCAATCATTTCTCCCTCTTGTTGTCCATCTGCCAATGTCCGGCAGCTTCAGTTCTCACAGACGGTCTTCATAGAATGTCTTTTAAACCCGGTAACGCCTTTGTTGCTCTCCTCTGACTAGTGAAGGTCAAGGTCAAAGGTCATAAAGGTGCACAATAGGCCACTGTGTTGAAATTGCTTTTCTCCCTTTTCTCTCTCAATTGGTTTATTCTTCGATGTGTTGACCAAACTGAAGGGTCGCAATGTTTGATTGACTGGCTAAACATCTTTGGCCTGTGGAGATCAGGGTCAAGTTGTTACAGGGGCACATATTTATTGTTTGAAACGGACTTCTTGGTCTCATGATCTGAACATTTAACACATAATATCATTCTTCCTGTTCATCTTGTGCGGCTTTGAGCTACAGCACCATTGGTGTCTGTATTTTATAGCACCTCACATGTGGGTGTGGGGAACTGCATCTCAAAGCACTTCACAAAAATTATTACCCCTGCTCATAGTGTAACTTTCCAAACTGTCATCTATACCTAGCAATCAACACTAGCTGCATACCAGCTGTTAGCCGAATCACTTTCAAATAACTTTCCTGCCTCTGTGACTGTTTCAGGTTCTCATCAGCAGATAATGCCATTTTTCCGTGTTGTATCAATTCACCTTTTCTATACCTGTGAAATAACATGTTCAGAAAACTGTCAAATTTTAGCAGCATACCCCGAACTAGATACTGCTAAGTGTTTCTATAGTCAATCAAATGGGGGTGCAAAGAAAATTACAGATTTTTGTCAATCTTTCAATTTTCATGCAATATTACCCAGCCATAAGTCCTATTGTAGAGCCCTTTCTGCTACTTTTGGATTAGGCTACTGTCTGTTAGTGCCACGATATTAATCACCGTCGGCTGGAATTCAAAGCTGCTGATTCCAAATACTATTCTCTAACCTTCCTTTCTTTCTATCAGTTTATTGATGAGATTGCAATATCCTTGAGCAGGATTCCAACAGCAATAAATTCCTTGAGCGGACTGCTTTCCCTCTTCAACCTTGAAAAGTGGATTAGATTGAATCATTTTGGGGCCATCGAGATTCAACGTCATATTGCTGAAGGCCAATTATTCCGCCTCAGTCTCAACTTCTTAAGGAATGGTCTGTGTTTTGTCATTTGTGCGAAGATACATAACTGCAGATCTATCATTCAATATACGTATGTATTGTTATTGAGCATGAAAAGCTATACAAAAATTTAGTTTACTATTAAGAGGTTAAAGAAATGGTCCTAACAAAATACTGTAATGTTCTCAGAAATGTTCTTGAAGAGTTTTACACTTACTTGCGGTGGAGATTGCGGGGGTGGAGGAGGGATTGGGAATTTAAAAATATTTGGAAGGTATTTCCACAATATTCTGCGGATAATCATGAAATCCGTATCTACAAAAAATGACGTTGGGGCATTTGAAAATCACAAGCATCCGTTCATGCTGGAAAAATTAATTCGTGCAGGTATCTCACCCCTTGCATCTAGCATTGAGAGCCATTTGGGCCTCACATTTTCCATGGTATTAGTTGGCAATAACAGTGATGCTTGTCACGATGGTCAATTTTGAGGAAAAAGAAAAGAAAAATGTGATGAATGTGAATGCTCTATGATAGAGTGCCTGTACGGTAACTACCAATCCTAACAGAAGAATACAAGTAATCACAAACCACATCAGAAACCACTATTATTTGAAATGTAAACTCAGGGTTGTCCCATGCTTCTTCTGCTCTACATTTTTATGGTAGTACTAGAGTTTACAACCTCCGGGCAGATCCTGCCCCTTACATAGAGTAGTACAACCCAACCCATTCATGTTCTCACAATCAACTACAAAAGGTCAAAGTTCATCTGCGTTCAAGAGAGGTTTGGAAGTTCAGAAAATCTTGTTAACAATAATAAGTTGAGAATGCTAGTCGATCTGGAATGGAATTCAGTGTGCAGCTTTTGCTTGGGAAGTATGAGTCCACGCTTCTGATGCCTCTACACTTGTATGGTAGTACCAGCGTACGACCTCTGGGCAGATTCCTGTCAAAAATTGGGCATGAGTGCCCTTACAAGAGTCATGTTAGTACAACTGTTCATGTTCCCACAAGCCTTTACACTCACTGGCAAAACATTTCAGAATACACTCCGGAAACTTCTTGCAAATTTAAAGTATATAGAATTCCTTGAATAACTATTCCCAATATTTCATTACTACATGTAGTACGTTTCTATAGAGCTGGGTACTTCTATGTCTTGGGCATGATGAAGGGTGTAGCCACTTTTGATGAGGCCTCCATCATATGATTTTTTCACACACCAAAATGTTTTCCCCTCACTGCTTCGGACCCCCCCCACGACCCATTGATCTTGACCCCCCCAACTTTCCGACTGCTGCGCCCTTGGACTATACTTTGATCAACGCTGTAACACTTAATGGAGATTGGAAATCAGGTGTTTGGGGTTTTGGAAAATCTTTTGGCAAGGTTTGAAACTATGCACTACATTGGTTAGATCGTATGTACCCTATATCCTTTTTCCATTGCAGGTGGCCATGAGATCTCTTGGTTTCGAAAAGCCAAGAAGGAGAGATAAGAAATGATACAGGTATTGATCGAGAGGGATCGGCACCATTGACTTCACGACTTCCTTACCCTGATGACTGCCACAATTGGTTCTACCAACCCTGTACCTTCCTCAGCTTTGATATGTGTGGTCAGACTTTCTATCAGCGACTGTCATGTGACAGTTGACTGTTTTTGCACTGTCTTATTGCAAGAGTGCCTTCTCCACACTGAAACAGCTGTCGGGTACACAAACAGTAATTTTCCCTTCATATGGCACATTATGGCTTAATCAGACTGGTCACCACTCTTCAGCCAAATTTAACCGGATACACTCAACTGGCGAGTAATCCGTCAACGTGTATCTCCCCCGCTGACAGCGATCAGTTTTCAGTCTCATTTGGTAAGAGACCAAAACAACAGTTGGTTCAGGATATCCCATTTTTCAAAATTGTGTCAAATCGTGATTAAAAAAAATCACAGGAAACCCAAAATGGCTGCCTTGTTGGGAGTCCTATGGGGTGATGAAATCATGTTTGTTCAAATTGAGTGGATATTGGCCACAAAATGGAGCGCCATGTTTCAAAATGGCGATGGACAATTTTGGGAGAGATTCCAAAATGGCTTGTCTGCTGTTGTCTGGATGAGGCTAAACGCCATGTTCAAGTAGGCAATTGGGTTACCAATTACGACGCTCCTGCAAAATGTGTTGTTTGCAGCAGGTGCCTAAGCCATTCCAGTACTAAGCGTGGGATCATTATCATTTTACAATCCAGGTGTTTTTCCATTGCACCCTCTTCCAGGTAGGGGCATTCAGTCCGAATATTTTCTGTTTTTACTTTTTCGAATATCATTGCCTCAGGTTAATGAAGGCATTTGGCAAATCTTGTGCTAAGCTCCTAATCACACGAAGAAAAAGCTCACTTGCTATAGTTTAGACTGGAATGCGACTGAATTAACAAATATCAGTGGAGTAGTCCGCAAACTGTTGCTGAATTCAAGGAGTGCACAAGCTACTGCAAACACTTTGAAACCAACCTGTTTCCAAAAATTGCAACTGTTTTGCGACTATTATCTATCTCGCGAACGGCCTTTCGCGTATGTTTAATCAATTGTCCAATAATATATCAAATCGGCCTGAAATTACACTAATGCCGTGCTGAGTTGTACTTCAACTCTCGTCAGCCACCTTTAGGAACTTGAAAATATTTGCGACTATTTCCAGTGGTTGGCACAGTTTGTAGAGCGTCAACCTTTCACCTGGTTGACCTGGGTTCAATTCCCGGTCGGGTCATACCAAAGAATTCTAATGGTACCTGTTGCCTTCTCGCTGGACGCTCAGCACATTGGATTGGAGCAGGGACAAACGAGGGATAGGCAATTTCCTGTCTGCGTGTGATTACCCCACCCCACAGTTGAGGTACTGCCAAAGAGCATTGCCTTATTCCGTGTACCTGGTGAGGAATTTTTCAGCTGACAATAGGTGCAGTATCCAAGTCTGCATCCTTGCTGGACCTTGAATAGGTTCGATCCTCTGCTCAGCAAGTACACCATGAAAAAATCTGCATTATAAAAATGCAATAGTCGCAAAACAAACTTGCGAATTGTGTCTTTGTGTGATAGCAACTCTATAGAGCTCAGTTGACAGCACTCTTCCAAATTGTTCCTCTTGGCCTCGAACACACG
This sequence comes from Sclerodactyla briareus, assembly GCA_026419785.1. Taxonomy (NCBI): domain Eukaryota; kingdom Metazoa; phylum Echinodermata; class Holothuroidea; order Dendrochirotida; family Sclerodactylidae; genus Sclerodactyla; species Sclerodactyla briareus. The sequence goes on along the minus strand of JAODTK010005825.1, from coordinate 67,162 downwards.
TAAGTACCGGATACCCGTAGCATATTGTTGCTGTTCATATCTTATATAGGGCCTAGACGGCCTACGTGTATATCTGCTCATCTGCTAATAATAATGCAACTGTAAACTGATTCGAGTGGAAGTAGATCACTTCAAGAACACCCTAATCTAGGGGTTCTTAACTGGCGCACATGCGACATGCATTTCAGTGGCCCCCCACGAACATTTAAATGATGATGGCAAACCGTTCATGCTGATGGCACTCCGTTCGTAAGGTACCATCTTGGCAAAAGAGTGGTATCCGTGACGTTCCAAGTTCCAACCGGACATTTCCCCTAGGTGGTCTTCACTTCATGCTTCCGCTGTAATGCAGTGTGGAGTTCCTGGGGTTTGTTTAAGGATATTTGCAGGAAGTCTTATCCATCAGCTGTGAGCAGTCATGTTGGTCATGAATCTTCTCTTTCTCCTGGTTCTGAGGAAGTAGTTGGATCCTGAAGTTCTTTGATCGTCCTTTCGGATGAGGATGAAAAATTACGACCCCGGTAACAGGGTGGAATTGTAACACCGGTCTCGATAACATTGAGCACTAGCCGAGAAAAGAAAAGAGTTAACTGCGATGCTCATCCACGAACAATACGGCCAGGGTTACTTGATGAGCCGCCTTTGGCTTCCTGAACCAGTAGAATTCAAATCATATCAAACCACACATTTTGATTACTACAAATGTTGCCCCAGGTCTAAAACACCTGGAAATCCCTGTTTCAGTTGCTTGTTTTGAAATGAAAAAAGTGAAAAGACAGAAATCTTCAAAATTGTGTATTTAGGGGAACCAATGTATAGCCAAATTCGAATATTTTGATGGATTCACACTACTTCCATTGAAATTCAGTGATTGGAATGACTGAATGCTTACAAATTCTACAAGTCACAAAACATAAGATTTTGTCACCAAATGTGTCCAATAATAGAAAATACAGATGTGTAGGGAAGAAACTTTCAACCTAATTTGTTGATTCATCTCCATTTCATCTCCATTCATCAGATATTTCGAGACCTAAATCAACTGATTGGAGTTTTCCTCACAATCGTGTCAAAATTACAGATTTATTTTGGTAAGCAAATAATGTGCACATGACTGTCGATGAGATCTCGCAACTCTGGGGATTGCCCTCCTGCTTATCCGATTTTGCATCAGCATTGTTCTTGAACTTATCATTGTTCTCTTCCTCTCAGAGTGAGAAAGATTCCAAGGAAGAGAAATCCTAAAGGCTTTTAAACTATTTGATGACGATGAAACAGGGAAGATCTCCTTCAAGAATTTGAAGAGGGTGGCGAAAGAACTTGGAGAGAATCTGACAGATGAAGAATTACAGGTGAAGTATTCAAACATTAGCCAAAATGACATTCCATATGATACGGATTGACACAACTCGTTCTGAACAGTATGGCAATACTGGGTGACCTAAACAAATAGGGTCCATGTACACATCATTCATGTCAAAATCGATTAAACAGAGCAGAAACTCCCGCCTCCTCACCAGATGATCTAGTGTTCTCCATGGGGTTTGGAGCATGCAACATTTACTATTGGACAAATGTTTATGCCTGGTTTTGATACTGCTGTGCCATTTCCCTGCTGAGTGCTAACAGCTTGTATTTTTAGTGTACTTTTAGTTTTTGTACTCCCGAACTTTGTTCAGGAGAGACATAGTGGACACTTGTGGGGGGGTGTCTGTCTGTCTGTCCGTCCGTCTGTCTGTCTGGTCCGTTTATGTGCGGGTGGTTCGAGATCTCACATGAACTTGAAAGCCATCATGCTGGACCGTTTTGGGGGGGTTGCGTTGGCGAAGAGTTGCGAGTGCATCCACTTATGGCCGAAAAAGACCATACTCATTGCATAAATTTGCCATATTTAATGAAATTGGCCCGGGGAAGTTGTTACAAGATATCTGTTGATCAAGTAGATGCATTGGTGAGCAGAGTTCCGGTATATACAACTATGAAGGTACAAAATGATTAGATTCCTGGCATGATATCTGGTAATTAAGTAGTCTACTTTGCATAATTTTGCGATTTTTGAAGTTCTTGGATTTGAGAAAACTTGGTGGAGATGGAGGGGAGGAGATGGTTTATCTATCGTCCCAATGAATTTTACAATAGAGACGAGGGCACCAAAAGTCATTTCATGTTACTAATTTGCATTTACCTAGTTAATTTGCATAATGTATGGCATGCATATTTTAAGTTGGTTGAATCCTCCAGAAACTTGGTGGAGATGGTACATCTTTGATCCTGATAAATTTAAACAACCGTTTGTAAAAGTCAATTAAGAGTCATTAATGTGAATAATTTGCATTAAAATACGCCAATTTTTCGAAGTTTGTGAATGGCCAGTCACAACAATTGGATGAGTGCATTAGGGTGATCGTTAGAGATTTGTCATGGTAATTTTTGGGTCAGTGGATCAAACAACATCTAAAGACAAGGTAAAGGTCAAGGTCAAGTTTTAAGAAAAAGTGCTTATTTTAGGAGTTATATGGCAAAGAAATAAAAACCGTCAATTTTGGGATACTTGATAGAGCTCTGTGTGCTACAAGACGAAAAACCAACCCCGCTCGATCTGACACCTGGTCTTCAAGTTACAAGGGGCAAGGTTCGCTTGGATACCTTTGGGCGATAGCATAGCGGCGTGTTGTATCTGAAAAATTACATAATGATTGTGGGGCTTGGTGCATTCACATTGAGGCAAGCATTTTTTCATAAAAACCGTCTTGTCATCAAAGGTCATTTAAGGTCATCATGGACCAAGAACTGCAAATAAGAACTTCCTGCAACAGCCGTCTCGTGACGTGTTGATATGTCTGGAATTTGGGGACATGCAGCACATTATCAAGGGCAACAGTTTAATGAAAACCGTAATGTCATAAAGGTCATTCAAGGTCCACTTATGGACCAAAAGCCAAATAATAACTTTTCCTGCAACAGCCTCTGAAGACTGTAGGTGATATGGCTGATGTTCGAGACAAGGGCTCTTTATGAGGGAAATATTTCATAAAACTGTTATGTTATCAAAGCATTCAATATCGAATCCTCATTGTAACAAAGTAGTGAAATGACGTAGTAAAATAGCCCCTACAAAATCCATACATTTTTGATTGATATTTTTACCCTCTCAGCTACCCATGTAAGAATGGTATAGTCTGGCTCAGCATCCCTATTAATATAGAGACTATATCTATTGGAATTTTTACTCATTACAACTTTCAACCCCTCAGGTATGGTATTTCCATTCATATTAACTAGTATTCTATCTGTACAGACAGAGTTCCCATTTATGGTCTTATTCATATCAACTTCCATGGGCATACCTGTTGCACAAATGGAGAGGAACATGGTTGCACAATTGACCCCTTGAGCAAGATGAGTTAGTACAGTGGAATATGGAATTCCCCTTATAGCACTGATATAGTCATAGCTTCAGCTCACAGTAGGGACTACATGTCCACAGACAGCAGCCTGAGGGTGTCCGGTTACACCTGCAGTAGAGGAGCCTAATAGATGGCTTATTCCATCCTAGACAGGGGGGATGCTGCAAGGAGATATGAGAGGGGTAGGGGTGGGTTTGTGAACTCCCTAGGGAGTTACTGGAAAGTAGTAGATGATATATAAAGGGCAGCCGCTTGACGATATATAGGATAAACTTTAATTAGATTTTAGAACCAATATCCACTGTGAGTTACGGTGGGGCATAGGGTCCGTTTTACATGTTTGGACCATATAGTAATATGAAGGGAACTATTAACTCGTAATTATTGGTTTATAATGGGATGAGTACAGGGACAGTAGGTAGGATCATGCTAAAGGACCCACAGTCTGTTGTTAGGTTGGCTATGTTCCAAGGGCGAGTGTCAATGATGGCGATTGAATGTCAAAATTAAGAGGTATTGGGATACCCTTACAGGTACCAACAATTACTTGATCACTTGCGATTGTTAGTATCATTTTTTCATCCAATCCACACTATTTCGGTGAATAGAGCACCCCTGTGATTATTCGCTATATAACATTGTATTATTTAAATATTAGTAGTGAAGAAGCCACTGATCATGCAACCAGGTGAGACACTGGGGGGGGGGGGGGCATCGCTGTTATAAGAAATTTTATTTACCTACCTAAACCTATCTGCTGCTATTATCCAACAGGAGATGATTGATGAAGCAGACAGAGACGGCGACGGCGAGATCAATGAGCAGGAGTTCCTCAGGATCATGAAGAAGACCAGCCTATATTAGTCATTCCCATCAAAGAGAACTTTTGAGTGTGTTTTGGTAGATGACGGTCCTCCTGCTCCTCTCAAATGGGCCCAAGTTCTTCATACAGGACGTGAGGTATCCTGGGGCTTCCCTTGACCTCACTCCCCCCTGTGTTACAAGGTTATGTTGGAGCAATCATCAGTCGCTACTCTTGACTGAAGATAACGGACAGGTCAACAGATTAGAAGGCATCTTCCAATAGCTGAATACCTGCTGGCCACATGCATGAGATGGCACTTCAAAAACAGCGAAAACATATGCGAGGACGAATTGCTCAACTCTTGACCTCTTGATTATCATGGTACTTGGACAGTGTTATAATGAATGTGATCCAAACGTTGATCCCCCAACCCTGCCTGTGGTTTTAGTCTGAATGTCCGAGAAGTGCCTAAACCCCTTATACCTGTTCCAAGTTACCCGTAATCGTGAACCCGGTGGTGTTGTACTTTACTTGCACCTGGAAGAGAACCCCCGTTTCTATGAACAGACCATTTGAGAGGAGCACAAGTTTGTACATAGAACAGTATTCATTCCTTGATGCATATTTTTATGTTGATGTAGATCTAGTACAGTGTGCAGTGGTGTTACCTGTAGTAGGGTAGTGAACTAGTTGAAGCCAGTTGAGAGTTGCTAATATTATAATGAAACTCTATATATTATATACTGTGGACCGTCCTGATTGGGGGGCACTGGCTAAGACAAACACTGTTAGCATGCAGTTTATTGGAGCATTGTTTAGGAAGTAGCATTTGTATAGGACCCCTTGTCGAAACCTAGGCGGCTGAAGCTCGCAGAATTGAATTTAACAATATAGACCCTATTGTTACCAGACTGAGGGAGCCTCAACTTGATAGGAAGCTACAGCCCCCTCAGCCGCAAAGAGCGGTGAGGTGGTAGGAATGGTAGCGTGTCTTCCTGCAATGCAAGAGGTCCCTGGTTCAAACCCTGGTGTCGTCACAGACAATCGACTTGCACCACGATCTTTCGCGTGTAGGAGAGTGGCTGCATGAGTGAAGCTTCACTCCGTCTGCTGGATGAGGATGTTAAATGGCGATCCCTAGAGCAGGAATTTCCACCCCTGCGTTGTACTCTACAATTTCGCTAAGGATTCCTTACACACCTTGACGCACCTTCGGGGGAAGGATAACACGAGGCAATAAGAAAGTAAAAAAAAAAAATGCGGTCTCTATTGTTCCATTTAATTTTGCAGGAGATGCAGCTGCCTAGGTTTTGTCATGTGAGTCTAAAATGTTTGTAGCACATTGTTCAAATTGATTCCGAGGAAGCCTCAGAGACTGCAGCTCCTCCAGCCAGGTAACAATGGAGGCAATATCTGAAAATGAAGAATAATTTTGTTAAGTCAGCAGCTGACGTTTTGAAAGAGAACTGTAACAGTAACAATATGAATGTAGGGCTGGTTAATGCACTTTTCAACTGCATGACACCCGGCCCCCCCCCCCAAAATCACTCCTGGACCATGTGGTCCTTCAATGTGATCCTTGTCATGCCCAAAGGGAGTCACTTGTATGTCACTTGTTTAAAATTGGGTCATTCGAACCAAGCTTCCTCTGGGTGTTTGTCGTTTCACTAGTTGATTGTCAGAAGTACTAGAGAGGAGCTGCCCTAATGGTTCATTTTCATTCAGGGATGGTAAGTCAATCTAGTGACTTGAGTGTGTGTCAATGTATTTTCGATTGTTTGAACACAACCCTTTAGCCAGACTCATCCTGTTCTGGGTATAGTGGGGTGCAATCAATAAATCGCAATCGCAATCCCTTCCAAGTACAAGCACTGTAGACATGGCTTCGAGTACCTCTAAGGTCACTACGGTACACAAGAAAGAGTCTTATCATATGCTTCCAGCAGGGTTTAAATGCACCAGGCCTCCTTATTTGACCCCTCCCCTCATTGTCTCGTTGGAAATGTTTCATAACTTGGCGATTCAAAATATGTTTGGCTCTTATAGTGAGTCTTATACAGAGAAGGACCTTGTATAAATGTATTTATGTAATATTTGTGTGTAATATTAATTCACCCTGATGTCTATATAACTGCTGGGGTTGGACAGTGGGCATGCTAGTTGTGTTGTTTGAGTTTTTTGCCAGATTTAATCCTCCCTAGTCAATCCTTCACCACTGTGTGGATGGTGCCTGCAAACTGTCTCGCGTCTCCTGAACTGCTGGTAGGCTGACTTTTGAACTAAACTGAATTTTAGAAACTCATTTCGTATCAGCCTGATTGCCTAGATCCTCTTGAATCGACTCACAGGTTCAGGCAATTCCCCACATAATCCCAACACGTGTCCTTGTCTCGCCACTAATCGATCGGCAGAACCATTAATGTTGGCTTTGAATATGTCAAGCTTCACCCACCCTGAGACTCCCCCCCCCCCCCCATGCCAAGGCCATGTGTAACTCAATTAGAATTTGCTTCCAAATTAGTAGCCGGTTATGATTGGCTGGATGAAACAATCACAGACGATCTAGATGTGGGGCAGGCATCTTGTTAAATCTTCTCGTGTCTATAGAGCGTTTTCCCATGTCAGGAGCTTGCTCTAAGTGCTTTACAGATATTAACCACCTGATCATTAGTGACTTATCACACCCATACCATACAGCACGCACCTCTCGCTCGTTCTCTCCTGAAGTACCATTTCAGTACGCCACTTCATCGTGTCCCACGGGGGACCTCCCAATATCAAGCAGCCACGTAGGGCGCTCGGTGCTCTTCACAAATCACCTCACAAGGTACCACTTTGACACGCGGGTGGAGTGGAACATTTTAGGAGACATGCCCTGTCCGAGCTTCCACTGGACTCAGAACAATCAATTGTTTTGCAGTTGGAGCTTACCGAATGAGCCTTAATCCGCCTCCACTTCCTTACGCCACTTCAGATCTGAATAATGACGTAGGCTTCATGGAGGGAGCCTACGTCAGCTGCATTTATAATTAGGAAGTTATCTGACTATTCATGACCAATAACTGTGCCTGCTGTAAGTAATGTAATATACGTGAGCATATGATGAGGTTGAGTTTCATGGCATAGGCGCGGTGCAAGAACGGACAGATCCGAGGGGTTAAATTCAAATCGGGTACCGATGGGGGGGGGTGGTGGGTGGTATTATGAGTGGAGTGCTTAGTAAATAGTCAAATTTCTGTAGAATGTGGGGTGGTCATCATGGGGGTTGTCCTGTCACCTGTTACTGTAGCGAGCTTCCGCGATACTCCTCAACACGCACCTAGTTCAATAGTAGATGCCTGCATGATGGGAATATACTGGCCTCAGGTGTTCTTTCAAAACAGTGGGTGAGGACTGCTTACACCACACAGGTGATAAACTGAGGACCCGTGATAGGACCCCAAGTGCCCTCTATGCTCCAAATGGCAACAATCGGAATCTATTGGCATTTATTCAACTACTTTTCAAAACTCACGCAAATCAAGGGAAACTCGACTGGAAGGTCTTGAAAATGCTGGAGAAAAGGTAGAAATAGGAAGATAGGTACGCCAGAAAAACGGTATAGTAGAGTAACACTAGATTGGAGAAGAATATGTATAATGTTGATAGTAGTTGACCTGAGTAAATACAATGAAAAGGGCCTGAGCGACAAAAATAATACATTACATGCCAACCCTCCCAAATTCAGAAAAAAATGTACTTGAAGCTAAAACAAGACATGAGTGTGGACAGTCAAAACAAACAACAACAATCCAAGTTTAGGCCTACTAAACAGCTCCAGGAACCTCCGTATGTCAAATAAAGGTTTTCACATGAACAGAACTCAGTACTGCTCAGTTAGTCAGATGCATGCCTTCCTACATAGCGCCATCAGCCATATCTTTGGATACCTAGGATAAAATATCTCCAGCTTCTCAATTTCTTCAATGAGGGTGGTAGAATTGGAATGAAGTACAACATGACAACTTTTACTGTCCCAGACAGTCCCGACCCTGATTTAACTGAAAACGAACTTGTGATTCACCAGTGAAGGTTGTCTCCCTGTTGTCGTTTATCTGTGTTCAGTGACTGGAGGAGAGAGTTCCCAGTTTGCACTTGAAGACATTGTTTTACCATAGACTAAATACTGGATTAGTGAATGAAAGAAATTGATGCATAGACAGATATAAATCGTTTGTAGATATAAGTATTCAGCTATCACACAAGTGATGCGGCCTTTAAATATATATAATGTTCATAACTGCCTGCCTTGTTTCTGTTCGTTTCCTCTAAATAGTCTGTGTTAATATTCGTTGTGAAAAAAGGAAAAGCTGATTATTTCCTGAATCCAGAGCCACGTTCCACAAAGAGTTACGCCTGTAATTACGCTTGAGTGTAATGATAACTTCCCGTACCTACCGAGCGTAAGATCGATCGTAACTCTTTGTGGAATGGGGCCCTGGTGGCATTTATGACTGATGAACATTTCAGTATTACATAATGTGATTGCCTGCTAAGCTTGTATGTACTGCTCTCCGGCAAAAAAGAGAAGAACGGCTGAAATATAACATTCCATCAGATTGATGATGAAAAACATGAATTTTCCAGAATATAGTACAATATAAACAAAATTGAACAGCCTATTCTTATTGAACATCATCACTTCCAATCCCAAATAGTTCCAAATGACAGCAGCCAGTTGTTGCCATCACTAGATGGAAATTTTGCCTGCATGCAAGAGAACATCATCTGTGGAGTACCACGTGATACTCAATTGGGCCCCCTCGAAAGGTCATGTAGCTTTTTGATTCCTTGACGTCAGAGGAACTATGCAGTCACGTTGTTGTGTGTGACGCCCAGCTTGTAACACCATAACTTGATCCAGGTCTGAGTAGGTATGCTCATACTTGGTATGTGTGTTCCCCATGATGAGTACATTGAACCCTATGGTTATGGGGTCAGGTTCAGAGGTCATCTGAGGTCACCAGAGGTCATTGTCTGAAAACCTTGTAAACACGATACGTCCGAAGGTTGGTCTGATCAAGTTTGAAATAGCTTTATTATGGGGAGGAGAGGAACCCTAGGTTTTGATTAAGGTAGGAAGTGAATTTTGGTCGGAAAAATATGAAATGTGAAAATCGATATTTTGGCCAAATTTGGCTTGTAAAACATGATAACGTGACCCCGCCTGGATGGATAAGCTCATACTTGGTATGTGTGGTCACCATGTGAGTACATTGTACCCTTTGTTTTTGGTGTCAGGTCAGAGGGGTCATCTGAGGGTCACAGAGGTCAAAGTTGAAAAACCTTGTAAAAACGATAAGTCCAGAATGGTTTGGTATGATCAAGTTGTGACTTAAGTGATAGATTATTATGGGAGACGGACCCTATTGTTTTTGTAGGTCGGGAGGGATTGTGGTCAGAAATAGAAAATTTGTATGGAAAATTCGATATTTTGGCAAATTTGTTGGTTGTAAAACACGATTAACGACCCCACCAGTGGATTGAGGCTCATACTCGGTATGTGTGTTTCCCATGATGAGGTACATGAACCCTATGGTTTGGGGTCAGGGTTGAGGTCGGGAGGCAAAGGCTGAAAAACTTGTAAAAGATAAGTCCCAGAAGTTGGTCTGATCAAGTTGAAAATAGGTTTATAGCTTTCTTTGGGGGGGGAGGAGTACAGGAACCCTAGTGGTTTTGAGTTCAGGTCGGGGTGAATTTTGGGCTCTCAATACAGAAATAGAAAATTGTGGAAAATCGATATTTTGGCAAATTTTGGCTTTGTAACACGATAACTCGACCCCACCCAGAGGATGGATGAAGCTCATATCGGTATGGTTTTTGCTTGTTCCCCATGCTGAGTACATGAACCATAATTGATTTTGGTGGTCAGGTCAGAGGTCACCAGAGGTTGAAGTCTGAAAACATTGAAAAACGATAAGTCCAGATGGTTGGTCTGATCACGTTGATTGAAATTAGGTGTATGTGTTTCTTATGGGGAGTACAGGAACCCTATCGTTTTGGTTCAGGTCGGAACGTGAATTTCGGGCGGTCGAAAAATAGAAAAAATTGCTATTTGGCCCAATTTTGGCTTGTTAGTAAACCACGCATAAACTCGAACCCCACCCTCGGATTGAAATGAAGCTCATTCTTGGTAGTTGTGTTCCCCATGATGAGTACATGAACTCATTGTTTGGGGTCAGGTCAGAGGGGCATCTGAGGTCACCAGAGGTCAAAGTCTGAATACCTTGTAAACATGATACGTCCAGAAATGGTCTGATCAAGTTGAAATTATCTGTATAGCTTTCTTATGGGGAGTACAGGAACCCTATTGTTTTTGGTTCATGTCGGTGTGAATTTTGGTCGACAATAGCAAATTTGTGAAAATTCGATATTTTGGCCAATTTTGGCTTGTAACACATAACCTCGACCCCACCCCCGGATGGAATTAAAGCTCATCTTGGTATGTGTGTTCCCCATGAGATTACTGAACCCTATTGTTTTTGGGTCAGGTCAAGGTCACCGAGGTCAAAGTCCCTGAACCTGTTAACATGATAAGTCCAAATTGTTGGTTCGATCAATTTGAAATTAGGTGTATAGCTTTCTTATTGGGAGTCCAACCCCTAATTTGTTTTGTTCAGGTCAGGCAGTGAAATTTTGGTCGAAAATAGAACATTTTGTGAAAATGTGATATTTTAGCAAATTTGGCTTGGTAAACACGATAACTCGACCCCACCTGGATGATACGCTCATACATTGGTATGTGTGTTTTCCCCTGATGAGTACAATGAACCCTATTGTTGGGGTCAGGTCCGAGGTCCGATCTTCTGAGGTCGCCAGAGTTCAAAGTCTGAAAAGCTTGTAAACACGATAAGTCCAGAACGGTGCGTCTGATCAGTTTTAAATTAAGGTGTATAGCTTTCTTATGGGGAGTACAGGAACCCTAGTGGTTTTTTGGGTTCAGGTCGGGGTGAATTTTGGTCTAAATTTTTTTTTGTGAAATTCGTTATTTTGCCAATTTTGGCTGTAAGCACAATAACTCGGCCCCAGCCCGGATGGATGAAGCTCATACTGGTGGTGTGTTTCACCATGAGGAGTCACATGTACCCTATTGTTTTGGGGTCAGGTCAGGTCATCTGAGGTCACCAGGGGTCAAAGTCCTGAAAACCTTGTAACACGATAAATCCAGAATGGTTTGTTCTTATCAAGTTGAAATTAGGTGTATAGCTTTCCTTATGGGGATAACAGGAACCCTATGTTTTTGGTTCAGGTGGGTGAAAATTTATCGGTCGAAAATAGAAACTTTGTGAAAATTTCTAATTTTGCCAATTTTGGCTTGTAACACGAAACTCGAAACTCGACCCCAAACCACCCCGGATGAATGAAATCATACTTGTAATTGTGTTTCCCCCATGATGAGTACATGCACCCTTTGTTTTGGGGTCACAGGGCGGAGGTCATCGGAGGTCCCCCGAGTTCAAAGTCTGAATACCTTGTAAACAAGATAAGTCCAGAATGGTTGGTCTGATCAAGTTGAAATTAGGGTATGCTGTCTTATGGGGAGTACAGGACCCTATTTTTTGGTTCAGGTCGGTGACTTGTTGGTCGAAAATAGAAAATTGTGAAAATTCGATATTTTTGGGCCAATTTTTGCTGTAAACACGATAACCGACCCCACCTCGGATGGATAACGCTCATACTTGTATGTGTGTCCCCCTGATGCGTACAGGAACCCTATTGTTTTATTTTGTGTGTTTAGTGTGTGTATGTATGTCAAAGTCTGAAAACCTTGTAAACGTGATAATTCCAGATTGTTGGTCTGATCAAGTTGAAATCAGGTGTATAGCTTTCTTCTATGGGATACAGGGAACCCTATCGTTCTGTGTCAGGTCGAAGGAATTTCGGTCGAAAATAGGAAAATTTGATCTTTTGGCCAATTTTGGCTTTAAAACAGATAACTCGACCCACCCGGATGGATGAAGCTATACTTGGTATGTGTGTCCCCAATGGTGAGTACATGAACTCATTGTTTTGGGGTCAGGTCAGAGGTCTCATCTGATGGGGTTTCACCGACATGAGGTCAAAGTCTGAATACCTTGTAAACATGATAAGTCCAGAATAATTGTCTGATCAAGTTGAAATTTATGGGGGGTTGTATAGCTTTCGTATGGGGATTACAGGAACCCTATTGGTTTTTGGTTTAGTTCAGTGGTGAAGGTGAAGTTTGGTCGGAAAATAGAAAGAAAAATTGTGGAAAATTCGATATTTTGGCCCATTTTTGGCTGTTAAACACAATAAATAGACCCCACCCGGATGGCTAAAGCTCTACTTGGTATGTGTGTTCCCCAGGATGAGAATGATGAACCCTATTGTTTTTGGGCAGGTCAGAGAGTTCACCAGAGGCACAAAGTCTGAAAACCTTGAAACATGTAAGTCCAGAATTGTTTGGTTGATTTCAGTGAAATTGGGGTGTATTAGCTTTCTTATGGGAGAGTCAGGAACCCTATGTTTTGGTTCAGGTCGGAGTGAAATTTTGTCGAAAATAGAAAAATGTGATTGAAAAATTCGATATTTTGGCAAATTTTGGCTTGTAAACACGATAACGACCCCACCTGGATGGATGAAGCTCATTACTTGGTATGTGTGTTCCCCATGATGAGTACATGAAACCTATGGTTTTGGGGTAAGGTCAGAGGTAATCTGAGGTCGCCAGAGATCAAGTCTGAAAAGCTGTTAACTCGAGAAGTCCAGAACGGTTGGTCTGATCAGGTTGAAATAAGGGGGGTATATTCTTATGGGAGTCATGAACCCTATGTTTTTTGGTAAAGGGCGGGTGTTGTGATGGAGGTCATACTTTGTGTGTGTATTCCCCATGGATGAGTACACGAACCTATTGTTCTGGGGTGCAGGTCGGAAGATCATCTAAGGTAACCAGAGTCAAAGTCTGAATGAAAACCTTGAATGAAAGTTAGTGTGTAGCTTTCTTACCAAGGATACAGAAATTTTGGTCAGAAAATTTGGCTTGTTGTAAAACACGATAACTCGACCCGACCTGAGGAATGAAGCTCATACTTGGTATCGTGTGTTCCCCATGATGAGTCATGAACCCTATGGTTTTGGTTCAGGTCAGAGGTCACCAGAGGTCAAAGTCTGAAAACCTTTAAACATGATAAGTTACAAGAAGTGTTGGTTGAAACAAGTTGAAATTAGGTGTATAGCTTTCTTATGGGGAGTACAGGAACCCTATGTTGTTTTTTGTTCAGGTCGGGAGGGAATTTTGGTCCGAAATAGAAAATTTGTGAAAATTCGATATTTTGGCCAAATTTGGCTTGTAAAAACACGATAACTCGCACCCACCAGGATGGGAAGATAATACTCGGGTTGTGTGTTTCCCATGATTGAGTACATGAACCCTATGTTTTGGGGTCAGGTATGAGGTCACAGAGGGTCGAAGTCTGAAAACATGTAAACAAAAAGCCCCGAATGGGTGTTGATCAAGTTGGAAATAGGGGATAGTTCTTATGGGGAGTACCGGGAACCCTATTGTTTTTGGTTAAGGGTCGGGGTGTGAATTTTGGTCTCGATCGAAATAGCAAATTTGTGAAACTTCGAATATTTGGCAAATTTTGGCTTGTAAACACGATAACTCGACCCCACCCAAGATGGATGACTCATACTCGGTATGTGTGTTCCCCATGATGAGTACATGGAAACCATATTGTTTTGGGTCAGGTCAGAGGTTAAAGAGGTTGAAGTCTGAAAACCTGGTTAAACACGATAAGTCAGAATGGTTGGTTCTGATCAAGTTGACATCAGGTGTATAGCTTTCTTTGGGAGTACAGGAAACCTTATCGGTTCTGGTTTCAGGTCGGAAGTGTGAATCGGTAGTCTTCGAAAATAAGGAAAATTTGATTTTGGCCAATTTTGGCGTGTAAACACGTATAAATCGAACACCCGGATGGAATGAAGCTCATACTTGCGTTGTGTGTTCCCCCTGATGAGTTACATGACTCATTGTTTGGGGTCAGGTCAGAGGTCATCTGAGGTCACCAAGGATCAAAGGCTGAACACCTTGTAAAAATGATAAGTCCAGAAATAATTGGTCTGAGCAAGTTGAAATTAGATGTATAGCTTTTTTGGGGAGTACAGGAACCCTATTGTTTGTTCAGGTCGGGGTGAATTGAATTTTGGTCGAAAATAGAAACAAAATGTTGAAAATTGACGTTTTGGCAAATTTTGGTTGAAACACAATAACTCGACCCCACCTGGATGGATAAAGATAATACTTGGTATGTGAGGTTCCCCATGATGAGTACATGAAACCATATTTTGTTGGGATCAGGTCAGAGGTCAACCAGAGGCAAAGTCTGAAAACCTTGTAACATGATAAGTCCAGAATTGTGGTTGATAAAGTTGAAATTAGGTTATAGCTTTCTTATGGGGAGTACACGGAACCCTATTGTTTTTGGTTCAGGTTCAGAGGAATTTTGGTTCGAAAATAGAAAATTGTGGGAAAATCGTTATTTTTGGCAAATGTGTGGCTTGGTAACCGATAACTCGACCCCACCTGGATGGATTTAAGCTCATACTTGGATGGTGGGTTCCCCATGATGAGTACATGAACCCTATTGTTTTGGGGTCAGGTCGAGGTTTCATTGAGGTCGCCAGAGATCAAGAGTGAAAAGCTTGTGAACACGATAAGTCCAGACACGGTTGGTCTGATCAGGTGAAATTAGGTGTAGTATCTTTCTTATGGGGAGTACAGACCCTATGTGTGGGTAAAGGGCGGGGTGAATGAGGCTCATACTTGGTTTGTGTTATTCCCCATGATGAGTACACGAACATATTGTTTCTGGGGTCAGGTCGGAGATAATCTGAGGTCACCGAGTTCAAAGTCTGAAAGAACCTTGAAAATTTAGTGTGTAATTTCTTACACAAGGATACAGGAACCCTTATTAGTTGGTTGGTAAGATAATTGTGACGATGTGCCCAAATGACGCTGGTACCCCCCCCCCCATTTGTCCGTGTGGCTGGCTAGGGTTGACAGAAACAGGAAGAATCGCTAAGCCTTTTGTTTCTGGTTGGAGTATAGTATTAGCCTCGCCATACAGTGCGAGTTGTGTGTTACCGGCAATTTCCACTAAAGAGTGGATGAGGCCCCGTCCACTTGGACTATCCTGCAGATGAATCATAGATTTGCTTTTTAAACGGGACAAACTGCACATAATAACCAATTTTAAGCTCACCACAGCCATAGCTGGGTGAGCTGTTGTGATGGCACGTCTATCTGCCTGTCAACAAATTCATTCAAATTGCAGTGTGTGGTCGATCATGAGGAAACTTGTCACACTGTCACCGAGTGAATGGGGATCTGGGGTCTGTTTTCAGAACGCTTCTCCTCCCACAAATTGAATGGGTATCATGTAGTGGTCATTATTATCATTGACCAATGGTAATCCAGGGTGGTTCGGAATTGAGGTCAAAGGTAATAAGGGGTCAATTTCGGCCATTTTTGCGAAAAACT
Organism: Sclerodactyla briareus; assembly: GCA_026419785.1. NCBI lineage: Eukaryota > Metazoa > Echinodermata > Holothuroidea > Dendrochirotida > Sclerodactylidae > Sclerodactyla > Sclerodactyla briareus. The sequence goes on along the minus strand of JAODTK010005825.1, from coordinate 51,408 downwards.
GCAAAACGCTCTCTACAGTTGAAATCGGATGTTCATGAAACTTGGTCAGTATTATCGGTGACCAATGGTATTTTATGGATGTTCAGAATTTGAGGTCAAATGTCAATTTAGGGGGTCCTATGGGCCAAAAGGTTCATTTTTGGGGGTCAAACAGTCAAATGTTTTTTTCCACATAGTGAATGGGTGATGGTTGGTACAAATGGGGGTGATCAGGAATTTCAAGGTCGTCGAATGTCATCGAGGGGTCATTTTGGCCAAGAGGCCTTGCAAGCGAGCTCCATTATACCCAGGTGTGAAAGAGACAATTTTCTACTTACATTAAATATAACAAGGTTGATGGACATAGGGTAGATCACGGGAGAGCAACGAGGTACAGTCGGCCAAACACAAAGACCTGGCACATAGTTCTAATAGATTGCTCAAGTTTATGTGAGGAAGGCCCAAAAATACAAATTAAAATCACGCTGAGCGCGCTGCTGTTTTATGTTGTTACCGTGTACACATATAATACAGTAGGCCCATGCAGATAACTTCGTACGGATTTCGGCGAATATGCTTTTTGTCTCGCCTGGACTGAATTCATTGAGAGACCTTAGGGTCACGTCCGGCAGTGTGTTTGTATGTGTGTGTGTTTTCACACTTCTTGTTAGCAGGATTTCTCACATGCACAAACCGTGAGCCGATTATGACGAAATTTTGGTGTAGCACCGGGGGTTTGAGTGTAAACGATCTGATAGATTTTGGGCAGCAATCATTGATTAAGTGGGGTTATTAGCTTATTATTTTATGTAATTATGTTTGAGCTCGTTAGCAAGTTTACGCAAGAACCGTAAGCGCTACAGTGGTAGTTTGGCATGTAGGACCTGGATGACAGGTAGAGAACTGATTAGATTTGCAGCCTCTCCTACAAAATATGTAATTAAAGTGTCTAATTTGCAAGTGTTGAGGACTCGAGTCCGGTTCGGTCTCGAGACCGACTTTGAGAACTGGACTAGGATTCAGTGACGCGGACTCGGCTGCTGGGACGCGGAGACTCGGTCCGAGTCCAGGTTTCAAGACCGCTCAAAAAATCTTGGCAGAAATCTGGAAATACGAGAAGAATAAATGCAAAACTAACATGATATTAAAAAAAATAGGACATAATGTGCTTTGTCCAATGTCCAAAGCTGTGCCTGCGGAAATGTGTCCCAGGCACCAGCACAGTGGAACATGCAGCACTTGCCTCACGGTCTGCAAAGATGGTGGAAAATACTCTATGCCTAACTGGTGTCTGGAAAATTATTATGGTCTCCAAATAATAGGTAGGCAGGGGGAGAGTCTACGTAGGGTTATATGGATTCTTTAGGTCATTTATTCTGTTAAAGACCCGCCGCACACCGTCCCGACCCGACCCGGACCCGACCCGAAACAGGACCAAAGGTTTGACGAATTTAATGGTTTTTGTTATTGTTAGGTCGGGTCTAGGTCGGGTTCTAAGTCGGGTTGGCGTCAGCCGCACACCGATCAAACTCTCACGTACAAAAACCCACACAAAACTCGTACTAAATTAAATGGCGCATCTCACAGAACTGCGCGCTTAGCACTAATATTCCTAAAGTTTAGACGATGAATTCGAGGAGGAGACCAAAGAGAAAATATTTGCGAGAGAATGGATCCTGAAACGCCGGGCGCAAGGCGCCTATCCAAATTTGGTGAAGGATTACAGGTGAGGATGAGAGTGTGATGGGCTGCCAAGGCATCCTACAGGCATGGCTCTGTCTGCCATAACTCCATAAGTGAATTTCCTTCTTCTTCTGACACTCGGGCGCCGCCATCTTGACATGCGGTTAAGCTCAGCTGATTGGTAAAACGCGTTCTTATTGGCTGCAGTTTTGTCGCGGTCGGGTTCGATGTTACGCCGCACACCAACCCGACTCGACCGAGACAATACCAAACTCGGTCAAAACTGCAAAACCAATTTCAAACAAGTTTGATATTACAAAACTTGTTAAACTCGTTAAAACCAGTCCGAAGTGAGTCTGGTCCGGAACAAATTTTGCCGCACACCGTCCCGACCCGACTCGGACCAAACTAAAAAATGGTCCGGTCTCAGTCGGGTCGGGGTCGGGTCGGGCCGGTGTGCTGCGGCTTAGTTTTGTCATTGTTACATCGCAATTACATCGCCATTGCTATGAACTTTCTTGATGATGAGCATCCAGCTCTTGAATAGTAACTTCAATATGAATTTCGCATTGGGCTGATTGTGCATTATTTATTCCATATACAGTCTCGGGGAATGCAGCAATCTAACTGCAATAAATTGCTATTGAATCCAATTGTATGCCTATTTATATTTTGTGTAAAATGCCGAGTGTTACTGGGGACTCTGACAAAAGGACTCGGACTTGACTCGAACTCGAATGTTGAGGACTCGGTCTTGGACTCTACTGATCGACTCCAACACTGCTAATTTGCATAATTTGCGAATTTTTCAAGTTTGTCGGATTTTCACGAAACTTGGTGGATGTGGTCTACATGGTTCCCGAGAAATTTAAAAGTGAAGTCGGGGTCACTGGAGGTCATTTAATGTGTCTAATTTGCATATTTTATATGCAATTTTTGAAAGTTTAGTTGGATTTCCACAACACTTGGTAGTTGTCCACCTTTAATCCTGATCATTTTGAAGATACAGCGGGGTCAGTAGAGGTCATGTATGTGCCTAATTTGCATAACATATTCCAATTCCAACTTGGTCAGAATTTTGCCAAACTCATAGGTATGGTCCGTTAACATTTTCTGGATCTGATGTGTTGATGTTCATGCATTTGATTGAATTCCATCATTTGATAGCTTCTGTTAGAATAAGCACGGAGGAACGAGAAACCATAGCTTCTGTGACCATATTACTGCTGTTATAAGCTGCCCACAAGCAAACCCTCTTTTACCCAACCATTCGATCAGGTTGAGTAGACCTGGATTGCACCATTTCCACTTATTTGTGCATACAATGCCAAAACTGCATAGGTCCTGATAGAGCATCCTTTTCTCTACTGACAGCCCACAATACTTTATAGGGGCTTGCAGGGGTCACGAGATAGCCCATCATCTGTCGATCACACTATGTCGTGTTATCAAGCCTGGTACTTGGAAATGGTCTGTGACTGTGTTGATGTACTGAATACATCAATTATATGTCAAAATAGGCAAATGATAGATAGACAAATGTGGAGGTTTTATCAAGAAATATTTCTGACTGCTGCGTGGGGATAGTTTGTTGGTGTCTGGGGAGGCGGGAGGGTTTGTTCTTTGCTGCCTGGCAGTTGGGGGTGGCATGTCCTGGCTGCTTGAAAAATAAAAGGCAATGAATACTGAAGGAAATTTTTTATTTCCAAGGCAAAGAAGCCCGGGCTACTAAGAGGATTTAGAACATCAGTTGGGATTTTTGGGTCAAAGAAGTGAGTTGACTGAGCGAATAAAACTGTATTCAAATTTGGTTATTTATGGCGAGCAGATGGGGGCCATGAAGAAGAAAAAAACAATTAAGGGACTTTTGTATAAAGTCAAACTTATTGGTCAGATTATTTTAGAAATATTTATGTCATATGTGAAAATATGTGATGTTCGTTTGACATGACGATGGTCTGAACTAGTTGGTTGTTCGTGTAGTGACTAATCATGAGCTTCATCACCCTCTCAAAAGTGCGGGGGATATGGCCACATTTCCAATTTCACTGTGTGAAAATGTGGACATGTCCCCCCCCCCCGTCCCCCACCTGTTGACGCCCATGGTTACTAGTGAATATGAAACCACCGATCGCGCAACCAGGCGAGACACTTTTTGGCGATCGTCTTGTTCTCAAGACTGCCATACGTGTCATCTATACGTGCGGTGAACATATGTAAAGGCCACAAGGAGAATTTGGTTTGGGACAAAATTCATGTTTTCCGCTTACCAACGCTGGATTCCAACTCGCATTTTCCTAGCACTGCACATAACCAATGGCTAGAGTTCAGTCTACTTCTAATCCTCATTGTTTTATAACAGCCTGACGTGCTGCTTCATGATGCAAGTTATATGCAACGAGAAACATAGGGCAGGGGTCTTGCACATCAGATGGAGGTAAGTTGATTGACGTTTGGCCACGTATATAGAGGATTTGGTAGTTTCGATCCTCTGATCGGCAAGTATCCATTAAAAAAAAAAAGGCGCGGTGACGGGACGAAACAATTCTAGGATATGTAAGATTTGGACAAAAAATTTGAACGGACGAGAATCTGAAAAATGAAAAACATTTTCTTAATGACTGGCTCGAATTTTCCCCCAACCAAAAGGACCCGACGAAAAATGACAAATTTCAAGACAGCGATTGTTCGAGCAAATTTCCAAGATACGGGCAGCTTCTAACCTAATTGGACAGGGTTGGGGGCAGCGGAATACCTCTTAAAATTGAGGTATGGAAGGAATGAAGGCCATGATGAAGAATTGTAAGGATAAACATTGATCAGTTTTCGGAAAGTTATTGTAGATTTCAGTGATGTTGATCATTGCCATAGGCTGGGGAAGGAGCGATTCATGCAATCTAGGGGATCTGTCGAACGAAAAATTTCTTCACGCTACGCGCTAACCGATGGTGGCGCTAGACTTAGATGTACTAATCACGTATGTCCCCCCCCCCCCTCCACCCCCAACACCTCAGATATTGACGACGATGTCACAGATTCAGCAAATCAGTGATGATTTCGAATTCCGGACAAGTTTGGGACAGGTAAGGCCGCTTTTTCGATTTGCGCGCACTGGTGCTCCTGTGATAGTATATGCACGGTGTGCACCGTCACCCAACTTTCAACAAGTGGTCGCAACCCAGGTGAAATGAAAAAAAATTACAGATCCCGCAAAAGGTGGTAAAACCTACCCCGTCGCATAAACCCGTTTACGTTATTGTTAGTGTTTTGGGTGTTTTCGTTTTTTATTGTTGATCAACTGGTCCCCTTGCAGAAAATCGACAACGTCAATGAAGGAGCAACCAGTGACGTACCCACGGGGGGTCAGAACCCCCCCCCCCCAATGACTCAAGTGGTGATCAATCTTCGTGCAGTTCTAGTGAGGTTGTTGCAGCTGTTATGTAGCAATATTACTGCAGCAGCAGGTGTCTGGGAGCCCATAAATTGTACTTATTTGCAAATAGGGAGGGTGATGATTTGGTGATTGGATGCATTAATGAGGCGCACTTACCTTGGGTTCGTTCGTCAACCTCAAATCTACACCCCCCCCCCCTGCCCCAAGACAAACTCTCGGTACGCGCCTGGAGCAAACCCAACAAGCTGGTAAAGCCGGTCTTTGCACACGATTAGAGATTGAAGGAGAACCCTTCCTTCATTGATAATTAGAACAATTCCAGAGTAAATTTTGGGCATTTTTGTTAAGGATCATCATATGACGCACAAGACACTTCATATGTCTGAACACTACCGGTTAAACAAACATAACCGCAGCAGCAGAAGTCACTAACTTGACATTTGGGTCATTATGCATTTGTTTGATCATGGGTGCTGCTGGATATGTCGGATTACAGTGTCAGCGAAATAGCAGGGTGGTGTATTTCTAGGTTTTGTTAATGCATACGTTAGATATCATAATGAACAGGAGGAAATGTCGCCTACTTTCGTGTCAGATAAAACATTTGAGTTGTTTAAACATTATATATGACCTGGTGATTCAGAACGGAATTCAAGCGAGCATTCTTCTTGTTGTACATATGGGTCGAGGGACAGAAGTCATAAACTTGATTGCCCCAGCACTGACATAGCTACAGCTACTTCCCGCTGATCTCAACCCCCCCCCCCCCCCCACCCCATCCTCGCGCGTGACAATTCTACTCAAGCCAGCTATGCTGGTTGAGCTTTTGGAATCTTCATGTCACTCTATTCATGATCTATCCTCACACCCCCCCCCTTCGCGTGACATTTTTAGCTCAAGCCAGTTAGGATGGTTGAGGCTATTGGGATCTGCATGGCACTCTATCTATCTTATCCAGTGTGTCAACACTGCCTTTTTGGCTCCAAACAGTCATGGATGTTACCACACTTGGACACCAATGTTACTGACCATAGGACATGGTTGGAATTTGTGAAGGTAAAGGTCAAAGGTCATTAATAAGGGACAAATATACCGTACTTCGGGGGTTCGGATTTTTGGTCCACGGTTCCCCACTTGGGCCCGAGAGCCCATTTATGAAACTCAAAAATGGCCTTGAAATGAAATGCATAGTCTCATCCCCACAAGCTTTTATTGGTTTCCTTCAAAGTTACATGTAATGGTCATTGGGGTGGGGGCTATGGGGTGTTCGCGGAATGTTGGGCTCAGGGCCCATATATGGAATACTGCCAAATCCTGTATCTCCTACAATTCTATTTCACGTGCTGATGTTTCCGGCGGTCATTGATGATGGTCTGATAGTTGTACATTCAGGGTTTGCACAGGGGGGATTTAGGACCCAAGGGCCCGAGGGTTGGCCCTGGGGCCCACCAAATGTTTATCGACTTTCGGAACATCTTGGGCCAATGAAGATCAAGGTTCGAAAGTTGTTACAAGCCGCGGTACAATTAGGCTATTGTTTGAAACGGACTTCTTGGTCTCATGATCTTGAACATGGTCACATAATTATATCCCGCGACACGAGTAGTGTCGGAGATAGCATGGTCTTGCGTGTGTAGCCGCCCGCAGTCACAGGTTCGCCGCAGCCGGGAAGGATACTTTAGGCAGTTAGCGCCGCAATAACTCGTAACGCTTTCTCGATTGATCTTGAAAACCTGGTATCCATGTCCGCCGTAGTAAAATTTCGGAGATGAGTTCGAAAGTGGGCATTTATGCATGTTTGCTGACCTCCATTTTGCAGGTTTTACACGAAAATACTGAGTTCATCGGCATAAACGAAACTTGAAGGGTGGGGACAAAACTTAGTCCTGAGAAACTTGACGGTGATTTCCGGGTCACAGCGGTCAAATTTGCGGTTTTTCGCAAATTTTCTAATTTCGGTCAGATTGAACGAAAACTTGGTGATGTGGACTGTTGTTGGTCCCTAAATGACATGAAGGTCATTTCAAGGTCACAGGAGGTCAATTAGCATAAGTCATGCGATTTTTCAAACTTTGTTGTATTTGAACCAAAAAGAATGTCCAGTTGCTCCTGAAACACCGTTAGGACATATTAATTTCGAAGCCTTATCAAAGGAGGTCCAATAGACATAATAATTTAATGTGCTTCTCTATAACGAGGTCCCCAAAGTAGAGAGTTTTGGCGAATATTACTCCCGGATATACACGTCGCGGTTTTTCCGCATGCACATGCTATAGTTTCTGATGAACCCGACTCTTGCAGCGTTTCAACGATATCGTTCCAAATCGAAAACGATATCTACGATAGATGTCAGTCCACATGCCGTCGCTGATATCGTTACCGTCGACTTGAAGCGATTTTTGTTTTGATATTTTAGGTTTTGTAGTATATTTTGAAAGACACCTTTCTATGGAGCTTCTCAGTATGTTCTACTTCCATTTTTAATCCTTTTTGCCAAACGTATTTTTGATATTGTTATCCAGATTATGCCAGAAACGTTGTTTCTGATAATCTGATTTTTTAACATCATTGTTTCACGAACGGAATGAAGACCAACTAACAACTATCTCTTCTGAAACTAAAAGTCTGCAGATCTCCTACACTATATTTTTCTTGTAGTGGTAGAGAGAACAACTGATGAACGTCACAAAAACTGAGATTTATTACATTCGCGTAGCAGTGTTCTATTCAGCCCAATTGTCCCTCCATTAACAATAACAAAAATATCTTCATGAATTCGTATATGCTGACTTTGGATTCTGACCCGTACGTAAATATCTCGTCATTTCCGAACAGATATATAATATTCCATTTTGATGATCAAGAAAAAAATAGCCAAGCTCTCATATCGCGAGATGGTTAGTCGGCGTCGACTGGGTGCGAACTTGAGGACATATTCTTTTTCGGCGGAATGGAACAGGGTATGTTGGTTCATTTGTTCCGAAATGCATCTTCTCACCGTCAATTAATTGGAATTTGAACCTAGTGTCTAACTCACCTCGACTGTTCGCAAAAAGTGGACAGATACGTTTTCTAGCCCAGCTACATCGTTAGGCTCGCAAACTGCAGGAGTACCTATAATTATAATAGCCCATGGGATTAGGGACTAACGTAAAACGTTACGTCGGCTAATTCACCTAGGCTAGGCCAGGGTAGCCTGCGCTCGCTGGCTTTAGTACCTGTACTAAAGCCTGCGTTCACAACTCGAGGCCTAGTCTGTTATTTAGGCTAGCGCTGCTCGGCCAACTTTTCTGTTTCAACTTCAGTTCCTGACAGCTTCATCTCAATTATAAACCCAAAACCATTTATTGTAGTTGAGAAAATGGTTTGGAAACTCATTCATTCCCTATATTGGTCTCTGGCAAGTGAGAATTACCAAAATCTGCCCAGATTCAGTATGTGAATCTCTTCAGAATTCCACGATACAAGTTGATCAAGACCTTCACAGTTTTGTTGTTCGTGGTTCCACTCTTAAGTGATGAATTAATCAGGCAGATTTTTCTATAGTAATGCATTGCATGTGTCCTAAACAATATATGATAGGTTCGCAAATGAGCGATGAGTGGCAACCCTTCTGTTAACAAAACTAGTTTCAAAACAAGACGGCTGGGAAAAAACAGGTGATGATTTTCCCCAAGTAGTACAGTCCAAATTGGGCTTACTAGTATCATTTCAATACTAATGAAATTTTAACATTGTAGTCGATTGGAATGCTCTTGAATGATGATTTGAAGGTTATAGAGGCTGTGTAAATCCGAGAGAGAAGTTGGAGTCATGAGGTGACGGATTCGTCACCTTCAATGGGAATGTGCTAAAGTAAAATTTCTTCTGATACGTGACAGGCCGGTAAGGTGCACATTATTCAAACCCAATTTTAAGGCACTTTTTACAAACTACTGTAACCAGGAAACTAAGATTGATCTTTATCATGCACCTTCTTGGACATTTATAAGCAACATGTTATCCACGAAAAAATTGTGATTCTCATTTCATTTTTTGAGTATCGTTACTTCGAAAACATGGTGGTCACTGTAGTGTTCAAACGATTATGCCAATTATCGGATGTTACCGATTACCGATTATTTTTTCCATAATCGGTCCGATTCCGATACGATTCCGATTATTCATCGGCACATTACACGTTCAAATTCATTGCAACCATTACGTAGGGCAACTTCCATGAGTTAAATCCCATCAATAGGCCTACAGGGGTAGTCATAATTCAGCTTTAGTTCCAAGTCAATACTCTCAGATTCCATCTTTTCATTGCATGTATATGTTTGGCTCCCGGTGAAGGAAACAAAATAATATACGACAGCTTTTGAAATGGATTCGGAAGCTGCGATACTCTCGTGAATATCATGAAGTTGATACGCGCGGCCCGCTGCACGAGAAGCCTGGAAATACTCTCCGTGCATACACTGTACACAACAACAGTGTTTATGTGTGTACACAATTGTAGTGCGGTAACATCAACGTTCGATCATCTCTCCACACACACTGAACGTCAATGGAGTTTTCGCATTGGCCCTGTGGTTAAGATCGAAACACTCCAGCGGTAGCCGTCGCCGATTCACCAAAATGTTGCTGTGACTCGCGTAGACCTACGCTACTCAATGCCATGAATGAAAGAATGGTTTAATTCATCAATTTCTCACTGGGTACAACGCTGATAATTATTAGTTTTCGCAAGATTTTAGCACATTCACATTCAAAGCCAGGCCGTTTTTGTCTTGCTTCGGTAACCATTCCAAATCGAGACAATGGTTATGTGGTAGCATATGCCATTCGTAGTTTGAGTGTCTCATGTTATATGTGCAGTGTATAGTGCGATGCACAGCATATAACCTAGTTATGTTATGGCTGAATGAACGATCGTTTTGTGAGTTTTATTTTATTTTCGGGGAGGGCGGGTTTTGGAGAGGGGGGGGGGGAGCCCTGCCCATGTGGAAATTGCAAGACATTTTTGCTTCAACCGGTGTGGTATTTTGAAGTGTGTTTATGGTACATAGGTTCCAATTTCGAGCGGAAAATGTTGAAATTTCTGTGGCCCATGTGCTATGGGTAATCGGTATCTCGTGATCGTAACTAGATGAGCAATTTACGATTCCGATACCGATTATGCCATATCGGGCCGATTCGATTCCGATACCGATAATCGTTTGAACACTAGTCACATGACCAGTATTCAACCCTCTAACTAATTTTCATTATATTTTTTGAAGAAAGTGCTTATTTCAAGGCGTTTGATATGGGACACATAATTTCAAGGGGTGTTCAATAATTTCATGTTCATCACAGTTAATTATAATTTTTCCCCCCTATTTTTAATGGTATAGGCAGCCGCCATATACTAATCAATAGGGTCAAATTTAACATTAGGCCTGTACTTAGATAATGATAGGGAACTCAACTTCGTCGGGAATCGTCTTGCGTAAAGCTTACCATAAGCTATGTCACCTAATCCTAGTAAATTTCTACTACTTAATTACCTCATTCATAATACTACAATCCAAGAAAATTAAATACCAGATGTAACTAAAATGACGAAATTTGTCCACGGCCGATGCATGACTATCGCTTCTTGAAGAGAATATCCGCAATGACTAGTTCATCAACAGTCGTAAATTATCCATGTCGACTGTTTACCTGTCACTTATGTGTGCAGTTTATTGCCCCCGCCCACCAGTTTTATTCGGGAACCAATTACGAAAGATTGCTGATCGTGACGTTGGCCCATTTGCTGAATATGCATGAGGATTTTTCAGCGACTCGCGCTGTTGGAGCTATTTAGAGATGAAATGACTGTTTGTCAAGAACTACACACATTTCGCAGACTGCAGCTCGTTCAGAAATGTTTACCATAGTAGAGAAGATTCTTCCCGATTTTGAAGTTAATCTGTCTCTTTTACTTTGCTTTGTTATTTCAGTATTCTGAATGAGGTAATTATGTAGTAGAAATTTACTAAGATTCAGTGACATAGTTATGGTAAGCTTTACGCAAGACGATTTCCGACGAAGTTGAGTTTCCTAGCGTTAGCTAAGTACAGGCCTAATGTTAAATTGACCCGATTGATTGGTATTTGGTGGTAAGGCTGGCAGCCTATTCCAAATGTGGGAGTAGTTTGGGAGTGCCTTTGCTGTAGTATATTGGCCCTGGACACTCGACCAAATTTTGGCACATTTTTCCCTATTTTTTACTTATTTTCCATACAAGTTAAAATATTCCTTTGATTTTGTTTATAATCTTTTGGAAACATCTCTTAGTCTTTGTAAACTAACCAAAATATTATATTTCTAATGCAGTTCCTGGACTTCTTATCAATATCTTATACTAGGGGGGTGAATACCGGACAGCGAATTTACATTGGGTGCCCAGGATTCAACCCCCTATAAAAAAAAAAAACATCCATTTGTTTGTAAACATGTCAAATGTTATTGGTAATCGTATTTTAGCCTTCTTTTATACTATTTTTCCCATTATGCCCCAACCAAACTACAAATGGATGGGATAAAACAAAACTTTGAACTTATAACATTTTCCCTCATGCCTAAAAGGTTTTTAATAATACACTTTTCTGACAAAATGACTCAAATGATTGCACAAATTGCCTTCAAAATAATGATATAGAATTTATTCCTAAAATATAACCTGAATGTAGGCCTCAGTTTAGTCATTTCTAAAAGGTTTCTAAACAATCTCCACAAATTTTATATGGAAATGTTGCTCTATTTCTTATTAAATATCAAATTACTGCAAGGGGGTTGAATACTGGTTAGGGAGTTTTTATTACTGTGCAGTGTGCACTTACAATAGGCCGAAGCGCCCGTTTCGCCCTTGAGGCCAAGTAACAAATCATGTGTATAATTGCATAATGTATACCCGGGAGCAATTTACAGAATACCCTGCAACTCACGAGTACCCCTCTAAAACAATTTAGTATCAGCAGCAGGTCCTTAATATTGTTCGTCGTTGGGTACACCACAGTTACAGCCCTAGGCATGATGCAGAACGTTTAGCCTTAGGCCAATTAACAAATCATGTGTATAATTGCATAATGTATACCCGGGAGCAATTTACAGAATACCCTGCAACTCGCGAGTACCCCTCTAAAACAATTTAGTATCAGCCGCAGGTCCTTAAGATTGTCAGTCCCGTGCGTTACACTTACAAGTACAGTCAGGTTAATTTTTCCAAAATTCATTTTCTTATATTTGTAAAATATAATCAGGATTTGAAACTATTGTCTAGCTCACCTTGACTCTTTGTGGAAAGTGACAGATATGTCATTGGTGTTGTAAATTTGTAGTTTTTCGACTGTTGAGGGCCCCAATGAAAAGCAATGCTTTCAGCACTGTGACAGGACTACTCTCGTAAAAGATGACGATAAATCGCTCTCTGGCACAGACCCCTAATACTCTGTGCAGCTAAAAAGTGCTAAGACGCCACTATACGTTCTCGACGCCCCTATTCTTTGTACGGCCAGCGAGTGTAAAAAGTCAAAGTCTGAGGTAACCTCTCTCTTGTAGCTACGTTGGCTATGTTCTAGATGCCCCAAAAGCTCTGTACAGCTAGCGGGTGTGAAAAGGCACGGCTCGACATTGACGATTGCCCGGGGCAACTGAAAAATACTGCCGGGCAAGCTCTGACCTAATGCTAATGGTTGCGAATGGGCAAGTGATACCTCCAAGCAGGTGAATACATAGGATTGCCCTTAACGTAACTGTGAATTTGTAGCCAGAAAACCGAAGCAAGGCACGCTCTAAAAAATTTACCGTAAATGCCACCAAATCTTTGCTTCATGTATAATCGTTTTATTCACCCATACCTAATCAATCTCGTGCGATCATTCAAAGAATCGATGCGCCAAATGTATTGCAGTATCATTTTATGGAAGATGGCGAAATATAAATTCAGTCCTTAATCATAGAGTCAATGGAAAATTCTCGTTGACGTTAACTGCTGCGATGTGAAAGTTTGGTGGTCGACCGTGGTAAAAAAATTAGTAGGCTAGGGCCGAGGTGCCGGGATCATAAGCCCCCGCTGCTAGGCGCGTTCACGCGCGTGCCCAAAACGTTCCTTTTCCTTTCAGTACAAATTCAATGGAGTGGACCCAGCTTGATATTTTTCTGTACGCATGACATTATAAGTGGAACTAGCCACGTTGCACCGAAAGAGACACGCCTGGCGGGTTAAAACGCCAACGTTGTAGCCCCACTTTCGATATCAATCAGAGGGTGCATTATTAGCCGGTTTTTTTTTCAGAAGGGGATTTATGGAACCAGATACCTGTAGGGGGAGGTTGGTTCCTTGAATGCACACACCATGCTCCGAAATGTGCAAACTTCAAATCTGCCAAACATTGAAAAATGGCCGCCGGGGGTTGATGATGGCCTAAAACAAAAGTTTGTTCTTCAAAATTATAGCCATTGCTTCGAACACGCAAATAAGCGGAAAACTCAAGTTTCGCCAAAAAAAAATCCAAAATGGCCAATGTCAGACCAGTCGACGATGCCCGCTGTTCTTCAGCTATGAAATACTTTCATTAGGCGATCTCATTGGAGCAAAAGTTTTAGAAAAAAACACCGTCAATATCGCAGAAAAATGAATTTCGGCAAAAATTCCATGGGCCCCGGGTGGGGTTGTATGGGCCTGATAATGGACGTGGTCTTTGAATCGATCGCCACGCTTCAAAACGCACTAGTCAGCGAAAAGGCAGTTCGCAAAAAATCCAAAAAATGGCTGCATCATGAGCATCGGGCGACGCCCACTTTTTTACCCATCAAGATTTTCATCAGACAAATCATGTGTGCCAAGTTCATATGGATCTGACAAGACACTGAGGGAGTTATTTACAACCACTATCAATTAGTTCCGTTTGAAAACAAGATGGCTGATGCCAGAGTGGTGCACTAAACGCCCACTTCGAACTCATCCAAGAGTTTGCAAGGGCGAAAAGGTGTGCAAAGTTTCGTGTTAACCGGAACATTGTGTTAGAGAATTATTGCATTCACACAAAAATCTTCGGCGGCGGCTGGCCGGAGTGAGCGAGCTAGGCATCGTACAGCTAGCTTTGCATGCAGTTTTATCATTATTAATTTTAGGTTACGAGTACGCATAGCTGCCGATGTAACATGGAACAGAGCACAACATGCACTCAAGGAATATATCAATAGGAATAACGTGAAACCAGCGCAACCGGTTTCTCAGCAAAAGATAGCTGTATATCGTTCATTTTAATTGCATGAAAAAAATATCACAAAAGATGTTATTTCCAAGCGGAGAACCGTTTGAGATAAAAAACTTCCTGTGTAATATGTCTTGGTCTATCTGGATGCTACCAAAAACTTTAGGGGTTGAATAGTAGAAGGAAATAGTTAGTAGGGAGCTAAGTTGTGATACTTTCATACACCATAAGAGCTGAATTTGTTGAGAAAATTGATGTGGTGTTCTGGCAGCTGATTTTGTGCCTGGCTAGTAACTGCAAGTACACCGTACGACACCTCAGTCACGTTAAACTATTAAATAGCACGATGGACCAGTGGCGCCTTAGTGAGTTGCTCGTGATAAAACAGAATATATACCTCAATACAAACCACAGGGCACTTCGAAAAGAAACAAGTTATTTGTAGTGATAGAAACAGTCAGAGATGTGGCGGACGAGAACTTTGGAAACGATGATTTAGAATCAGTTGTTCATATATAATAAATAATAAAGGTTACAGCCACGAGACCCGAAGGTTGCAAGTTCCGAAAGGAAAGACGGGTCCACCGAGACGAAGGTTCCAAGACGAAAATAGGAAAAGGGTCAACGAGACCGAAAGTTCGCAAGACTGAAAATGAAAAATGGTCCACGGACAGGTAGGTTCGTGAGACGAAATAGAAAAGGGTTCACAAGACCGAAATAGAAAAGGGGTCCACGAGACGAAGCTAGGTTCGTGAGACCGAATATGATTTTTTTTGTAAGGACTGAGCATTGAGGTCACAAATAAATTCAATTAGAGAGTGACCAGTAATGGGGTAAATAGCGTCTCCGCGATAATGGCGGTTGCCGTTTGCCTTTCCGAATTCAAATACACTTGAGATTGAGCTATCGAAGACTAATTGGGTGTTGGTAATTAATTGGATTCAGTACATAGAAATCTACTCACCCATGCAAACAAAAAATGTTGTAATCCGTCTAGCCAGTGGCGGCTACATCCACCCACCAAGTTTTACCTTATCGCATATGCGGTTTGAAAGTTGTATGGTGGAATGTTACCAAAAATCGTACAACGAACTAATGAATGACGTACGGAGAAACATGATGACTTGTAGATCTGCTTACCCGCAGTGGAAATTTACCATGACTACGCTAATTTACAATGATTACGAAAAGACTAGCTTGTACCGGTCATAAACACCAGTAGCAAAAATACCATGATGTACGAATTGCAGGCATGATGTCAAAAAGCAACGATGTCAAAAACAGGGGGGAAACGGGTTTGACCGTGTGCTGCAGGGCAGCCATGCTCGGTGCATGCAAACAACCTAATTTGAGGTTTCATGAGGGGAATATGACTGAATTATCCCTAATGTTAACCCTTCACCTTAACTTTCTGAACACTCGAGATGGTCACTCGTTCAGATGGTCATTGAGGCCCATGCTCACACCAGTGCATTGTATGAGCTACAAAATCAATCAATGTTTGCAGGTTGCACAATCCCATGGTTAACGTAAGTAGGTTACCCCTTCTAAGTGAAACAATACAACTTCTCAGCGGAACAATACACCACCAATTTAGGATTTCTCACTTTCAGTCTCGCGGACCTTCGGTCTCGCGACGGGCCTTTCTGCAAATTTTGGTCTTGTGTACCTTCCTGTTTTTCTCTCGGGACCCTGTTCTCTCACTTAAACTTTCGGTCTCGCGACACCTTCTCACTTAAACTTTCGGTCTCGTGGACCCTTTCTCACTTTCGGGTCTCGCAGACCCTTTGTCACTTTCAGTCTTGTGAACCCTTTCCCACTTTCATGCCTCGCGGACCACCTTTCTCAATTTTGTGTCTTGTGGACCTTCCTGTTTCGGTCTCGCGACCCATTTTCTATTTTGGTCTCGCGGACCCTTTCTCACTAAACTTCGGTCTCCGCGGACCCTTTCCACATTAAACTTTCGGTTTCGCGGACCCTTTCTCACTTTTGGTCTCGCTACCCTTTCTCATTTCAAGTTTTTAACCCTTTCCCACTTCGGCCTCGCGGACCCTTTTGCCACTTCAAAAAAAGCTAGCCGTCTCGCAGACCTTCGTTCTCCGTGGTGTCCCCTTAGAAAGAGAACTAAGCCCAAAAAATTTGGTTTTTTCTGTCATTCGAGGCAAAAGTGAAAAATGTCATGGCACTTAAGTTTTCGAAGCAAGCAACTTGCCCGACATGGCCAGTTGTTGAAAGGTGTTTAAAGTCGTGCCCTGGTTTAGGCTTGAGTACCTTTCCATTGTGCTACACACTGGCTTGTTCTCGGGGTCCCTATTCTATTTCTCACAGCCAGCGAGTGTTAAAAGTCTGAGTGACCCTCCCTCTTGTGCTATGCCCTACATCTCGATGCCCCTATCTCTGTACACCGCAAGTGTTTAAAAAGTTCGAAGTAACCTTTCTGACGTGGCTACACTGGCTAGTTTCGCTGGAGCAAGTGCTAAAAAAGTTCTTCCGAGGTACCTTTCTCTCTTGGCTAAGGGTGACTACGGTCCCGTTGCCTGTATTGTTTTGTTCAGCGCAAGAGAGCTGAAAAGTT
This sequence comes from Sclerodactyla briareus, assembly GCA_026419785.1. Taxonomy (NCBI): domain Eukaryota; kingdom Metazoa; phylum Echinodermata; class Holothuroidea; order Dendrochirotida; family Sclerodactylidae; genus Sclerodactyla; species Sclerodactyla briareus. Next base: position 34,550 of record JAODTK010005825.1, on the reverse strand, counting down.
CAATTATCCTTGTGTCTACGCTGGCTATCTTGACCCCATTCGTTGGGTTAGGGAAATTCTATCTATCTACCTATCTTCTGATCTTCTACTACAAACAAAGCCCCCCAAAAAAACAAAAACCCAATTGATCAAATTGCTCATCCTGTCATGTGTGGTCGATCATGATGAACTTGTCACAATGATCACTGACTCGAGGGGCATCTGGGGTGTTCAAGAAGTTTAGGTCAAAGTCATCTAGGGTCACGTTCGTCCATTTTGTGAAAACTGCAAAATGCTTCTCCTACCGTTCAAATTGGATTTCATGAAACTTTGGTCATGTTACATTGACCAATGGTAAATATGGGTGTTTCAGGATTTTTGAGTCAAAGTCCTCTAGGGGTCATTTTTTGCCCGAAAAGGCTTTGTAAACCGATCCGTCCATTATAGGCGACCAGGTGTGGGGGGTGAGACAGTTTTCTTCTACATAAATAAACAAGGGTGTGTGGACAAGAACGGGTCACTTGGAAAAAATATTCAACTATGATGAGTCAAGGGAGTTGACCTGTCCAATACAAATAAGTTCTGATGCACATTGGAATGACCAATCAAAACACTAATTAACTTCTAATAGCATACTATCAGTTCTGATATATTGGCAGGTTGGGCTACTCATACTGTGGCCATTGGCAACTCTTGTTGTCGGGAATTGCTGCTTTTTATCGTACATTAAATTGTTGCTCTAATTGATTTGGTAGTCTCATTATCTCATTCTGTTGTAGTACCCCCCGTCATATTGCGGTCGCATAAGGCCGCGTTTCCTGATGTGCACATATGGCACCAGCACATTTCGTTATCACCAACCTGCATTGAGCCATTGGCTAAAACTGAATAATCTGCATTAGTGTTGGCATTGGGCTGGTGCCCTTACCTCTTAACGTTTGAGAGATGATATGGTATCAATAGGCCGGATACATTTTTCAAGTTCATCAAGATATCAATTTGAACTTGACTACATCGCATGAAATATGAGCCTGTTTCGGTTGCTTGTACTATATGATATGATTTGGTGGCAAGGTCACTTGGGTAGACTGGCATTTTGATTCTGGTACACGCTACACACCCGCATGCCAAAGATTTTTTTTTTAGAATAGACGACGTATTAATAGCTGCCTATAAGTCAAAGCTGCTTTAAAAATTTTTACAACAGAATCGTTACTAACAGATGAGTCTTACTCTACACTTAAATGTAACCAAAGTAGCGAGTCCGGTTGGTCTGTCGGAATAGTTACACTGCGCAGGTGTGGCAATCCTGAAACCCACACCGCTGTAGCACTTCGAGTGCATTGGGCATCATAGCAACAACCTGATGCCAGACCTGAGGTTTGTGCAGTGAACAAATTTAGCAGTATCTGGTAAAGGACAACCAGAACCTTACAATACAGTGTGCCGGTGTCCTGATTGAAAGTATTTCTGATGGATGACTACAGATGAAATTGCCTAAATTTGTTCACTGGGTTGTGTGTAGGACCATATTCATGATCACCATGTTACTGGTGGAAGCCTGATTAAGATTTAAAGTTAGGATCAGAAGTTTGTACTGGAATTCAGCAAGCCAAAGAAAGCCAGTGATCGTCCCAGAAATAGGGTGATAAGTATATATGATTGCTTTTGATGGATACTGGGCAAGATGACTTACACAGAGGCTCATATTTAGCTTGAGTAAAAACTGAATGCGTCGTCCAAACCCAAGTTTCTACGACTTTCCGTTACTTAGTTACATCCCTTTAAAGTTTGTACAATGTGTAGTGCATAAAATCGAAAAAGCATCACATCATGCAATAAATGCCTTATGTCATAATGGCACAACCTGCAACAAACTTTTCCATTGAAATTCACAATTATTTTCGCTTCGAAAAGCTTCAGTCTGGGGAGCGGATTCTTGTAGTGGGTTGGTAGGTGTCGATGGTAATTTGGTGAGGAGGAGGGACAACAGAATTTCTGCTAAAGGTTGAGTTATTCAACAAAATGAAACAATGAAAAACATGACAAACTCCCTGGTTCTCCAAGTGTGACGTCATGCGTTATTGGCATAATTGGATTTCTCCCCAATGTCTGTGCATAATGACCAACTATGAGGCCAATAATTCTCACATAGGAATATCGTAGTCGAAATGGGGTTTGGACCCATAGATGCAGTTTCCCATTCATCCACGTATAACCTGTGTTGTATCCATGCCTGCAGCTGTCCCTCCAATCTCGTTTTTACACACTGAATAACGACCTAGAAGTGACTGGGCACCCACAAGCAGCCGGTGCAATAATCCAGATGTGAAAGACAACTCTGCTTATGGAAACACTTTACCCATTCCCCCAAAAACTATAGAACTCCCCCCCCCCCTCCCTCTTCGAAAGTTTAAAAATAGGCGAAGTTTATGATGGTGTAAAAATGTGTTTCACTTCCTGTAAATGAATAAATTATTGAAGCATGTCTGATTTGAATGAATCGAAAATTCTATTGTACCTGTGTGCTCTGTCTGGACATGGGGAATTGTGGGTAAGAATTATTTTCCACTGTAGAAAATCCAGGGCCTTAGTACTGGCCTCTACACTTAGAGGTAGGAGGAAATGTACATATCCCAAATAGTGGCGAATGTTTTTCAATGATTTAACAGGCATGTGAACGCCCGGGGTCGGGGAAATCGAGAGGGTGTCGGCGAGCGAGGAGGAAATTTAGCGAATAGAGAGAGAAGAGAAAAAGAGTGAAAAAAAGAGTAAAAAGAAACATGAAAATTTCGGAGTACAGGGTAGGGTGAAGGTTGTCCTATGGCGAACCGATCTGGGCTAAACTTTCAGCAGGAAAATCAGACCCTCCGTCGGGGAAACCTGGCCCCTCGTCGGGAAGCTTGTTGAAACTGGCGTTTGACTCATTCACTCATAGTGCAGGGTGGCCCCTTTTGAAATATAAATACCGCAAAATCTTGGAATCTCCTACAAATGTAGTTGCACAGTGCGATTTCGGCCATAGGATGTCTATAGCCTTACCTTTGGTGTGTCCTGTATTTTTATCCCGGGCCTAACTAGAGCCCGGCGGCCCATTTATTAATATTTTTTCACCCAATAGTACTTGAAATGCATCTCCTCCCCCAAGCTTCAATTGATTTCCCTTCAACATTACAGTAATGGCCCTTGGGTCGAGGGCCATTGGGGTGTTCCATGAATTTTGGGCCATGCCCAAGTTTGGGCCATAGGCCCATTATTTCAAATACTGCAAATCTTGTACTCCTACCAATGCAGTTGGCACATGCTGATGTCCTCGGTCATTATGATGGTCTAATAGCCGTACCTCTGGGGTGTTCAGTATTTTTTGGTCCCAGGTGCAACATGGGCCATAGGGCCCATCAGATATTTCACACAAGGTACTTGAAATGTCTCTTCCTCCCCCAAGCTTCAATTGATTTTCTTCACATTCATGGAAGGTCCTTGTTAGAGCCGATTGGGGGTGTTCAGAATTTGCGCCCTAGGGCCCATTATATGGAATACCGAAAAACTTGTATCTCTCCAATTTTTGATGCACCGTGCTGATCCTCAGGCCTCATGCTGATTTAATAGCCGTACCTTTCGGGTGTGCCCAGGGGTTTTAGGGACCCAAGGCCCAGTGTTGGCCCTGGTGCCCATAATGTGAAATTACACAAAATGCTTCTGTTACAAATTTTGGTGCACATGGTGAAATTCGTCATAACAAGGGTCTACACCGTACCTTTGGGTGTTCAGGGCCATTTTATAACATTTCACACAATAGTAACTGAAAGATGCAGCTCCCCCACAAGTTCAGTTGATTTGCTTTAAAGTTACATGTAATGCTCCCTTGTTAGTGGCCGCATCGGGGGTGCGAACTCTGTCCTCATTTGAGCTCTAGGGCCCATCAATGTTAACTCATCAAAATGCTTCTACAAATTTGATAGCCCAGGTCAGTGCTAATGTTCAGTCCTATAATGATGGTCTATAGCCCTACCTTCAGGTTCTCAGAATTTGGGGCTTCAGCCAGTGTGGCCCAAGGCCCTCTTTTGCATCACCCAAATGCTTCATCTTTCTACAAAGTTGGTGCACAGTGGCTTGATGTTTTGATTCAGGATGATGGAAGAGCTTACCTCCCTGGGCTTCTCAGGAATTTTTGGTCCGAGTTTCCACTAGGGCCCTACAGCCTGTACTCTATATCTATCCAGTGTGTCAACATTACCTTTTTGGCCCCCAAACAGTCATTCTGAGACAGTGTCGACCAAATTTTGGACCATTTACATTGACCCATGGGACATGCTTTAACTCTTTTAATATCATGGTGGGGGGGGGTGGGGTTAATGTCAATAAAGGGCCAAAATAGGCATTATGTGTGAAATTTAAAATGGTATTTCCCCCTGTCATTTCTCCTACAAAGAACATTCGATTTTTCTTGAACTGTGACAATAATGTCTTTGAGGTGCTCTTTTCAGCTCATTTGCAGATTTTGGATGCAACAGCATATAGTGCTTTTATAATTAAACAGTACATCTGCTGAAAGAAACAAACTTAGTCATTCTGTGATTGATTTAAACCCACTGTGTTCAAAGACCTTTGGGCCATCTTTGACCAACCACTGATGTAGGTCAACGCGTCATTGGCTCATTAAAGGATCGCAATAGCCATTTTGGTGAAATGCCTTTTGTTTCCCCAACAATCGATTCAATTTGGTCATTTTTCGATGCAGAGGTTGACCAAAACTGAGTACAATGTTGATTGACTGCTCAGAGGACATCTTTGGCATATGACAAAGTCATGAGGTCAAAAGTTGTTACAAGCCTGGGCACGATATGCCATTGTTTGAAAACTGTCTTATTGGCCTCATTGTCTTGACATTGTACACTCAATTGTCCATTCGTTTGGTACACTTGTCCGGTTTTGAGCTACAGCACCATTGGTGCTCTGGTTTGGATTTGTCAACGAGAGTCCGCATACGATATGTGTGGTGACTATTCGACAGTGGTATTATACTAAAGAGTGCTAGCCCCCTCATTTTAGGAACGACTTCTTCCATATCGCCTGCTTGAGCAGGCTACCTCTCGGGAATCCTAATGTGACCTTTTATGCATAATATTTTTCAGGCAGTCTATTCATTCAGTTTGTGCCAACTTTGGGGGGGGGGAAAAGTGATTTCACAGAGGCACTCCAAAGACATTTGTGATCGCCAATTTGCCATACTGGGGTAGGGGGAGGATTCCCGGCCCAGATGTAAGATTAATTAGGAGTCCAGGATAGAATTTTTGTAGTGGAAATTATTGGTAGAACCAAGATGGAGGCGGTTGGTTTCTGATATCTGGAGAAAGTTCCCCCTGCGGCCTTCCCGGGCAAAACAAAATGCATTGATGGCCTTTATTATAGAGCAATGTTTGAGCCTGAAATGTGATGAAACCTTGGTTGAAAAAAGCTCATTTTTGCAGAAACATCCTTCCCAATCTTGGGTCCTGGGAGGTTTAAACTCCCCTCCCTCTTCTCACAGAAACACTGCTGATTAAGGGCACAAACAAAACAATGCGCATGTTGAGGGGGAGAGAGAAAGTGAATTGTTGGGTCCATAGGAGCAACATGCAAATATTGTGTGAAAGAGAAATTAGTGTAGAATGGAAGCCTTTGAAAGTAAACCCCCCCTCATTCCAACCAGTATGGGGACTCGAAGCATGGTCTCGGTCCCGAGGACCGGTCTCGAGCTTGATTCGAAGGACTGGGACTCGGAGTGACTGGACTTGGACTCCAAACTATTCCAACCCCCCCCCCCCTTCCCTTACCCTTCCAGTTGCTGTCCCTCTGCCACTCTTGTCGCTAACCATTGGATGATGCTAAATGAATGCATTTGTGGTGAGTGGTTGTCTCCTCCATTAATAGTATCATTTATATTGGGCGATTTCAGGTTGCCACTCATGTCAATGCCACAGCTCATAATTCTCCTGTAGTGAGGATTTTTCTACTAGTGGGGGGACGCAGAGTCAGTGATAATTTGCATTAATAGATAAACAAACACCAAGGCCAATAGGACAATAGCAGCAACCCGCCCGCTACACTGTTGGCAGCCAGTGTATTCTGCCAAAGCAGGCCATTTTCTGCCCAGGACTGTACCTTTCTGATGGATGCTGATCAGTTGCACGATAACACAGTGTTCACAGACAATTGCAGCCATGATTGCAGCAGTGGTATACAGTAACAGCAGCAACACCAAAATCTTACCTCAGTGCTTGTAGACTTGTTCACTCTCAGTTGTTTATTGTTGTATACGCTGGGAACTCCTCCATACATGGATAGACTAGTGGTACGTTTAAACTGTGAATATATGCCTGTGTTTCCGATGCTTGCAACGGCCTTCGCTTTAATCTGGTGGGATCTGCTTATACTGACTGTACAGGTTGAGTGATGAAGACATATTCATGAATTAGTACTAACTGAGGTTTTTGTCCAAATGCGGAATTTTGTTCAATTGGTGGAATTTTTCAGTATAACTACATGTTGAACATAACTGATATGGCCTTTCATGGACCGTGGTAGATTTCAAAAGTTGTTTCACATTATTGGATCAGAAATCTGTGGAACATCATTACCATGCAAATTTTACATGTACTGTTTTAAAAAGAGGAATTTTGTGCTCTTTCTTGAAAACCTGTATGGGAAATATTTTTCTCATTTGGCCTTATGTTGATGCCTAATATTGTTTTATCAGCCTCCACATGTCATGGAGCAATGTTCCATGAAGTTTGATGCTTAATTGACAATGCTCACTCTTTCAAAAATCATAATTATGTCACTTCCTGTAGGGTCTAGTAATAATTTACAAATTGGAAAGATTTTGTATGCTGGCGACTTCACACCTTCAATTCTCAACTTACCCGTGCCCACCCCCCCCCACCCCCTCGTTTAACCTACTAGTCCTATTCTTGCAAAATAAACCGATCTCCCAACGCCATCCGCGCATTAACGCATGAACATCACACTTGGACAACCCGGGAAGTTATGCGGTATTTGATTGTTTTAATTTTGTTGAATAAGTCAACATTCATCCGAGTTCTGTTGTCCTTCTCTCACCAAAGTGACCATTAAGACTTACCAACCCACATTCCTCTCGCACAGGACGGAATGCTTCTCGAAGTGAAATACTGTGTGTGAATCTCAATGGAAAAAAGAATTGTTTGCAGGGTTGTGCAGTCTGACATCATTTATTATTGCATGATGGGATTCTTTTCGATATTGCACAATACACATACACAGACTTCAAAGGACTGTAACTCTGTAACGGAAGTCCGTATGAACTTCGGTTTTTGGACTGACCCATTCTGTTTTTCTCAGCTAGCCCTCTTTCTCCATATTAGCCTTCCATAATTTCTCCTTCAGTTGTCCTTTAAGAGCTAATGCTTGTACTGCTCCCCATTAAAAGATTAATTACCTGTGATTATGACCCAACTTCCAATCACCCAAGTCATTTTACCTTCCCTTGGGAAGGTATGGGTAACCTAATACTTCAAGGCCATGATACAATAAAACCTCTATCACTATTTTGGATTCAACCTTCACGCTTCACCAATGCAGTAACTCTTTGTTGTGAAATTAGGATGCCCACTGTCTCATTTGGCACCATTTCATAGCTAGGAACTTAACAGTTTTTTACCAGTGATATATACAACAGGTTAATGCAATATCTGCTATGCATGTTACTGGCCAACCTTTTTAATTATTGGGCTTTACTGTTAATATATGTACAATTGCATTTGCACAACCAATATTCTTCAACCTGGGTACAAGGAACGCTGAAAGAGGTCCCTAAAATTAATGGCTGTTGTGTGAGAGCAAGGCTCCACACATCATCAATCTGGAAAATAAACACTGGGGTCCTCAAATCATGTCTGTTCATCCCCAAGGGTTTGTAGATAAAAGAGGATGAGGCCCAAAACTACTTCCATTTGGACAGCAGAAGTTGAACATCAGTGCCAGGATCAGACATCAAATATAACTGGCCAAATTAGATTCACCTTGATGACATTTTCAGGAAAATTATACAATTTGGGTCAATAAGACACAATTTTTCCATAGACATATTTTGTTGAATGTTTGATTGGCGGCATGTGATCCCCTTAATGGGCCCAGACTTGGTATGTCCAGTTGATACGGACTAGTTTACCTCATTCATTCACCTCTTCAAAATTTTGTTTACCAAACAGATATGCAGATAAAAAAATGTACCAAGTCATAAAACATTGGGATGCCAGTGAATAAGAGTGAAATACAATACGGACGAGGAAACGAAGGAGAGGAGAAGAAAAAAAGCACAAATACTCGTAATCGTAATTAGATACGGCCACTGTAAGCAGGTTGCTTGGTAATTAGGTAGTACTTTAGAGGTATAGTAGAGAAAATAGACTGGAACTTAGGCCTATATACAATGACTTTCATGCGGAGTGTGAACTATACTGGACCGCCTTTTTTTTTCATCATTTCATTGACCCCAAAACCGGTCTCCGGGGACCACCATGACGAGGAGGTCAGGGGGTTGGGGGGGGGGGGGAACGAAGACTCTTGTGCTAAGAAACTGACTTCTGTTCTTCACAGAATTGTTCCCCCACACACACACATGCACAAATACACAAACACAACAACACTACCCACATATTTTATGCCCGTTACTGAATGAAGGTAGGTACTAGGAGAATGTATGTTTCATGACAGATGAACACAAACATGTCTTTGAAATAAACAAATTATGGTTCATGACCTCTTTATTCACCACTCATGATAGAGCAAAATGTTTAAAAAAAACAACATTATTTTCAATTTTACAAGTAATGAGAAATATAACAATTGTATGCAAAAAAAAAAAAAATCAAAGACATATAAGCATATGTTGATGTGTCATTGAAGTATAGCAATACTTGAGTTTTCCAATCTGTTACATTAAATGTTCAACTGGCAAAATAGGATGGACGATAGGGTTGCCAGCCCGGACTATTGTAAAAGATTCCCTGTTGTTCAATCAATGGTGTGGGAGTGGGGTGCAAAGTGCAATAGGGGTAAGTATTCGTAAGCTTACAATTTCACAAACTAGTGAGTTTTGTGAATACGTTTAAACAGAGTATTTATGGTATTTTGAGGTAATTATCGGACCTTAATTATAGTATGTAGACTGTAGGCCTTTATGTTCTGCTCATCTGTATATATTAACAGGCAGTATTAGTGACACACCACTTTTAGCCAGCTTGTTATGGCATCTCGAGGAACAGCTTCAAGTCTTATGTCAACAAGGACTGGTCTAATCATTATACAGTATTTACACAGTTGTGAAGCATTCCACAGTGTTGAGAATCTTCACCATCCTGCTTCAAAACTTGTGGAAACCACACAGATCTCATAACTGTTGGAGTGTGTCAATTTTTGCAGAAATAAAGGCCAACTGCAGGCTTGAATACCACAGAGGTAATATCACAGGGAATTGATTACTATATCTATGGTTCAAAACAGTATTTCAATACGATGTTACAGTGTTGAGTTATCGGCCTTCAAAGTTTGGTCCATTATGCTCAGGAACTGAAGGGGGATCTCTATTGTGCAATAACACTTATTGTGACAGTCGAACAACACAGGTAATTGTGTTTTGTATTAAATTGTTCCATTGAAATATAAACATGTTACTTTTTACTGTTATATCTGTGATGTGCACCATGTGATGCTGTGTGCTGTGATCATTGTGAGTCTGGTTAATTCAAATCACTGATTTGAAAAATGATTTGTTCACAAATTATGTTGTTAGGGTATTAACCTCTATATCTACTGTTGAGAATTCTGTGGGGAAGGAGGGGGGGGGGTTACTAGAGGGGCAGAATTTTCAGGACAATCAGATCTAGGCCTACTTCTAGGCCTGCACACACTTCATGTGTGAATATTTGCAGTGGTGTCACAAAGGGGGGGGGGGGGGGGGGGGGGTCAGGGAGGGGCAGTGCCCCCCTCCTCTACCCCAGGCCAGAAGGCGTGCCAAATGAAGGTGAGCGGATTTTTTTCTTGATAAGAAAAAGATAAATATAAGTAAACAAAAAATTCAGGGCAAATGTTCAATTGATAATGTGTCAAGGGTCATGAGAGAACGAGGTCATTTGACATTGAATGTGCATGCAGAACGATCGCCCCTGCCATAAATTACAAATCCTGCCAACACAAACTTTACAGATTTCCCCCCCAACTTAAAATCAACAATAACATCAGAAACATGGTTGGTTGGCCAAATAGTGTTGACAGTTTGGAAATAGGCCCTAACAATATTGCTATGGGGGGAACTTGTTCTATTGCCCCGAACTGTTTCAGTGTAGTGGAGCATGCGCAACTCAAAAACACGAAACCGCTATTGAGTTGATGGTTGTTGTGTAGCGACTGTAGCTGATAAGGGGGTTAGGGTGAGCTATCATTACCACAGCAGGATGATTGAAAAACCTAATGATGGTTCAGCCTCCGGGGTGCAAATCAAGTCTCTTGACCCCCCTACGAACAACCGTTGTGATGCCACTGAATATTCGTCCAGCCTTGGACCCGTCATCAGAAAATTAAACCCTTAGTCCTTTATCATTTGTGCTTGAGGGTGATAAACTAAACAATTAGTTGTTCCCAAAAAATGTTGGTTTCGTTCTGCCGCATTCCTGTGTGGAGTGGGTGCATGGTAATACATTATATTGTAGCCTTTCAGGGTGAGCACATCTGAAACCTCACTGGCCTTTGGGCCACGCTAAGGTAAGGTTGGTAAATTGGTTGTTTCGGCGTTAGCAAACTACATGTTTGTCTTGATGTGCTGGTAAACATTGGCAGACCAATATTACCTGATAGGCATATCACCAATTGATAAAATCTCAAGTGGAATCTATGTTATCATACCTCTCTTGGGAGTATTCCAGGAATTCCAGGAATGGTTGTCAACATTTTTTTACTCAATGGGGTCAACAGTCAGATTTTTATTATATCCCCGCAACACAAGTAGTGTCCGGGGACATTATGGTTTGGGGTGGGGTAGCCACCGCCACGGTTTCAGGCTCTGCTGCGAAGAAATGTGGAGGTCATTTCAAGGTCATCAGAGGTCAAATTTGCATGAACATGCTCTTTTTCCCATACTATGTGGATGGGGGATACCTTTGTTTCTGACAAAGTTAAAGGTCATTTTCAAGGCCATTGTGAAATTTGCATAATTACAGACTTTTTTGTCTTTCATGGATTACAACAAGACTTGGTGGATGAAGGCTATCTTGGTTTCTGACTAAAATGGGGTCTTATGGGACGTTAGATACTTCTTTCCAACGATTGCTCAAAGCGGACGATATGCATGTGGGACGGGTTTCACATGCCTGAACGTGTTAGTTTTGCAGTGGTAATGGTAATTAATTAGTAGAGTATCTGTAGGAGGGTCAGTGCCCCCCCCCCCCATGGCAGTTCCCCTCCCCCTCATCCACGACAGGATTTCACCAGGAAGGCCCAGGACAACTTGATGTGGGAAATGAAGGGGAAAAGAGGAGAAGAAAATTATATGGATGGTACTATGAAGGTGGACACAAAGAACAATTGCATGGCAGCATCCCCCTCTCCACCTAGTCCAAATCCCCTCACTCTCCTCCCCCCTCCCATCTCTTATTGTTATTCGATGATACAGTTAGACAAGAAGTAGCTTGGGGGTCCAGAGCAAGTTGAAGAGGGGAAGCAGTGAAGAGCATAGATTTGTGTGGGCAAAAACATAAATTCATGCGTGACTGCACTTACTTTCAACGATCGTGACGAAAAAAAAACAGTCTAAAAATCATCAACACTTTCTCGGAGTGGACAGCGTTCAAGCGTTTCAGATGAAAATAATGTACCAAAAAAGTAGTCTGATTCTGGTCTCTAGAGGGTTTGTTAAATATGCACGAAAAATTCTGAGAATCTAGTAGCTTGTGTTTAGGCTGGCATAATCTAGGTGGTAGGGGGCAATTACTGCACAGGTAGTGGTAAGAGGGTTAAGATAAGAGGTAAGTGCATCGCTATAAATTGCCATAACAGGGAGGTTTTTGGGGGCAGGCAATATGGAGGCCCTCATAAAAGTTGGTACCCCCTAGTGGCTCACACCCTGTCCATCAGCTGTGTTACTGCACGAGTTAACTTCCTGTAATGGCTGTACGTTTGATATATGTCCTTGATCGCGGGATTATTATTTTGTTTGATATCCCCACCTTTAGATATCGGCAATGACGACCCCGTATCCTGAACTCACGATGGACTACAAGTGAATGAACGTCGGCTCCCACCCACAAAAACTGGTTCTCCGGTTGAATACCACCCTGAATGCAACAGACATGGCCACCACATCGATCGTATATACAACAACAGAGTACCCCTCTACTACCAAAGGGACTTCTACATTGGCCTGGGGCTGGCTGTCTCTCCAGGATATTCATAGGGTTCCCAGCTTCATTGTGAAGAAGAAGGCACTGATAAAGATATCGCATTCGCGACGGAGAGCAGGAGGTTTATCGTAAACCTGAGGATGTGGGATTCACTGGGTCCTCATTAGCTGTACAACAGTGTCCATGAATGTTCTGGCTTGAAAGCGCCACGGCAACCCCACTCAACCACCACTTCGGTCATGTATTTCCTCAGGGTCTGTGGTGGTTTGGTCTTATTCTAGCGGCAGATTTTTTTTTTCTGAGATTCACTCCGTTGGACTCCAGTTGGCTCGTGTGTGTGTGTAGGGGAATGCAGGCCCCCTTTTCATCGATGGCAGTTGCACTTCCCGGAGAAATTCTTTCGTAACCATACAGGATGCTGGCTTCGATATATAATTGAGGCGTAGTCAAGTGGGGTTGCCAGTAGCTTCTCTCCTTTCCGCCGATTTGGGGCTTATACTCTACATTATGTATACAGTAACAAAGAATGATACAGCATCAGCTATCTGAGTTCTGTGTAAAAGGAGCCCCTGTGGGTGGGGTCCCTCATTTTGAATATAGGCATGCGTTCACGATGTGAAGTGTAGAGATTGGTGGTCATTAGAGTTACAGCCTGTTCTCACAACTATGGCAAGACTTTCGATTCTCAGAGAGAGACGGGTGTGATTTCTTTCTCTAGGGGAATATTCCTGGTCGAGTCGTACCAGACGGTCCCAACAATGAGACCCACGCATGGTTGGTGTGCTCACAGAAGTATGAGCAAGGCAAAAAAAACACTCCAGTACCGTATATTAGGTATAGCTGATCAAATACTGTCAGTGTTAAATTAATCGCATGTAGTAGAAGGGCATTGAGCATTTGTTTCAAAGTTCTGTGAGGCCTGGTGATCTCTCTTTTTTTCTCCTCAAGAATAGTAAAGTACCGATGAGTATTTATAAACACCTTCACTGGCTCACTGTCCATCCTCCACTCCCTTCTATTTTCAAATTGTGAGCAGTCAGGGATGTAACTGTACTGTCAGTGCGGTTGGTGGCAGCCGCACTCCACATAACCACCAGCACTCACTGCAATTTATGGCTTGTCAACCCGCCCGAGATAACAATTCATCATTTCACCCATCAATAGACAGTCAAATAGGACCAATTTTAGCCAGCATAAAATTTGGCCAGTGATCGTCCCTGGAATGAATGAAGGCGTACACAGCGGCTCACAGTCTGACCTACCTCTGTAACTGAGCCAATTATCAACTAGAGCATGTGGTTTGGGGGTATACTGATGATCATGCATAATTTATTAGCCAGCCAGTGCTTCAAGTTCCTCTGTGTCATAAGGTTCCACCAATTCTTGTTATGTGATATTTCTCAGGCAATCCTGCCAGTGTTCGTTTCCAATCTTCAAGTGGACCTGGTTGTGGGCGGTTGTAGTGTCTTCCTGAAATAAGCAGGTCTAGCATACTGTTAGCGGAAGTGCCTTGGCAGTGCAGTGGCTGGATTTCATTCTTGAGGTTTCTGTATCAAGATGCTCAATATACTGGCTGTTTTCTCTAACGTCTTCCACTTGTTTCTCTTCTCATGCATGAAAGTGGCTGCCTGTTTCAAAGTGGTGTCATCTTCAAATCATTGTTGTTTGTGTATGAATGCCACATAGGTCTTGCTCTGAATAATCTCACTCTCCGCGCTTCCAGACCTGAATGTAGCTCCGGCCGCCTGATCCCTGTCTGATCCCCATCGCTTTGCTAAACGATTTAACGTGTATGTAGTCTCAATATGGAACAATTTCTTTCCCAAATTGTTATCGAACAATCACAGAGGGTGAGCAAGCTAAGGCGACTGATACACCTATATTTTCTCTGCCCAGCTCATTGATATTTGTAAATACATGTTTTTGATTCCTTGACGAAGTCAAAGAAATCTATGCTGTCACGTTGTGTGTGTGTGTGCGTGTGTGTGTGTGTGTGTGTGTGTGCGTTTGTGGATCCAGTAAAACGGGGACACACAAGGGATCTTTTCCACATAACTGGGGAAACGCCGCGAACTGGGGATATCCCCGTTTGTCCCCGTTTCCATAGGAAAACGCCCCACAAAAAACGGAATGGGGGATTGGGGGATATCCCCGGTTCCGTGTTTCCCTTTTTAAACTGCCTAAAAATGATACTTGTAGGGTAGGGGTACCCCATATGTAGGTTTGCACTGATGTCCCCATTTCCATAGGTGAAGATCAAGGTCCCGTGGGCGCATCCCCAGTTGGTGCCATTACCACAGGTATGCGTGTGGTGTGTGTGTGTTGCCTAGCTTGTAAACACGATAACTTGATCAGGTCTGATTAGGTCAGGCTCATACTTGGTTTGTGTATTCCCCATGATGAGTACATGAACCCTATTGTTTTGGGGTCAGGTCAGAGGTCATCTGAGGTCACCAGAGTCAAGTCTGAAAACCTTGTAAACAAGATAAGCACAGAATGGTTGGTCGATCGAGTTGAAATTAGGTGTATAGCTTTCTTATTGGGGAGTCAGGGACCCTATTGTTTTGGTCAGGTCGGGAGTTGAATTGGGTGTTGGTCGAAAATGGAAACTTTGTGAAAATTTGTATTTTGGCAATTTTGGGCTTGTAAACACGATAACTCTACCCCACCGGAGGGATGAAGCTCATATTGGTATGGGGTTCCCCATGATGAGTACATGAACCCTATTGTTTTGGGGTCAGGTCAGAGGTCATCTGAGGTCACCAGAGGTCAAAGTCTGAAAACCTTGTAACACGTTAAGTCCTGAACGTTTGGTCTGATCAGGTTGACTTAGGTTTGGTAGCTTCCTTATAGGGAGTACATGAACCCTATTGTTTTTTGGTAAAGAGCGGGGTGAATAAGGCTCATACTTGGTTTGTGTATTCCCCATGATGAGTACATGAACCCTATTGTTTTGGGGTCAGGTCAGAGGTCATCTGAGGTCACCAGAGGTCAAAGTCTGAAAACCTTGAAATTTGGTGTGTAGCTTCTTACCAAGGGTACAGGAACCCTATTAGTTGGTGTGAAGGTAGACATTCGTCTGCGTTATGTGCGCCGCATATGAGCTGGTATATCTCCCATTTGTCCTGTGTGTCTGGCTATGGGTTGACAGAAACGGTCCAGGAATCTCCCTAGGCCTTTTGCCTTTCTGGTTTTTTATGCGTCCAGCTTACTTTCATTATTTTTATGTGTTAAAATCTTCCACTAACACTGGAAGTTATTCACTCTTGTGTCATTAATCTCTGATCACCAATAAGGAGCCTCCTTATTCACTTCTTTGCACCACTGCTAACTCTGTCCAAATTTGGTTGTAACAGCATTAAAAAAAATCTCTGACCATTATTTTCAATAACACCCAACTATTCTTTTGATTCTTTCCTTACATGGGATGTAGGCCTGCTTATTTAAAAAAGGCATGGATGTGGGTGGGCTGGCTTCCCTTCTACGTGAGTGACACATTTTGGGAGACATTACATTCTGCTTCAAATTGTCCTACTTCTCGGTATCAACACTGATTCAAACCTTCAACTGAATGAATCTATTCTTATTTTACTTACTCCTCATGGACTATGGCACCCCACCACCAACGCCATATCGAGCTTCGGCTATTACAACACAAATCCGGGTTGTCCACCCCCCATTGCCGTTCTCTTTTTTTCCAGGCTAGTTGTCCATACTTTGAGTTTTTGGCTCTGAAAATTCCTTTTCCCCCCAAATTTTTTCTTTGAAGAGTTTTTGGTGTGTGTTTTTGTGTGCTCTCTTTTATCTCTGCGCAGTAGTTCGTGTATATATTCGGTTGCAACGTTGAAACCCCGGCTTCCAAGATGGTTTTTGTCTTTCCACTTTTGTGGTGTAGAACTCCACATGAAGCAAACTTCGTTTCAGCTCAAGCAGTTATTACGATATAGATAATATAATATATAATATATATAGATATATCTATATATATATATATATATATATATATATAGGTTCCATTGAACTCTCCTGCGGAAAAGGAAATAAAACTAAAGATGAATTTTTGTCACTTCACAGTGTTGCAGCCATTGGTTGTTGGCAGGAACTCGTCTGTCAGAGTTATTCATGTGAATTCTGCCTACCAATCAACCATTCAATATTTACTACTGTACCTTTGAAATGTCCTGTGGCAAGGCTGATCATGCATATCCAATGCTGTGCAAATGTAGCAAATATTACTCACTGGTCAATTATTGAGATGTCTCCACATTATTTTTCTGTTTCAGTTGGCGTTGGGAGAATTTATTGCAACTTCATGGCTTATGCTTTTGCCACCTGCACAGTTTGTCACTCCTCTCGGTGCTCTTAGTGTTTCTTGTAGCGTAATGAGGACTTCAATTTATTAGTTAAATGTGAATGGATAGCCGGACAGGCAGTATATTATTCCACTGAAATTCTTTTAAGGCAAACAGGATATATTTGTTGAAAGTCCCTGCCAGAAAATTCT
Source organism: Sclerodactyla briareus (assembly GCA_026419785.1). Taxonomy (NCBI): domain Eukaryota; kingdom Metazoa; phylum Echinodermata; class Holothuroidea; order Dendrochirotida; family Sclerodactylidae; genus Sclerodactyla; species Sclerodactyla briareus. The sequence continues at coordinate 17,651 of JAODTK010005825.1, read as the reverse complement.
GATTTGGCACTGTCCAAAAGTCCACACGATTCTACTTCAATCCTCCCTCCCATACACGATAGCCCCCCCTCTATTTAGGGGAATCAGAGGACGATGGTTGCCAGATTGAGAAGAGGTAGAATTTTGCCAGAATGGGACTAATCGCAAAAGAGGGGGACATTTTGTAAGTAGAGCAGGTTGTCCGTTGCTCGTAGACCTTAAAAACAGAAGTTTTTGGGAGTATGGATTTATATCTCTCAGTTTGTTTCGTCACAACAAGCTATAACATATACAATCAGCCCACAGACACAGTTAATGCCTGCAGATTCCGGACAGAAGATTATCTCGTGCAACTTTTCCTGTAACAAACGGCACAATGCCTTTCTCTGAAAAATTTGGGGAGCGGGATTTGTAATTAAAATGCCAATGGTATCATAGCTTTGAGAATTCAAAATCTCTCCCTAAACCTAGTGGAGGTTTAGGTTAGTTCTAAGCTTGCCTACTTGCCTACTAGATGTCCTCCTTTGCTGAAGGTTTGGCTAACAATTCCACCTTGAGTGCCCAAGTTTTGCATTTTGTCATCTGTGTGTAATCACTTCTGCTTCATGTCAGCTCTTCCAAAACCTATATATGAAGGTTACATATCTCCGAGTTAATCCCGGCAAACTACATTATTTGCTGAGTAGTAGTCACGGGGGTCATGACCCTCGAAGCCCACCCCCGATCTTGTAGTGATGTGCCCCTGCAGTCAACCTGGTTACTGTGAGTTCCCCAGCCTGATGATTGTCTATCTGCCCGTTGCTGGGTCTCACATAGGTTTGATTTCTCCTTGCTGCCATGTTTAACTCACATTCGTCATATATCGTAGACATGATCACATAACTGTAACCATGATCACATACTGTGTCTCTGACTACCGGGTTATCTTATCTCGAGAGTGCATGGTTTTGTACAGGATACAAGTACCATCAAATAACATTACCATACAGCCCACACAGATGTTCAATTCTCTGGTTACTAGGTTCTGTAATGAGTGGAGGGACTGCACAAATGGGATTCCAATTTTGATCATCCTAACTGTGCAGCATTTGGGTAGGATTCCATTGGTTGTATGGGTGTGATTCATAGATAGGTACATTGGAAGCGAATGCTAACAGTCGGGATGTCCTGATGCAGATACCCCAAAACCAGCAGCTTCCGATCAATGGAATCAAAACAGTCTGCATCAACGCGCTCCATCTGTACACTGTTCCGCATAATGCAATATGCATCTATCTATTGGCATCTATGGAATCTCATCTGTATCTAGCCCAGCACTGTTTACCCATTATAGGTATGAGTGAGGTTTGTGGTTCCTTGCGAGGAATCTTTGAGCTATGACAGTGCGTGTGTGTGGCTGTGTTTGCATGTCTTTGTGTGTTGGTATTTTATGCCTGATAGTGAATGGGATCACTTGGCTGGATCCACTCATACTTGTAGATTGTGTACCATTCTTCTTGTTCTGGGGTCAGGAAGGCCGAATGCCAGCCGAAGGTCAAAGTCTGAAAACTGTGGAAATTATGAATCCAGATTGCTTTTTCTGATCAGGATTAAATTTGGTCCTTTGGTCCAAGTGTTCTTACTTCTAAGGTCAAAAGTCATCTGTGAAAGTCAAGGAATCTCTTAGGCCCTTCAGCTTTCTTAGTCACTCATAACCTTCTTTTGAGCCAAGATGGAGATTCTTGATCAGGCCAAGGCTCATTCAAGCATTCGTCAATCAGGGAGATGAAGTCGCAGACTGTGGGTTGCCCATTGCTGATATCATGGATCAGTTGTTACCCTGCAAGATAGCTTGTGTTTTACCCGTTCTGGAAGTGGCAGCAAAGCATTCGTCACAACCTTCTGCTATAAGTTTCCATACCAACTGACTGCGTATAGTGGGATTCATCGTGTTACAAAGATCCGGATATGGGGTTTTTTCAAATGTGAAAATGGTATTGGTTTGGTCTTTCATGGATGATCGCTTCGCAGAAGAGTACTCAGTTGATGATCCTGTGGAAGGCACACATATGATGAACATCCGTCATATAACATTATCATCAAATTCAATATGGGGTAAATGAGAGTGAAATCCTCAGCATATTTATCTTACTCTAGTATCTGGCCTATGAACAAACCCAGGTTGGCCACCCTGTTTGCCTTCATGTGGTAAATGCAGATTTCCACCAAAGAGAGATGGAGAATAGTTCTTACAACAATGCTTGAAAAGGCAAGCATTGTCTTGACAAATGTTTGTGCAAGCTATATATTATTAAGGATTTACTTTTCTCTCTCTTTCTCTGCAGAGCTGTTTTATCTACATATTTTCTAAACGAGACCCTCAACCTACTAGGGAAGATTGGCTGCTACCAGTGTATACTCGGCTCCCTATTTATAATCTTACATGCTCCCCAAGAAGATTTCTCCCAACACACCATCGAAGATTTGCAGGATAAGGTATAGATCCAGTAAGTTTATTCTTGAAGAGTATCGATTTTCATATGAGTGCTCATTCATTGACGCGTCCAAAAGTAGGTTTTGTCTGCATGGACAAGTGCAGGTTTTCTTCTTATTCATAGTTGCCTTCAAGCTGTAATCCTATAATTAGAGTATCCTCCCAAAACACCTTGCGAAAATTGAAAGGTTCTGTTTGGCCATGGGATTTCAAACTCACACTCATGTAGAGAGGAACAATTATATATATAACCACCTAAACTGAAATTTGGACTTTCAAATGGCTTCTTGTTCACATTAGGAAGGTAATATCATGTCGCAAAACCTCCAGATAATGGATCGTTTTCCATCCATCCCACGATACATCAAAACATTTGCATTGGCATAGCACGGCAACATAGACGGTTCAATGCCTATCACTTGCAATAATTGCTACCTGAAGCCCCTTCAGCATACTGGCCATTCCGTTCCTCTTGGTATTGTCATCAACTTAAGATGGCAACTTTCCTTACTGACTACCTTGACTAGTCACTATACTGCGCCACTACATACATTCGCCCTCATATATCTTCTCTGGTTCGCTCATTCTGGGGAAATATGATATCAGCTTTTGTTTGCACTCAGAATGACTGACTCATTCCTGCCCACAGTAACTGAACTGAAGTCAAAACAGAGAATTCAATTATTGTTTTCCAATTATTCCCTAGTCCATCCCATTTTGGAAGTCGTATTCATCGGTGGCATCCTCTGCAGGTCTGCCTCTGAGCTCTCTACTGAAGAGGCGGATGTAGTGGGCGCAGGGGTGAAATTGCCGGGAGGAGGGTGGTTCCGTTTGTGTCTGTTCCCCATACACTAGCGCCCCTAATTTGATTCTCTGCTTGAGAGTCATTGCAGCATTGACAAAGTCCCTTTGGATTTTTTGGCTCATCATTTTCTTTTTCTTTCATATTCCTGGTGTTTTCCTATCACTGGTCATCATCTTGCAGCAGTCCATGAGAATATTCGTTCCCCCGCTACGGAACCAACAGACCCCGATCCTCGTCTACATCATCATCTTCTCGCTGGTCGGGGTGCCCTGGTAGTCATGGTGCTGCAAGGGGCGTCGGGATCGGCTGCTTCTCCTTAGCCAATGGTACCGTGAACCCTTCACGCAAGCCCCTCCTTTGGGTCAAATGGTCTCACGCTGGTGGTCTGCTGTCTGGCTTCCAGATGCACTATCTGAACAAAGGCCCCTCGACATCTACACACCTCCGTGGTCACCCCGATATACTACGTCTTCTTCACCATCACCTTCCTCGTGGCTCAGGCATCTGTTCGAGGAGTGGAGGGCCATGGACTTCTCGGACATCATAGGGACGTTGGCAGGGTTCGGCACGATTGTGGCGGGGATCTTCCTGCTCCACGCCTTCAGGGACATGGACATCACCCTCTCTGACCTGCATAAGTCAGTAAGTCAGGGTCTCAACCACTAGCCAGGTTGGTCCTGATAACCGTTCCGTCGAGGAGTCAACAAGCCAAACCCACACGGAGTCTGTAGCCCTCCTCAACGATATGGGCAACGGTCACTCAGGCCAGTAAGTAGTAACCGTGACCTGCAGACCATCGGTTGGAGGAAGAACTGACTGGTCCAGCGATAGCCAGACAGATCTGGATAACCAGTTCAGGTTGAGGAGTCACAGGACACAGCTGCGAGTGTCTGTAGACTACACAACAACCAGGGCAACGGTCAATCATAGCCGGGTTACCTCATGGTTGCCCATGGTCAGAGAGTCTAGCAGTATCAGATATTGCAGTGGGACTCAGTAACCAGTTAAGGCTGAGGGTCGTCATGGCGGGACTACATGAGTTATAACTGCCTCAACAGCGGTCAACTTAGGCACTCCATCAGGTGTAGATGTAATCATGGCGTTAGCGGACTCCATTCTCAAGCTCCTCCGTCGGAGATAAGCGCATGAAGCAAGATATTTTCTGAGCCAACTGTCTGAATGTGCCGACGATTGTAATGGTCATGTGGAACAAAGTACGGCTGTTGATCGTGTTATACAGCGTTGCTAGCCCACTCCATCATCAGAGCAGGGCAGGAATTAAGTGAGACGATCAGCCCGATACTGCAAAAATAGCCTCGAGAGGTTAGCCACAAGAGGGAATTCCCAGATAGTGGAAAGATCATTTGAGGGAAAATGTTCACCAGTTTCCCCCCAACAGAGCCCCCCATGTTAGCCAAATAATATTCCGGCAGATAAGGAGCATGCATGGTTTGCGTCCTTCCCTGGGGAGAGCTCATGCCACCCCTATACCCTAGACAGAGAAAGTCATTGTCGGAGGTGGGGGATGGGTCATACAATTATTGTTTCATTGAGCAACCCCTTAGTAGCTTTAAAGTTCATTCAGCCTTTAGTTAATGTCTCCCCTCAGCCACTAAGTACCATACTGAGAATCTATGGTATGACTGTGTAAAGACTACATTTAAAAAAAAAAATCTGTTTGAAAAAAAGTCTTAGGTTAATATTGTAATTTCTGGGAATAGGTCCCGTGGCGGAAACAAATATTTTTTGTATGGCGGCCACCCAGATGGCTCTTTTTTTTTTCAATTTGACAAGAATTGATCACCATTTCCTCTGAAAGAGAAGATTATTCGGTGCTGTAATTGACGAAGTTCTTTCGTAGATGTTGGTATTGAACGATGGCAATAATTTTCAATATCAGTGATGTTGTTTTCTGCACTAGGCTGATGGAAACAATTCAGAAGTCCTTAAACAAGTTACCCATAATAAGCCAAGCTCTTTCCGTCATGTCTACAGACCCTGGATTAAAAATGACACCCCCTAGTGTCGGCTTTGTGATGATCCCAATCATATTGGAATTGGGTGTGGAGGACATTCCCAGAGTAGATAAGGGAAGTGAAATACTGGGTATTATATGCAAAGGTGCCTTCCCACCATAAATATCTAGTGGTAAACTGCATAACTGAGCGATGCTAACTGAGCCGTTCCTTCAGTCTGATATTAATAAGCACCGTAGGCAGCAACTTGATTGGTAAAAAAAACAATTGGCTTTGGGGAAAGATGTTTAATCCATTTTGCGTAGTTAGTTTTGTAGGGCCACATGCGATGCACCAACAAGCAGTATGGTATGCCTATATATTTCGATTCCGGCTGGGAGCATCGTACATGTCTTAACTCAACCATCAAAGCTGCATTGTTGTGAGCAACAGGGAAAGGCTCCCCTGATGAAGAATATATCGCTTTTGACATCCACCCTTGTCGATCATCACTGTATCATCATTGAGCCCATGCACTTTGAGAGGTGTCTTCATAATTTATTCGCCTTTGCGTAATGTGGTTTTTAGGATCCAGTTATTTGCTCACCTCATTTCTCAAGCCAAAGAGTATGTAGAGATTTACTCTCCTTGTTTGCGTTTCACCGCATGGGTCTATTTTTGTGGCGGAGAGTTTGGTATGATTTAAGTGCGTTGTTGGCAAACCAGGAATCAAGGGTGCCTCTCCATGCGAATCAGTCATTTTTTCGTTAGAAACTATTTCGCATGATCTGGGGTGCTTCGGTAAGAGGAAACAAACAATTGTATGATTTTTGCCTGAGGGCCTCTTCCACAGTTGCTGTCAGAACAAGGCATGTCTCCGCGAATGTTCCAGATACCCACATGTAAAAGTGGGTACGCGAGTGGTAATGTTGGTAAACAGAAGTAGGTTGCCTCTGCGTGGCTCCGGGGTGTAGTATAGGTAGGTAGCAAGCGTGCATCCGGGAGGTGCAGGCAAGATCTTCATCAGGTTACCAATACCCAGGGGATTAATTCGCTAGTCATGTAAGGAGGTGCTGCCTCGATACAAGATTATAAACCCAAATCTTAAATCTTGCAATTGCTGTGGGGCATGCTACATCTCATAATTCCACATCATTTATATAAGCGGGAGCAGATAAGAAAATGCGGCCAACCCTGGTGAAATTCAAAATCATGTGGGGAAAAATTGCTGAATGATTTGAGTGATCATGTATTGGTTAGTAATACATAGGTATCAGAAGAAATCTGCCCATTTACTGTGGTCATCTGTTAAAACCGGTTCACACTGTAGTTATAAGATGAAAAAAGTGCTCAAGGGTATAATCTCAATGTACCGGTTACACGTGAACAAAATATAACAATCGATGGCAGTAGCGTTATTCTATTGAGTAAGTTGATACTGTGGGCCAATTGGGAGATGTTATAGGTGATGGGGCGTCACGGTTACATTCAGAAGATAGCCTGGATTGGATTGACCGCAGCAAATATATATGAATTGTGCGTATCATTGTAAATTCATGCTACATTGTGACTGGGTTTGTTGTGAACAGTATGCCCGGGACATTTTCTAGTCCATTCTGGTAGAATAATGGAGAACGGCACAACTGGTGGTAGAAATAACAATCTGGAGAGTCAGACCAATGGGGGTGCCAGCTGGTCCTTAACACCCTATATTTATTAGCCTGTTATGTATAAATATATTTGCCACATGGTGTATGATATTAGAACAACCCCCTGGTGGATTCCCCTACGTCGTTATGGATAACCTGGAAAAACTGACAGAAGAAAGTCAGGCGGTCCCTGGCCAGTTCATGTGCAACCAGCCATCAATTTAAGATTTTTATTTGTTTTGCTCAGAAAAACCCACTGTTTTCGGACAAACGTTGATGGCGTTATATGTATAGATAACTTCTGAGTAGCTTTCGACTAATAGAGACAGGGGCAATTGGGAATACTAATAAAGTTTTGAACCCCAATTTGGGACAGCATGGTGCAAAAATAATAATTTCTTAATTCGGTTTTGAGTGTAATCACCATATTTTCTTTCATGACATGCGATTAGAAATAAGGGCAGCACAACTGCTGTGTGAAAAATATGTAAATGAGATTATTATATGAAATAATTTGGATGAAGGGGTTTTGGGGGAAAAACTTTGTGTATCACCACACACAGATTGAAGGACACTTAAAACAATAGCTCGAGGGGTCAATCCCGCAAGGACTCTTTCAACTTTATGTTGTGCAATTTTGCCAATACCACACGACCCTGGGGTAATGTAGACCCTGTTGGGTCATTTCGGTGTATGGTTTTTCACCGTACGTATGTATCACGCGACTGTGAATGCCATATGTTCTTTCCCCTATGTTGACCCATGGTGGAAAGATCACGGGGACGGACCGATTAGAGGGCATACTATAGAGCAGACAATACATGAATTGGTGATTCGGGTAACGGTGTACGCCAGCGCTTTGCTGGACACCCTCACAGGGCTAGGGTAATAGGGGGGGGGAAAAAATTTTTCGGGCGAGGTACCTCGTTACAACTGTGCTTTACTCCCCTGGGACTGCCAAAGCCCGCATTCTGCAATTGAAGTGAATCTGTAAAAAGGCATAACGTTACTGAAGAAGTTTTGACTTCATACTTGCGACAGACTTGTGGCTTGATACATTAGCTAGTCTTTGCAACATTTTTTTTTTTAACATTTTTGTTCAAGAGCACTCAAATATGCACCCTGCAGTATTGGGGAAAATTTGATGCACCCAACATGGAAATGCGTTGTTGCTCTTTAACATTACACAATTGATGAGTTAGACCCTACCGTTGCTGGTAGCTTTGTGAAACAGTAAAAAGTTTATGTTTTTGGTTATTTTTATTACAGATGTTGCATAGATTACCTAGTCAAAATTTTTTAAAAATTCAGGATTTTTTTGTTTCGATCAAATTCGACATAGAATAGACTGCAATTGCGGCCTGTTTGGTCGTGAAGTGATGTGGGCAATCGAACTAACAGGCAAAAAAATTGGCCAACAGAATCATAGTTTGTTATTTATGGCTTGAAGCAAGCAGCAGACACAAAAAGGAGCTATGTGAAGGGATATTGAAGGAATGTTATGTGCATGATGACAGAGAGACAGTTATCAGTAACCCCCCCCCCCCCACCCATGAACACATTTTTCTAATCGGAGCTATTGTTAAGGTGTTACATTAAGTACTGTTTTACTTTCTTCGGGAACACAGTAGTCCTTGGGGGTATGTGGAGGGGGGGGGGGGGGGGGGGGAGGGAGGGGGATCCTTGATAAGTTTTGAACTGTCGGTGAAGGGAATTTCATTGAGAGGATTTCCAGGATTTGGTCCATTACTCTGGGGGCAGGTGTGTATCGGTCTTTGTTTTGATTCAAGCTTTATCGATGTTGATCACCAAAAGTGCTACAACACAATGGGTCCTTCACTAACCAAACCTAAAAGTACCAGTGTTGGCAAAAGTCTGAGTGGGAAATACCCTGGCAAAAAAAAATCGGCTTATGTGATCAATTAGATTAGAAGAGCCAGCCAGGATATGTTGATTTTCTGTGGGGCCCATCCATTGGGCATGACAGGAGACAATAGCATTTCCTGTTCTCACAGTGTTCATATTTTCAGTGTACACCGTTGCCTAGCCAGAGTCGCCATAATAATGTTTTGTCCGGGGAGGGGGTATGGGGGGTAGGGGCGAAGGGGGGGGGGTATTTGTCCCACTTCCGTGGACAAACAGCCATACATGTCCAAGCTTCAATGGTGCCTGTGTTTACGTTGTCATTGTTATTTCTTTTTATTATTTTCACAAAAGTTATCTGTGGCATTGCAAAGAATTACAGAGTTCTTTGGGCTCTGGTTGTATGCGCTGGTATGTGGGTGTGCTTCTCCATAGAGTTGTCAGTACTTTCTTTTTATTCTTTCATTCAACAGATTACCTTTTTCAGCCACTCTAAATAGGCCAATAGATCTTGTTATTTACAGTGACAAGCCTTGTGAAGTAATAGCAGAATGTATAGATGCACTGCCGTAAAATTTTTGATTTTTGATCCGTAAGCCTATCCAGAGTTGCAGTAGTAGATTAGCAATTTGGTGTATCGTTTGTGAATAATATTAGTTGTTGAAATTGTTGTAAACTGTTGCAGAATAATGATGCGAACATTTGTTTTAAATATGTTAAGTTTGCTTTATTTATGGCAGGCCATCAGAGGGGGCCTTGACCTCATATTCCTGATCACCCGGTGATACCAGTATTTCCAAGTAAACGTTAATCTATTTCCATGCCTAGTACTCACCCTTAATATTGACCCCTCACCCCAATATGCTCATATAGGGAGCATCTGCAATATCCAGCAACCCCCATCGCCTGGCAACCCCATTATTCTTAATTTTGCCAACAAAGGTTCTTAGTAGCAAGCACCTGTGGCTATAAAAAATTTCTTTGATTTTTCTCTACAAATATGCTCAAATGAGCAAATCCAAACTTTTCAAGCTTCTTTGAGGGCATGTTTCAGCCTCGAAGTGTATTCCTTTATATGGTTGAGATTTTGGGGGATTTTGGGTTATTCGTGGGTCACAGATTCACAAACCACATTAGTTTTGTGCAATCTTTAGGATTGAATGCATTTGTAATTTTTGATATGATGGGCTAGCCTCTTCTAATGATCCTTGATGCGAAGTTTCTGAACACCCTCATATGTACTATAGTCAATTAGTTACAGACAAAATGGAAAAAAAACTCCCGTTCCGATTCCTCCAGATATGTTGGAGTGGGGATCATGAATTTGGCAGTGTTATAAAAATGACTAGTCGTAAATATTGGATGTTGAAACATTTTACATTGCAAAAGATCATTAAAGGATCTTAATGGGCTACTATGTGAGAAATTGCCCAAATAGATCCTACAGATTGAATTGGATATAATCCAATGCTGTCACATTAATGGTTTAGGACTCATGGTTTTGGGAATTTAGGAATGCAAAGGCATTGAGGGGTATAATATGCAGAAGCTGTGTTATCATCATTGAACCTGTGTATGTCCTATGCAGTGTTCTGGAATTAAGGTAACAAGCATCACATAACACAAAAACCGCTTGGTGAGCTTGGGAAAACATTTAACAGTTTGTTGTTTCTTAGAAAGAATTGCTACTGTATGAAGGAAAATTGTGGTTTGAGCTTTGAATCCATGGGTGTCCCAAAGTTCGTCATGCATAGCTCTAGTTAAACTGTAGTTATAGTGCAACAGAGCTTGGATAATCTTTGATATCGAAGGTGTGTCTATAGTCAGGGATAGGACAAAGTGGAATTTAGAACGCAAAATATTCAAGATCATTATTTCATGAGAAATGCCTTGAAAACATGCCCAATTGGTTTTGGAGTGTCGAAAAGCACTGATTGGCCTATTTATGACAACCATTGTGGAGTCATGCAACCAATTCATCAAATTTTTTAATAAAGTATATCACTGCCGGACAATGACGTGAATGGACAAATAGTTCAGACAATCTCACGATAAAACTGCTTGGAGTTTCGTCAGTAATGTGTCCTGACAAAAAAGTAGGTAAAATCAGAATTTATTAGAAAATGCAGTGAATCACTCAACCAAAATGATTTGCAAGTCATTCAACCAACATTTGTTGCATTATCCTGATCCTTTACTATAGGCATGTACAATTAAAGTTGAACAAATGCATCCGTACACTTCATAGCAGTAGAGTGTGAGTAATTTTTACAAGGGGTAAATTGAGATCCTAATTAAAGTAAGCTAGCAATTGCCCCAGGAACTGTGCAGTACTTATACTGGGGTCAGGTTTATGGTCTTGTCAGTGAAGTGTGAGTGCCTTTGATTACCCATCTTGATTTTTATCTTTCTTTTTGTTATTTCTATTAGTCATGAGAGTTGTAATCATCCTGCAGTGAGTATATATAAATAGTGAGGAGAGTAGTGGGTGATTTATTAGCAATGTAAAGAGTGTAGACAGTACTCCATCATGCACAGCCACTGGGAAGGCAGGAGGGGGTGGCGCAGTCAGGGGAGGTTGTGACCCCCAACTACTTGAGAGCCTACTTACCAACATCATTTCCCAACCACTGATGTTCATTTTTACTGATTTTGACACCCCACCAGTTTGCTTCTGAACCACCCCCCCCTCTCCACCCCCGACTCCACCAAACAGATGGTTTGGGCCAATCACTCTGTGGCGGTGTCTTAGGAACAGGACTTGGCCTCAGTCAGTGCCTAGCAGGGGTTGCTGTAGTGCAAATTCAAATTCACATGAAGGTGTAGTAGTGGTTGTGAGTAGTGAGGTAGTGTGACTGCCCCGGTTAGAGGTCTTTAAACTACAACCTGGAGTCAGGACCAGATAAGCGGCGAGGGGGGGGGGCAGTGTAGACAGATTAGACAGAATTTGGGCAGAGGAAAAAGGAAGATGATGGAAGACTCTCAAGCTTTAATACGAGGGCTTAAATTTGTAATATCCAAGCAGAAAAGTATGTGGAAATTGGCATGAATTTGCATGCAGTGATTGTTTCATGGCCATGTGATTATGTATATCCACCAGTTTTCCAAGCCACTCCTTAGGCATAGTGGTAACAAAGATGTTGTGTCTAGTAAAGGCAATGAGTGGTAGGGCCACTCCTAAATAAAACCCGCCAGTCACAGTGTCTTTGGCTCCCAAATTTAAACCATAAACATAAGAAGTAATTTAACATAAACTACTAGGGGGCCCGCCAACTGTTTTTGTATTGAATTCGTTTGGGCTTGTTATTGATAAATTTATTTAATTAATGCAATTCAATTCTCGAAGAACTTGCTTCTTATCCTGAATTGGAAGACCTCATATGTCTATTTAGCCTTGCAACTTGACAGTGATTTTAGACCACTTGCTGCTTTTAAGCATCAGCATATGTGGGGTGTGCTTTGTTTTGTGAACATGGGCTAGTTTGCATTGCCTTGTTTTTGCATTGGCTCAAGGAATTTTCTTCGCTATCATTCAGCATCGAAAAATTGCGACAGACATGAATGGTTGGAACATCATTATCATGACATACATATCTGTATATACGCTTTAGAAAAAATTTGCTACAATATTTCAAGTGCAGCGACTGTTGTACTCCTTGACTCAGCCATTTTTGTCTCGCCTGAACTTGTGCGGCAAGGAGAGACATAGTGTGTCACTTTGTTGTATGTGTGTCCATCTGTATGTCTGTCCAAATGGGTTGAGGTAGCATCGATATCTCATGAAAACCGTGAAAGCCGTCATTGCCTGAACTCTTTTTGTGGAGGTGTGTTTTTTTGCCCTGGTTGAAGAGTGGTGATGTGCATCCACTTCGGCCCAAAAGACCATATCATTTTTCATAAAGTGTGCGAATTTTAATGAAAATTGGACGGAAGCTTGTGTACAAGATATCTCTTGATCGGTGATGCATCGGTGATGGCCGTTCAGAGTATAGAGTATATAAACACTATGAGTGTACACAAAATGATTAGATTTCTGGCATGATATATGCTAATAAGTAGTATAATTTATGATTTTGAGATAACTTGGTGGAGAGGGTTTAACTATAGTCCCAATAAATTGTACAGTATGGACGAGGTTACCAAAGGTCATTAATGTTACAATTTGCATTTACCTAGTTTAATTTGCCATGATTTAGTGCAGATGGCAAGTGGGTTGAATCCTCATGAACTTGGTGGTGATGGTACACCTCAAATCCCGATAAATTCAGCAACAAGTGTGAAGGGTCATGAAGGCACTTAATGTGAAAATTTGCATAAATGATGCAAGTTTTCGAAGTTTCGTTTAAATGGCCAATAACAATTTGGAATGAGTGCAGTTAGGGTGCCGTAGAGATTTGTCATGGTAATTTTGTGTTTAGTGATCAAAAAAATCGAAAGATGAGGTAAAGGTCAAAAGTCTTAAGAAAATGTGCTCATTGTAGGAGCTACAGGGCACGAATAAAAACTGTCAATTTTGAAATGTTGAAAATTCTGTTGGCTAAATAGACGACTGAGGTAGATTTTGATACCTCTTCGGGCATAGCATAGGGCATGGGATTGATTACAGAAGGCTGGGGGGCTGGTGCATCACATCGAGGCCAAGCAATTTAATAGAAACGTATGTCATCAAAAGTATTCAAGGTTTAAAAACAGGCGATCGCAAAAAGTGTCTCGCCGTTGCGCAGTCGTGGTTTGTATTGTTCACTACACGAACAACCAAATAGTTCATACAGACCATCGGCATGTCAAAAGAACATTCAAATATGTCCAATATACACATGAAAATTCATAAAATAACCGACCACTAATAGTTTTACCTTTAATACAAAAAGCATTAATTGATTCTTCTTTCCCCCCCCCCCCACCCCCCCCCCCCCCCCCCCCCCCCCCCCCTCCCCCCCCCATCGTTAGTATTCTTTCCATAAATACCCAATTTGAATGAAAGTTTTATCGCCTCAGTCAACTCACTTTCTTTACCCAAATCCAACTGAAATGTTCTAAATCCCCTTAGCAGCTTCAGTATTCAATTGCACCTTTATTGATTTTTAAGCAGCCAGAATGCCCATCAGCCCCACCCCTACCAGGCAGCAAACACCCTCCCCCCTCCCCCACAAACCACCAACCATCCCCACACAGCTGTCAAGGATGTCCCAAAATATATCTTAGGAAACCTTCCACATTTGTCTATTAATTGCGTCCCCAGGTAAGAAGAGAGGATAGAAAAATGTTATAGTCAATTTTTGATTCCTGACGAAGTAAGAGGAATCTATGCAGTCATGCAGTGCTGTGTGTGTATGTGGGTATGTAAGGGCCGTTGTGAACACGATAACTCGTCCCCAGCTGGATGGATTGAAGCTCAGATTGGATGTGTTTCCCATGAATGAGTACATGACCCTATTTGTTTTGGGACAGGTCAGAGGTCAATTGAGGTCACAGAGGTCAAAGTCTGAAAAACCTGTGAACACGATTAAGTCCAGAATGAATGGTCTGATCGGGTTCAATTGGTGTGTAGCTTTCTTATGGGAGTTACAGGAACCCCATGTTTCTGGTATAGGTCGGGGGTGAATTTTGGAATTTTGTTAAAAAAAATGGAAAATTGTGAAAAGTCAATAATTTCGCCCATTTTGGATTGTGAACACGCTAACGTGACCCCACCTGGAGGGTGATGATGAAGCTCATAAAACTTGGTAGTGTGTTCCCAGATGAGTACATGAACCCTATTGTTTGGGGTACGGTCAGAGGTCACCAGAGGTCAAAGTCTGAAAACCTTGTGAACACGATAAGTCAGAATGGTTGGTTGATCAAGTTCAAATTTGGTGGTGTAGCTTTTTTAATGGGGGAGTACAGGTACCCTATGTTTCGGTATAGGTCGGGTGAATTTTTGGTCAAAAATAGGAAATTGTGAAAAGCAATAATTGGCCAATTTTGCTTGTTGAACACGATAACTTCCGACCCCACCTGGAGGGATGAAGCTCATACTGGTATGGGGTGTCCCCATGATGAGTACATGGACTCTATTGTTTTGGGGTCAGGTCAGAGGTCATCTGAGGTCACAGAAGTCAGTCTGAACACCCTGTGAACACGATAAGTCCAGATGGTTGGTCTGCTCGGGTTTAATTTTGGGGTGTAGCTTTTTCTTGGGGAGTACAGGAACCCTCTTATGTTGGTATAGGCGGGGGTGATGAAGGGTGAATTTTGGTCAAAATAGGAATTTGTGAAAAGTCAATAATGGCAATTTTGGCTTGTGAAACATGACAAGTCGACCCCACCTGGCTGGATGAAGCTCATACTTGGTATGTGTGTTCCAATGATTGATTTACATGAACCCTATTGTTTTGGGTCAGGTCAAGAGGGCATCTGAGGTCACCGCAGTTTTTGTATAGGTCGGAGTGACTTGTGGTCAAAAATGGAAATTGTGAAAAGTCACTAATTTGGCCCAATTTGGCTTGTGAACACGGATAACTTGACCCCACCTGGCTCGATGAAGTCATACATGGTATGTGTGTCCCGTGATGAGTTCATGAACCCTATTGTTTTGAGTCACCGAGTAAAAGTTTGAAATCCTCAAAATTCGTGTGTAGCTCTCTTATTTACAGGAGTATAGGACCCTACTGGTGGTGGAAAAAAGTGGGGAAATTTGAAGATCATGTTATGTTTCCCATAACAAGCTGTACAATCTCCCATTTGTCCTTTGTGTCTGGCTATAGTTGTCAGAAAGAGTCTAAGGAATCACTAAGACTTTGGCTTTCTGGTTGTAGTCTAATCAACCTAATCAAATGGTTGGGTAAGAGAGGGCTTGCTTGTGGGCGCTCATACAGCAGTTTAAAATTGTCACAGGAGCTCATGGTTAATAGTTCCCAGTGTTTCTTGTAACAGGAGCTATTTTATGATGGAAATTCGATCAAATTCATGAACATCAAATACATCCGATCCAGAAATTTCAACAGACCATACTGAGTTTGCAAAATTCATACCAAGTTGAAATTGCGAATAAATTATGCAAATTATTAGCAACAACAATGACCTGACCCAGATGTACCTTTAAAATGATCGTGATCAAAGGTGGATCACATCTTCCAAGTTTCGTGGAACTCCAAAACAAATTTTCAAAAAAAATCAAAGTTGCACTAGATTATGCAAATTTGACACATTAAATGACCTCAGTGACCCGATCACTTTTACCAATTTCTCGAGAACCATGGTAGACCACATCCACCAAGTTTCGGTGAAAATCCGACAAACTTGAAAAATTCGAATAAACTATGCAATCTACAATAGTTCATCTACCTGTCACCAGGTTCCTAAATGCCAAACTTACATACCTGTAGCACATACGGTTCTTGCGTATCGTGCGACGAGTTTAAAACAAATTACATAAACTAAATAAAGAATTACCAAACTTATTTAAAGGACTTTGCTGCCAAAAATCTATTCAGATCGTGTACACCCAACCACGGTGGCTACCTAGGACCGGCAATCAACGCTAACGGCCCTATGCTGGGCTGACGCGGTGTTTGTAATGCTTGGTAAAGTGGCAGTACGCGCAGTTTGCCATTGTCTTCAGACGCGCTACTGGAAAATGGTCCCCGACGAAGAGTAACACAGGACCGGAGTTGATTCAAACATTTAACGCACGAAAATGTAATGCGTGTCGTCAGTGTCCACGGGAAAGTTTGCGTCAATTTGTCCCCGGTGAGTAGTCATACCCGTAGATGGTCGAACTTTAACGCTCTCGAGGGTGATCGGTGCAGTTCGGGAGTGGGGGACATTTTCAAATTGCTACAATATCATTGCGCGCGTTCGTTTTAAGAAGAACGGACAGATCATGCAAGCGACAACCAAAATGATTGTCGGTCAAGGTAGGACGAGAGTCTTCATATTAACTTATGCACCAACCACTGCAAAAGTGAACAAAATTCCAATATTCAGGATGAATTCTATACCGACTACACTTGGAAACTGAGATATCAGAGATCGATGTAAGTAAATAGGTGTGATTAATGCTAAAACGGCAGTGATGGACACAAAATAAGACATATCGGACCATATGGGAAAGTTGTAAACAGTAATGGGGAGGCCTTGTTGGAGCTAGCCAGCAACCATGAACTGGTATTGAGTAATACTTTTATATCACAAAAGGTCATCGCCCCACCACCACTGGGAGTGCCCTCAGCGAGTAAATGAACACACGGATAAGGATGGGGAAATAAGGCGGAAATCCATCTCGAAAATCAAATGACTATGATTACTAAGGGAATGTACACCCAGGACAATTAATCACTGAGGCCCGATATACAGTGGAATTCAACACTAATACGGAACCACAGTCTTGTATTGACTTCAATCAAACGGGAATGGTGTCAAGTCGACTACAAAACCGAACGAGAGAAGGGAATCTACCATTCACTGCCAGCGGGAACCAACAAAAAATGAGGGCCTCGATGAAAGGCAACAGAAGAAAATTACAAAGGAATGCCTAAGCTAACAGTATAGCCTAACGCAAACAGCAATGGGATCTATTTGTATCATCCTGCCTAACCGCAGCCAAAACTGAGCTACACTTTGAAACATTAGAGCGGAGGCTGAAACACCAAGGATAAAGAAACTCTCGATTGCAACAGAAAAAAACTTCGCATGATATGAAGCCTCTTCTGACATCGCACACAAGACAGAAATACGAAAGTAATAAAAACTTCTAAAAGAATCCATCAGTGGTGAAGAAGAAAAGACAAAGAAAATAACGGGGGATGGTTGACGAAATTGAAAAGAAAAAAGGATGCCTCCAATAGAATGTACAGGCAGTCAGACAACTCAACCGTTCAAAACCAAAGAAAAAAACTCTGGTTGATGGAGGATGATGGGTCTTAACCACCGATTGTAAGGAAGCA
>JAODTK010005824.1:0-174949 GCA_026419785.1 Sclerodactyla briareus | reverse complement strand
GCAAAATATGCAAAATGCTTGTTCTTTTACAGATTAGGTTGAATAAAGCTCAGTCAGTGGTATCGTAGATTAATGATATACGGTGGTTCATGGATTGAAGTCAAAGGTCATTGAAGGGGAAAAATGAACTATTATGTAAAAAAACAAAATGTTTCTCATGGTCTACAGCTTTAGGTTGGATCTACCATCATACTCGGTTAGTGTGTCATGGACAGGGTTTTTGAGGTCAAACTGATGTAAAGAAAGCATTTTGAGGTATCGAATCGAAAACTGCAAAAATCTGAGGAGAACTTCTCCTCATATTAAGTTGGATCACCACCATACTCAGTCAGTGACAGTTGTTATCAGGACCAGTGGTTCTACGGGGGTATTCAGGGATTCAAGGGGCTCGAGGCCAATAAATTGCCATAATAGGCTATCGGTAAAAACTCTGTGAAATCTTCCTCTAACAGATTAGGTTGGATAACTATAATACTTGAGCCAGGTTATCATGGGACTGAGGACTATCGGTACGTTTAGTCTTTCATAATTGTGGACTAGTCTGGGGCCACTATGTTTATTGACAGGCGGTTCATTTCTTATCTCTTACAAGTCATTAAAGAGACATAATGAATATTATGTGGAAGACATTATGCGCCATTGTGGGAAAATTATGCGAAATACACTCCCTCCAATAATGAGCGAAGCATTTTCTTTAGATTACGGAAAGGATCGGGCATGCGAAGCCCTAACAAATCGTGCTATAGTGTTGTTCTAGGAATTGAGTCCAAGCGAGCCGATCATTAGGGGTCTGGTGTCACGCAGCATCTAGAGAATATTTTATGCCAAGTTTTTGTGGAGGCGTTAAACTCCTGTAGATACCTCACCAGTTGGATGATCATAACATGTGGTTGATGTATCATTAACCAATGAGTACTGATGGAGTGGTGGGTGTTCACGATTTTTCGAAGTCGGTGGACATCTACGGTGTCATTGGAGTCCACGGAAAAAGTCGTTTTATCTGCAATGAGCAGAAATAATTGCATTTGTGTGTTTTGAGTACTTAGCCCCAATGGGCTCTAGTTAGGAAAAATAGGCATTTTTTTAGCTTGTCAACACAACAACTCTACCTCACCTGGATGGGATGGCATGGGCCCTCCTATTGTGTACGTGTAGCCTAGGGATTTTTTATAGGAAAAATCAATTAGACCTATATAACCTGAATAACCCAAGTTGCTCTAGCGTCTTTTCTTAGCTTCTCTAAGCAACTTTCGAAAAGGATAGCCTACATCTTAGAAGCAAGTTGATCATTTGAGAAATAACTGCATCAACAACATTCAATAAGGAACAATAACACAACAATGTATAATGATTCCTTTTCCAAATTGTGCCAATACCAAACCGGTGAAACCGTTTGAATAAATTGTAGCTTGTCTGTGTGCACTTCATCGTGGTGCCACAAGCGGCGCTCATCTACTGTCACTCGGTGCACATTTCCACACATGAGTAGCGTGAGACATTCGATGATGCAAATCCTGCCAAACAGAGCAGCGGGAAAGCACCTTCGAGCTTCCAGTGGGTTTCGAACTCGCAATCAATTGAATTCCCAACACGGAGCTTCGCTTAAATATGTACAGGGGTTCCCAACTTGTGGTACGCGTACACTCATTGGTACATTTGGACTTCACGGTGGTACGCGGGGAGGTACACAGTGGCGCCCATTGATCTTTCGCATCCTATTTATTCTCCCTCGTGTCGTGAGCGAGAAATTTTACTTCTAATGATGCGAAGTGAACCAGATGCATATGAGGGTAATATGTAATGATTCAAAAAATGAGAAGGGGGGAAAGAACCCCCTCACATGGACCCGCCCCTACTCGTCCCACATTCGGTCGCTGCTTTCTGGGGCGATGGGGTGTCATCAAGAAAATCCCTCTCACCGACTGGAGTGGAAAAAATTTTACTGATAAAATGTTTCTGATTTAAAAAATTTCAGAACAAGAAATGCTAATTAGAGATAGTTTCAAAGAAGATAAAAACGTCCTAGATGCCCAATCTCCTGGCATCTGGCGGAGCCTTTTGGGGGCCAAAAAATTCGTGTACGCTACCCGCCAACCCTATGGTTGGCGCGCGCTAAGATAGGTTAAAACAGAGGGTACTCAGTGGACCACGACCTGTGGAATGGTACCCCAGTGGAAAAGGTTGGGAAACCCTGAACTAGACCTGATTCGCCGTCTCTTCGGATTCGGACTACCCAGCTTATTTATATAAAGTATGCGACCGTTTTATGACGATAACCCTTAACTAAAATAACAAGCGGGCAATCCCCAGAGTGCAGGGATCCATCGGCCAAATGTGGAAAACTAACAGTTCTACCTGATGCATTTTGGCGAGTTACAAATAGACAAAATTTAATCAGCATTTAAAGGTCTGGGAGTGCTGTTTTACCCAAAAAATATTCATAGAAAGGTAAGTAAATTTACAGTATAAATTGCTGGGAAAACATTGTTTTGATACCTGGGTACCTTTGTTCTAAAATTTGGATCATCAGTCCTCCCAATTTCTGAATATACTGAAACAGAAAAGATTTTCGAAATTCCAAATTTGGCCAAAAAATCATTTCCCCCCTAAAAATCCCCCATTTTGGGTAATTTTCGGCTGATTGATGGGAAAAAAGTTGAAATTTGTGCCTTTTCACAATGCTAGAAGTTGCAAATCATTCGCCCTCGACGAAAACAGCGAATATCTGAAATAGTGAAATTGTAAAAATTGAGAAATTGCCCCAAAATCGTTTTTTGCCTCTAAATTCCACAATTTGATAGTCTCCACCTTATTCTCGAGAAACAAAGATGTGTTTGGATCTTATCAAGTGTTCAAAAAAGTGGACTTTGTTCAGCCATTCCAAAATGGAATATTTGCGAAAAAACCATCAAAATATGGATGGAACGCAAAAAAACACAACCCACGAACACACACAATCGGACACTTTCGCAAGTGCACCTAATTGCTGGATCACCCGGCACACAGGGGTACCTCCCCATCATAGGGTACTTCTCAGTGGATAGTACCAAAACCACCACTATGTTTACCATAGCAACGTGCTTATGGCAAAACAGCAAAAGTCAAATAGGTGTGAAATGGCAAATGGCAATCTGGCCCTTCGGGACAGATGAGATAATAATGTGCAATGTGTACCATTTCACACACTAGTAACAATTAATGGATAATACCCAAAACTCTATTGCGATAATGTACACCATGGCCAACCACACCGAGCATTCGTTCACCATGCCCGACCCACGTCAATAATTGTACACCATAGCCATCCCCACGTGCAATAATGTTCGACCAAACCCAACCACACGTGCAATAATGTACACCATGCCAACCCCACGTGCAAGAATGTTCGCCATGACCAGCCACAGGCAATAATGTACACTATGGGCAAACACACGTGCAATAATTGTGACACCATGGCCAAACAAACGTGCGATAATGACACCATGACACCCGTAGGTGGCAATAATGTGACACTATGACCAACCACACGTGCAATAATGTAAGCCATGGGCCCAATCACCACGTGCAATTATGGTACGCCAGGCCAACCACACGTGCAATAGAATGGTATACAATGACCAATCCTAATTTCAATAAGGTACAACATGGCCAACCCAACTTGCAATAAGTACACACATGGACAATCCCAATTGCAATAATGTGCACCATGACCAACCCCACGCGCGCGATATGTACACAATTGCCCCCCGTACGGTCAATAATGTACACCACTGCCTCCTAGTACATGGGATGGCACACCAATGCAGGCCCACTTGCTCTAATAATACAATGACACCATGCGCAACCCCACGTGCAATAACATACAACATGACCATGCACGTGCAAAAGGTACACAATGGCCAATCCACGTGCACCAATATACACAAGTTTTACGAGTGTGCATGTATCCAGATTGACTGCAGAGTGATCTGTGGCCGTCCCTCGCGCATTGACGAACTCACCGTCTTGTTTATTCAAGATACCAACAGTTAACCGGAAGATAGATGAGGGGGGATGGTTATGAAATCGAGGGCGATAGACTTGATACGGAAAACGGTTAGGGTGGATGACAGGAAATAATATTGGCCGGGGACGAGTGTAAATAGGAGGCAATCTTCCTTAAATAATAACCGCATATAGACAAAATTCCGATATGTCGAGGCAGAGTTCAGCCAAGAGAGAGAGAGAAGGATGGGTGGAGGAGAAGGCAGGGCATGACGACAGGAACGGGCCGCGACTCAGCTCCCCAACAGGATAAGGGATTGTTTCGGAAATAGATAAATTCAGGAAGGGGAAGGGATATGCCGGTGCCGGAGTAGACAAAAAAAAAACCAGTGTAGCAAGACACTTAATAATAACCAGCAAAATTAAAAGGTTTAAAGCGTGATAAAATAATAATAATAATAATAATAATAAGAATAATAATAATCATAATTAAAAAATATATAATAATAATAATTGAAATAACAATAATTAATAATAATAACAAGCGAGATTGTTTCCATCTGTCGAACCAAGGGAGCAACAAAAAGAGTTCCAGAACTTAAAAATTCGGGGCACATTGGAAACAGAACGGGGGGAGTGGGTATTCCCTTGTACTCAATAAATCAATAATCAGTATGTGAACAGGACTATACCGGAGTTGGATATGTTTTTATTTTTATGATGAATTTTCATTTCCTTCCGTTTATTCGTCTATACACGGAAATGTATAAAGCATGCGGGACCTGAAAGACAGAGATTGTTCTATGAAATGCTAGTGACAAACGAACAAGGAGTATTAAGTATATAACATGCACAGATAATACAACTAAGTATGAATATAGTTGTAAGGCGGGACGGGAGTCGGGTCAAGAAATTTAATCCAAAAAACACGCATAGCGCGCCGCGTGTGTGTGTGGTGTTGTGCGCGTGTGCGTGTTTGTGTAAGTGTTGTTGATGTGTATGTTGTGGTTGGGAGAGAAGCGTGCGTGTGTGTGTAAGGATGCCTCACATTTTGGGGGAAAATAAAAACTTGATCAAATTTTGTATTTTGATTGGGGCACTTCGTTCCATTTTAATCAGACAAAGCCCACCCTGGTGGAATTAAGTTCAAACTTGTGAATGTACTTCCCATGATGAGTGCAATGAACGCGACTTATTGTTGTAGTATAGGGTGTCAATTGGTGAGATTGGAAACTTCTGGTATATTGGGTAACGTACTTTTACCCTTTTACCAGACTAAAGGTCGAAATATACCTGCGGATCAATTTCAAACCACTGGTGGGTGTTGTGGTCATCTCTGGTGAATTATTTTTTATGAACGCTAATTATTTTTCATGAGCAGGGAGCCCAACGTGGGGATGGGGGGGGGATAGGAAACTTGTAGAATTTTCCGCGTGTTTTGGGGGGAACTTTTAACCATTAAGTCAGACAAAGTCCCCAACAACCCTGGTGGGATCAAATTGAACTGTGTGGGCGTGCGTTTCATGATGAATACCTTAACTCTAATTATATTGTTAATGAGAAGGGTTTCAACTATATTTTTTTCTTTAATTAAACGAGACTTGATGGTGGGTTTTCACATGATCAGCATTAAACGTTATTAATTTTTGTAGGCGGGGTCGATGTTTGGGTAGAAGTGGTAATTTTGAGTGTTTTTTTTTTTTTTTCGCTTACGAGCAGAGGAATCTATCAGTCATGCGTGTGTGTATGTTTGTGTTGTGCTGTATGTGGTGTGCGTGTGACGCCCAGCTTTAACACAATAACTTGATCAGTTCAGTAGGGGTCCGGCGCATACTTGGTATGTGTGTTCCCCATGAGAGTACACGAACCCCGCCCCCCCCATTGTTTGGGGTCAGGTCAGGGTCATCTGAGGTCACCGAGGTTAAAGCGAAAACCTTGTAAACATTGAAAGTCCAAATGGTTGTCAGGCATCACCTTGACATTTTGTGTTAGCTTCCTTATGGGAGCGGCATGAACCGTATTGTTTTTTTGGTATAGGTCGGGGTGATTTGGTCAACAATGGGAAATTGTGAAAAGGGCGGATATTTTTGGCCCATTTTGGGCTTGGAAACATGATAACCCGAAACCGCCTGGCTGGATGACTCATACTTGGTAATGTGTGTTCCCCATGATGAGTAACATGAACCCTATTGTTTTGGGGTCAGGTCAGAGGTCATCTTAGGTCGCCATAGGGTCAAGTCGAAAACCTTGTAAACACATAATCCAGAATGGTTGGTCTCGTCCGGTTGAAATTTGTGGTAGCTTTCCTATGAGGAGCACAGGAACCCTATTGTTTTTGGGTGTAGGTCGGGGTGAATTTTGGTCGCAAAATAGAAAATTTGTGAAAAGTCGATATTTTGGCCAATTTCGGCTTGTAACACAGAACTTGGACCCTGCCTGGAATGGATTAAGCCATACTCGGTTATGTTTGTTTCCCACGATAAGTACATGAACACTAATGGTTTGGGGTCAGTTCCGAAGTCATCTTAGGTCGCCATAGGTCGAATTCTGAAATCTCTAATTTCAGTGTGTAGCTTTCGTATATCACGTGTATAGAACCCTATTGGTTGGTTTGGGATAAACTAGAAATTTGTCAGTTTGTTAGTTGCCCATAATGAGCTGGTCCAATCTCCCATTTGTCTTGTGTCCTAGCTATAGTTGTCAGAAAGATTCAGCCTCACTAGCCTTTTGCTTTCTGTTATTTTTCTATATTCTGTGTTTTGGGTATCCCCTTTTTGCCTCGTTTCAGCTAAGTCCAACATTCTGGTGGGATCAGTTCAAGATTGGTGTGTGGCGTCCCCATGATGAGTACAATGACGTATATTTATTTGTAAGAGCAGGGGTCAAGTCCGAAGAGAGATCAATTTTTAGGAACATGTGGAGACTTACTTTTTTGGCTAATTCCCCAAAATAAGTGCATGGTGGAATGATCTTAGCTGTGATATCGAGTAATAGTGGGTGATTCTGGGGGGGGGGGGGGTGTTCCCGCTCCTCATATTACTGGTATCTTGTGTTTGATCTCATTTATTCAACGGTAGATCCCAAGGGGTCTTAAGCCTTTGGCTCTCTGTTCCCATGCATTCGAATATTACTTGTCACGCTATTCCAACCTTGTGGCAAGCCAACTAATGTAGATGACTTATCAGCGGAGATTTCTTGTTAATGATCACCCCCCGGGCGTATAGGCTGAGCATATTGGTTAGGAAGGGGGGGTGGGTAATCGAACATTTGTAAGAGACCCTAAGGTATATATCACAAATACGAGAGAGCCCAGAGCCCTTTTCACAGTGCCATGTGCGACTTAATTAAACCACATTACACAATTACACTATCATCGAGTTTATTCAAATTCGGGCAATTATAGTGACCACCATCGATTGACAAGAACCGCAGATGTGGATTTCCCACAACATGCACCATATCTGTTTGCGTGCGTGGTTACTCTTACAAGAGTGCATATAAAGAATAGCTACCGTGGGAATAAAGTGACTCCTCGTTAACAACCTCCCTCATACTCCCGCCATACTCCCGCTTACATCGAGACGTTTCCGGGGCCCTCGTGGTGATATTTGATTGAACAATCAGCTGAAAGGAAGATATTTTAATCGTTTTCGTACTGACTTGGCCTATATTGTAAATCGTATTCTGTTGCATCAAATGAACTAGGTAGGAACGTAGACAAACGATAAGGGGTTGTGACTGCTGTGAGATCTAACTTGCCGTATTACCTTATAGTCCAGTTTTGTGACTGCCACCCTAATTGCGAATGAACTCCAGCACGGAAAAATCGAAATTCAGGTAATAATTATTTTAAATTATCCGCTTACCATCTATATACCTATTCAAATGCAAGCAATTACCATTCTTTTCTAATATAATTGTGAATTATTTCGCTGAAAACTGATAAATCATTTGAATAGAATGTCCATATTATCCTTCTGCAACAATTGATTCCTACTACTCGACATGTCTCAGTGGTAGTTAGACAGTAAATTGCTCATAACAAGCATACTAATCGATGTCAAATTATGTACTTGGTTAGGAAAAATCTAAAATTATTGTGATGTATGAAATTGAATAACAGTTTTTGCCTGAACTATTCATTTTTCATCATATACGATATAGCGATACATAAAGTGTCCTGCAATTACGTGTTTTATAATAACTGAACTGAACCCACTGGCCTGGCTAGCGAATTCTACTCGATTATCCTGAACTTTCACACTATACTGACGCCCCTCCTTGAATTCATCGTATGTTATGTCGATCACAGATATTTTTCGTTCAATGCGGTATGTTCCTTTCTATTTTATTAAATTATGTATGAATCGATCAACATTAATAGGCAAGGCTATAGGCCTCCATACTAGAGTTTTATTTCACATTATTTAACTGTCACCACTTCCCATCATCGTTTAAACAGATCTATTAAATGTTGAGAGTATAATATGGTAAATCAAAACTGATCGAGTGTTTAATTTTCATCATAATTTAAAATAAAAATTGGCTGAACAAATCTCACAAAGCCGATGCACATGCTCAATAAGATGTAAGGAGGTTGATATGGAAGCAGGAAAGAAACATGAGGTTCGTGCGATATGTTCTTTTGCTATCTATCAAAATATGATGCATCGATCAGCATGAATAGGCTAGGCTATAGGCTACATAATTGTTTTAAGGTCACGATTCCCGAAGTTTTCAACTTTATTTTATTTAGTAATTTCCCCACCTTCTATCATGGTTTTCCACAGATCATTAAATGTTGAGAGTACTTAAAATATGGTGCAAAATGATCGAGTGTCTTAATGTTTCATCATGAATTTAAAAGAAAAAAAAAGTGGCTGAAACAAATCAGCACAAAGCGAGCACATGATCAAGAGGTAGGAGTTGATGGAAAGAGAAGAAAAATGAGGTTCGTGCGATATGTTCTTTTTCTAACTATCAAAATAGATGCATCGATCAGAAATATGAAAGGCTAGGCCTATAGGCTACATACTTGGTTTGTTTTAGGTCCACATTCCCGAAGTTCCAGTCGATTTTTATTTATTCAATGTCACCACCTTCTCTGCAGTGGTTCACAGATTGTTATATGTTGAGAGTATTGATAATGTGGTAGCAAAACGATCGAGTGCTTTAATGTTTTATTATAATAAAATAATAACAATTGGCTAAAATAGCACGAACCCGATGCACGGATTAGGAAATGAGAAAAAAGGTTGTCATCATAGATTATCACATGACAGGAGTGGCTCTTTATTGGTTATTTGTATGGGTGCGTTTTTTAAAAAAAAAGAGTTAACGTGTTTATTATTTTATATTTTTTTATCGCGATCAAGCTTTCCAGTGATTATACATAATTCGTATTATTGTTGTCTTTCGGATGATCCTCGAATATTGGCGGGATCACATGTTTAATTTTTTTTTATCAAGTAAGGTGATAAACTCGTTATGACTTCGAACCTTACACGCAACATTCCATATACACGTTCATGCCGTGATGGAATAAAGTAAGTATCCTTGTGTCGTGACTTTCGCTATTTCAAACTGAAGACCTCGACACCGACTCAATTTAGTATGTTCAGACTGATATTCATGCAGATAATAATTTTACTCATGTTCCGCTAACATGGGAGCAACAGATTAAATCATTTGCGATAAACACAAACTGCATCGTGAGGGGAAGTTATATACACTTCCACTAGGCATGTATGTTTGCGAAAAAGGAGGAAACCCCAGAGATAATTCGAAAATGTAAAAAACACATGCAAGGGTTATTTAAATGATTGAAAATATAATTTCCAGAGTTCATAACCGTATCTATATGGGTCATCATTCTCAAAGATTAGAATTTGAGCGTTTTTGGTGAAGAAGAAATAAAAGCTCTACGAACCATGATGAAAGGTCGCATACCAACATACTATTGCAACATTTACAATTGAAAAGGGGAGGGAAAATAGTGGCTAGTTAGAATATATGAATGTAAACGAACAAATGTCTATTATTTTCTCTCCGTACCTGAATGACTGACTATATAAACATAGGTCGTGCTATATTCTGTCAGTAAATTAGGTTAACCTTGACTAGAAATATGAAAGCCCTGTGCGTATGGACCGGTTAGACAGTTTTAGACATAGAAAAAATGTAAGAAAAGGAATCATGTCGAAAACGAAACTTGGGACGGTTGAATGAAAGATCATCGAGTGGTACAATTAGTAGGGTGTCCACCCCACCTCTCCGGGAGAACCTGGTATACGAACCCCGGTCGGGTCATACCATAAACTTGAAGATCGTAACTATTGTTTCCCCTTTGTGCTCTCAGTCTGAGAGAGACCGAAAAACAGCGAGGGAAACGAACGTATGTAATTGGCAGCTGTCGTCTGCGTTTTAATACCGAACCTCTACATTAATTGGGTAATGCCGAAGACCCAGAGTTGTGCAGCTCGATGACAAATAAAAGCTCATGTATTTAATGGATTTGAATCCCATCATATACGCAACGGAAGAACTTGGCGTCATACCGTAAACTTGAAAAAATAGGTCAAGCTTGTTTTTTTTTTTTTTTTGGGGGGGGAGATGGGTTTCTCCTGTTCTCTCAGCCTAAGAGACCGAAACAGCTAGGAGAACGAGCCGTGTTTAATTGTAGTGTGACGTCCTGCGTATTATTATCAACCTCTGACAGTAATTGGGTACCTGCCGAAGACCCAGAGTTGTGAGATCGCGATGACTCGTCCTTTCATGAGACAAAACAATCTACTTCCAATTCGTTTCATTCAAAGGTATAGGGACAAGTAGGTTACTTTATCGCATGAATAAGGTCGACGATCCGCCGTGATTGTTTTGCCATAGAGCAGAGGAGAAATAGAAATAGAACATCTTTTGGGGCTGCCCTCTTACCTCACTTTTATTGTAGATTAGAAGCAAAAACTCTCCGGTCGACAATTCGTTCGTTCAAAGAAAAAAAAAAAAACCTTTTTTTCGGTGTTTTATCGCCGATCATCCAATGAATTTGTGATGCTTTTATTGTGAATATGATATTTCGGGTTTGTCGCCAAAAAGTATGTCGACTTAAGTGTGGTTCATTTTCACGAATATCTAAAGTTTATTTTGAGTGTTGTTGAAGAAGTAATTCGTCTTGAAAAAAAAAAAAAACAGGTCGTGGGAATAAACACTTGAAGAGTCACACAGATATCTGTATTCTTCTTTTATATAAACTTAATTTGGAACAGTAGTTTTGTGGTATAATTTCCTTTTAGACTATTACTGAACCACTATAAATAATATCACACTGTACTTCATTATGATGGAAAAAGCTTAATAAAAGATTGGAAAAAATAAATCTCGATGACAAATAAAAAGCTATGTATTGAAAATGGATTTTGAATCAATCAAATACGCAACGGATAACAACGGTGGGGGTCTACCGTAAAAACTTAAAAAAATTTTGTTTATTGTTTTTCGGTTTTTTGGGGTGTGTTTGTGAAGTGTGTGGTGTGCCTCTCGCCTGAGAGACCGAAAAAGAGCTGGGAACGAAGGCCGTCGTATGTAATGGTATGTTGACGTATGGTATTATTATCACCTCACAGAATTGGGACTGCAGTAGGCCCATAGTTGTGCGTCTCGATGACAAACAAAGGCTGTATTTAAATGGATTTCGAATCAATCATAATAGGGCGAACGGAACGGAACACGGAAACATTATGAAGAGGTAAATAATAACGAATTTTGTTTTTGTTTTGATGAACGCTATAATAAAGTGGGCGAATGCGTTTTTTTACATTGTATTGCTAATCCTCAACTGCCTCCCTAACGCTAACAATTAATTGAATAATTTATTAATTTATTAATTTCAATTATTAGGCAGGAGAACAAAGCAGAGTCAACGCAACCATGGCACAATAACAGGATTATTCACACGTACCCGCGTTGGCTACATCATGGTGACCGGCAGTTCTAGTACACGAAAGAATGATTTTTGTTTTTGATAAGTTTAAGTCCTAGATAATTCCAAAGAATGAAATTAATTTGGATGTTGTCGTGAAAGTTTTAACTTCGAAACGAACTAGGTTCATAATTAACAATTCAGGTTACTTTTTTTTTAGTATCCCGATGGATTATTTGAATTCATAGGCTATATTGATTACGGTTACGGGTAACAACAAGGATTTTTAGCCCTGTGTATGCACGTGAAAAATTCATATTGTGCCTTTCTCTTTTTTTTTGAACTTTTCGTCCCTGTTAAAAAAAAAACTGGGCAGGTAAAATTTTCATTTTGGTTACAGGTATATCAGAAGGAATTACTATTGATTAAACATAGTGACGATATACCGTGGTAGTTTGTATCGGAAAATGAAAAATTGCCAGAACATGTTTTATTTTCTCTTATTTTTTTCTAAACGGTTGCTATCGTAAACAATGCAGAGTTTACCGGTATACAGGTTATGTTTAGGTTAGTTTAGGGAATAAGGCTAGGACGGACATCATCATCATAAACGGACCCCCGAAGCCACAAATCCCAGGAAAAGAAAAATGAACCGAACTCGAAAATTAATTCGCACGTGATTCGAAAAAATAAATCAAGATCTGTTCTTGAATGCATTCACAATCTTAGAGCAAACAACATTTACAGGAAGGCTATTCCACTCATGTGATCACTCTCTGCGAGAAGAAAATTACGAATGTCCATTCTACAGCGCTTGCCACGAAACTTGAGACAATGACTCCTATTAGTAGTATTAACCATTGGAAATTCAAAAAGTAGGGAAGGGACAGGCCATCGAGCCATGGACAATTTTGAACACCTGGATCAAGTCACCCGAATTCGCCTCAGCTCCATGGTAGTAGACCGGGATTCGCCTTATCTTCCTCGTAGGAGAATTTTTTCAGACAGGAATCATGCTAGTGGCCCCAACGCCGGAAGTTTTCAATTACCTGCTTGTCCTTTTGCAAAGTAGGGATTCCACACTTGTACAGAACACTCTAAGTGCTCTAAGTGCTCTTTAAGTGCGGTCTCACTAGTTGCTTAAACAGCCTCACAACAAATCATTATCAGGAGGAAGGAAAACTGAAGTTGACGTCAATCAAGCCCAAAATCTAATTACCTCTTCTAGCAGATTCGGCACATGGCGTGGAGAATCAAAAACAAACCCCAAGATCTTCTTCTGAAAACACCTCTGAATATGTGGCATTCAACTTGAAGGAAAGCGTTGCCGTTGTGAAAACCAACATGCTAAACTTTGCCAACTTGTCGAATTTGAAAAACATTTGCCAGTCGGAAGACCATTTGTAAAGTATATCCAGATCCCTTTGAACAATTGCAGCATCATCATGCGAACCAACCTCCCGATACAACTAGTATCGTTTGCGAACTTCTTAACCCTGGAATGAACAGAACCTTCAAGATCGACAATATACGTCAGAAAAAGTGAAGGCCCTAGAACAGATCCTTGGGGACACACACTAGTGACTTTTGCCCAAGAAGACGGACCGCCCTTAATGAAAACTCATTGTTCCCTATTATTAAAAGACACTCCAGAACCATTGAGACATTTCCCCTCAATGCCAAAACTCTCCAACTGAGCAAGAGACGCTCATGAGGAACCTGTCAAAAGGCTTTCGAAAGGCCAGAAATTATATCAACACGCATTGCCGTTGTCCACAGAACATGTAACATCTCTCATAAATTCCAAGGAATTAGTCAAAAGAACGATTTTTCCTAAACCCATGTTGAGAATCCCTAATCAGACTGCTTCAATGAAATCAATCAACATTGTCTCGAATAATTGATTTCCATTACCTTGCGGACAAACACTAGTAAGATTCACCGGCCTGTAATTACAAGGAAGAGACCGTTTACATTACTTGTTGAAAATAGGAGAAAATGCTCTCCTCCAATCATCGAGAACAATACCCTTCTTGTAGAGTCTTATTGAAAAATAATAGCTAATGGAACAGGACACGCTCGCGAAGGATTTTAGTAAGAAGAGGAAATAAACTCCGTCAGGGACCAGGAGCTTTATCACTTATGAGCTTCTGCAGTTCTCCTTTACTAAACCAGGCGAACACACCTTATTACCAATACTGTGCGGAGAAACCCCGACAACTGGGTCACCAAAATTATCAATGTTCTCATGAGTAAAAACAGACGAGAAATAATAATTACGAACCTTAGCCATCTCCTGGCTATCGCTAATTGTACTACCCGAGTCGAAATCTATCAAAGGACCAATGCTGTCCTGGACTTCTGCTTCCCCCTCACACAAAGGGGAGGAAAATGCACGAGGATTCTTCTTGATATTAGATGGGCAATATGAGGCACAACAGGGCTCATTGTTTTTCTCGGGTCATTCTGTATTATTTTCTATTTTCTTTGTTTATGATATTATTTCGTTACATTAAGTCAATCGAACAGCAGAAATTATAACGGTATTCTATTTTTTTGAAATGGCTCATAATTATGTCAGTGTATAACAAAAACGTTTATTAATATAAAAAGACCCAGGACTCAAGCTCCTTATTTTTTTAATTCGTCCCGTTTTTCGAAATATTGGAGATGGGAATGACGGATAATTCGAAACTTTCAAAGATTGTTGTAAAAGTTACATCAGAAACACCCATAATCATGAATTATGTTGAAATATACCATAACTGTTCTAGAAAAATCAGATTTTCGACCAAAATATTGATTTTGTTAAAACAAAGTGCTACCGTATATTTAGAATATATGTAGGATGTAAGTGCCCAAATAATCTGGAGAGAAGATAAAAAATCGAGAGAGAGAAAGAGGAACATGTTTTTTCGATAATTTATTTTAAACTTATTCAGTCATCGCAGGAGTTCATGCTAAAATAAGAAAAGAAAAAAAAAAGAAAAACGTGGAATAACTAAAGATGCCAAATAATAGTATATATTGCCATGTTTCATATGAACAAAAGTATCGGGGTTTATTATATTTTAAACTAACATTGAGAAATTATATAGCGCAACTTGAACTTACCACAGGGTTTGTATCAAAAGCGCTTCCAAAATATTCAATTAATTTAATATATAATCAGGAATAATCAATGAACAATTTTCAAGAAACCTGGTCTTTTGTTTTCTGTTCAGTAGTTAATGCATTGAATATTGATACTTTGTTTTTTAAACTTTCATGGTGAATTCCGCGTTCTATAAAAAAAGAACCAACAGTTGGTGAAGTTGTTTTTTTTTTTTGCCTTATAGTACACTTTAGGTAAATTATTTTTTTTATTTTTTTTTTTTTTTAATACAGTGAAAATGGAAAAGTTAGATTATCACAAAATCCATTTTACCCCCCCCCCCCAAACAAAAAAAAAATGGTTACAATGAACTAATTCCTTGAAAATAACACAATCGGCATCTAACAAAAGGATATTGTGGAGTTGCATTTCAATTTATTTGAGTCGAGACTCTTTCATGAGTCGATAAAAAAGATAAACAGGTAATTGAAAAAGTTAAGCGGAGGGCCACTAGTATTAATTCCATGTCTTAGATATTTACCTTACGAGGGAAAGATTAATGCAACGTGCTCGGGGTCTAGGATAACTGCGATGGAAGCGACACAAAATCCTGAGGTGAGGTGATTCAGTTTTTCGAAATTGTTCATGGATTCGAGGGGCATTTCCGTCCACTGTTTCTTTCAGTTTTCCAGTACTACCACAATAGGGTCATTGCCCCAAGCTTCGTAATACGCTGTATAGATTGGACATTCGGAAATATTTCTTCCGCCAGAGAGTTAATAATGAGTGGAATAACCTTCCTTAAAATGTTGTTCTGTCTAAGAAAGAGTGTGTGTGCGTTCAGGAACAGTCTTGATTTATTTTTGTCTCTCCTAACAAAGATCAGGAATCAGGAAGAAACCTTTGCGATCACTTTGTTGTTGGTGTGTGTGTGTGGTGTGTAGTGGCGTGTGTGTGTGTTGTGTGTTGTGGGTTGGTTTTTGTGTGTGTGTGCATGTGTGTGGTTGTTTATTATTTTATGTGTTATGTGTGTGGAGTTTGCGTAGGTGTTTGTTTGTGTTACGTGGTGTGTGTTCCCACTTTTCCTCGTTAGCAGGACAAACATTCTCAGAAGAACCGGTAAGAACCGATTCGATTTGAAATTTTTTATGTAGTAGCGATGGTTGGGGTGAATCACGATCTGATTAGATTGTGGGCGACAAAAAGTCAATAATTAAAAAGTATGGTAATTAGCCTATTTTATTTGATTCATTGTTGAGGTTCGTATTTAGCCAATTATGGATGAACTGTAGGTGCTACAGTGGGGGATTGATTTGGCATTCATATAGGATATGCAGGATGTTGGATGTTAAGTAGATGAACTGATTCAGATTTTAGCGTTAAAATATATGCTAATGAGTTGTGGATTTGCATAATTAATGCGAAATTTTAAAGGTTTGTCGGATTTTCCACTAAAAACTGGTGAATTGTGGTCTCTACCCTTACCATCCAACATTTTTAACATAGACCTGGAATGTCACGTTTGAGGGTCATTCAAGTGTTGTTGTGTTATTTTGCGATGGTTTGCTTCATTTGAATCCTCACTAGGAGAACCATTTCCTAATAGATTAGCTAGCACCCAAAAAATGACGGCAGGACAACTTCTACCGTTAGTATGTCATTCGTATTCGCGTAATCGTAACAACTAATTTGAATGTTGAGTTTACTCTGACCAACTGCTTGTAATCGCAAAAATAACAGATAGCTAGGGACTTAGAATCGGCCAATCAGAAAAGAGCATTGGCAAGTAGGGACAGATGAAGGTTTGAAGATGAAGATTCTAAAATAATAACAGTGTGTTGTAGTTTCGTAACCAAGCTGCGCGAAGCAAAAAAATTAAAAGTGGGGAGTACATTATTTCAGCCTCAGAACGTGCAATGGACTGGACAGAATTGTGTAAAATAAAGTTCAGTAGTCTTCAAAAAAAAAAAAAAGAATTCTTCTTTTCCCGTGCTCTTGGAGAGACTTCAGTACCCTTAATGGGACTGGGTAAACACCTCGGCATATTCCTCACTCGGCTGATAGTGTGACTTTTTTCAAGTCACGGCCTAAAACCTTCCCATCTTCATTAGGGCCTTTTCACACTTGAGCTTGTGGGATTCTTCGTTTTTTTTTTCACTTCTCTTTTTGGTGTTTCTTTGTTTCTTTAGGAACTTCGTTTTCTTCTTTCTGTGAAGCGCATTGGTACTCTTCGTGATATTGCGCTATAAAAATATACATATTATTATTATTATTATTATTATTATTATTATTAGTATTATTATTATTATTATTATTTTATTATTATTATTATTATTATTATTATTATTATTATTATTAGTCGACGACCTAGTAATAGGTTGAACAAAAAATCACACTCCTGCGAATCGCCATCACTTCAATCTCCTTGCTTCTAATTAATAGGGATTCCAGCCGGCAGGGTAGAAGGGAACTTATGTCTAATCACATTTGTCGAAGAATTTTTTATCATTCACAAATGTACCGGCTTCATGACATAGGTCTTCGACGTATGTAAGAGTGGTAAAAGGGAGCTTAATCCTGATAATATTACTAATCCCAAAATTTGATTGAACGAATTCATTCCAGATACCTGAATATATTCTTTTCTCTTTTCTCTGGTATGTTATAACACAGTTAAAAAAAATAATGATAATGCAAACAATAGTAATGAAGATAACAATAACAATGACCTATAACAATAATTAAAGAAGTACATAGTTTAATTATGTAATTAAAATAATAATGAAATATTGATAATATTATTATTATTTTAGTATTATATTATTATATGATTAGTTTATATTATGATTATTATTATTATTATTATATGTAGTGTTATATCGTACAGATTTTGACCATTCTTATAATGGGTGGGGGGGGTAAATGGACGGTTGTCAACTCCCACCCTTAGCTAGGACCCTCCCTTGTGTCACTCAACCCTAAATAATCAATATAAACGCTAGACGCCGCCAGAGACCCGCATTCCTCTCTCGTAACGCGGCTGCGCCACCCCGAAGCTATTGCGTTACCTGCATACATTCTTCCTTTACAGGGGTGTTAAAATGCATTTCCGCTCAGTGTTGTGTTACTGGCCTCCGTAGCTGGACCGCGCAAGCTCCCATAGCGCCTCGGCACCGGGCCGGGATGGGGGGAGAGGATACCGGTCATACTTAATAGTATTTAGGTATGTATTACCACATAAAGACATAATGGAAGTTTATATGTTGCATAATATATCGGTACTTCTTGGCTACGAATGACGTACGTCATACGTGCGTATGACAACTAAGTTAACGAAAGTTACCGTTTATCGATTGCGGACGTCATCCCTTGTTGAATTGATATATGTTTTCAGAGTTTTAGGCTGCAATGAGAAATCCTCTACTAGGAAAGTGGTGAACTCGTAGTTCATGTTTTTTGTTTCATTCTTAGGTCAAATACTGTTACTATTATGCATGTAGTTCGTCCATTTTGTCCATTGCATAATTTCACAGACTGTTAGGTTGAAATTATGAGCTTGTGACCTAATACATAGAGGAGGTTTATTTATTGCAGTTTGAAAAACAATAAATAAATTGTCTGTCTCTATATATTGCCTGTTTTCTGTATATTGTGGGTTTGTTTAGGGACGCTGTATGGAATGTGAATCCTACAATATCACCTATAATCCATTCTAAACTAAGGGTTCATATATTTTCCCAATTCACATCACTTCACTTGCCACTTCGTATGATTTTTTTTTCATAGTTATTTTGAAAAATTTGAACAATCTATTTCACCTATCAGGCCGTCGATTCATGTTCAGCTATATTCCTCAAGTTCCTAGATTTGAAAAGTTCCTAAACTACTGTAAATCCTTTTCCATTTTCCATTCTCGGGACCGTCCGGTTATCATAATTTTGTTTTGTTTCATGTCAGATATATTCGCACCCATGAACATTCGTCGGGCCCCTACTTCAGTTCAGTTCATTCATTCTTCACTAATAGTGATATGTGGTAACGTATACAATTCAACGTAACAATTGGATTTTGACATGGACAACTAGTTTATATTCTTTCACAGTAACCTTATGTCCCCCCTCGGCAGGATAACGTTGACCTGCATGCAGCTATCTCGTGGGGTAAACGGTCATTTGTGGGCCCACTTCATTCCCGCCGGCAACATTAGGCTTCACTTCCGGAAGGTTTCTCGAATCAGCGGCGAATCAGAGCGTGCAATCCAAGCGTGAAGTATAAAGAGGGAGCGCCTGGGCGTCGAATGTGTTTGCGTTTGTGCGTTTGGATACGTGTGACATTATCGAGTGACTCCAGCTAGTGACGTTAAACAATAGAGGGTTATAGGTCATCGGCTGTCATTCATTTCCTGTCATTGTCGAATTTCCTAAACATCTGAGAACCATAGGTTCAAGTGGGAACGAGAGCGGTTTGACTAGTTAGTCAGCACAATTAAAACAGTAAAAATGCCATCCGGTTCGTTACTTTCCCCTCCATCCAACCCCCTCCCCCCAAACCCCCCCCCCCAAAAAACAGAAAAAAAACCCGAGAGCGAGGCCATCTGGAGAGGTACTGGCGATAACAAAATACACTATAAATCACTGAACGAACAGCCATATATCGTTTTTCAGACTTTTCATTTGCATCATTATGTTTCCAATCTGTTGGTGCTGTTGTAATAACATATCCACATGAGATATTATGTTCGGCTTTTAACACTATGGGCAAAGTGAATAGCTCAACTATCGTCATATTTTTTCACACTATGAATCACTTCATGACTTATCTCAATATTTGGGTGTTGTATTTAGTACCGCCTTGGCAGATACAATGCCAGCGACCTACCCAAACCCAACTGTGCACCCAATTCTGCTTGTCGCGTCCTATGCAATGATGCTTCCCCATGATGTATGCTGTCCACGATGCACCCGCATTTTTTTGCCTCAATTGTCTAACGCCACAGTGATTTCATGCCACAGTCGGTTCAAAATGTTCAGGATGGTCCCTAAAAAGCGATGAGGGGGGGGGGGGCGGGAAGGACGGACAAGATGAATACTATCTACCCGAAGCGCGAACCACTGGTTGGCGCGTGGCGTACCAAAAAATTTTTCCGTTTTGACATACCCCTAGAATGCAGGACCGACACTATTCCTGCCTCATTTGGACAGTAAGCAGGTCATGCCTAAAATTGATAACGCATTTTCGTTTTTAGGAATTGGTTCCCACAACTAATCGCCTTAGGAATCACTCTCAAACTGTTATGCGTTGGGTGCCTGTGGCATTCTAAAATTCGATGCAAGTGAGTTCGATCATGAAAGAGCAATGGGAATGGGCAATGCCACCATCCCTACGTTCGCGCGAAGTGCAGGATTTTGCAGGATCCAATTTGGTTAACGACATTGCACTGACCTGTTTACTCGAATAGGTCTGATTTTTTTACTCAAAGAGACACGCGCCCACATTTTAATCTTCTTTGGGCGGACCACAGGCCATATGGATGGACACTTCCAAATGGGGCCAGAGAAGTGGCGCCAATGAGTATTCAGAGAAGTAAAACCGCAACTGGGCGCGCTGAAGCGCCTCGCGAAAATATTACACTTCTGGACATTCCTAGAAACTCAGGCAATCTTTGGCTATAAACTTATCTCGACCTGAATTTTGAATCATGTCTTCGCACGACATTGTGGCGTTCCATTGCCGAATCTTCAATGGCTTTTTGAGAGGTTTCCACCCGCGCACCGTGTTCCCTGGCCCCCCCCCCCCCCTATATGTGCACCGGCCCGCACCCAATGTAACGAACCATAAAATTGATTGCTGAATATTCCGATTTTAACTTGTTGGCAAATAACATACTGCCCCCAAAGTTCAGCAGATCCCGCAGGTTGTCGGCTTACCGCCCTCCGTCGCCTCCAACCTCATCTCTCCAAAAACAACAACGTTTTTAACACTTTTGTGACATTCCATCGAAATTCAGGCAATATGTGGACTATCCTCACTAAAATTTTGAACCATGTTTTTTCGACACGACGCAATTAGAGACTTTTCCCCTGTCGCATTTTCGATGCCACAAAACAACCGTGTGCCCTCAGAGTTGCATAGTATGTGCAACGTGCCCCAACTTTTACAAGTGGTCACAACCCATGAAATAAAGAAACAGAAGCCAAGTGGCTTATTGGATACTTGACTGCCTCTTACCTTTCACTTAACGTTTGTTGACCTCAGATTAAATTTGACCCAAGGTAATAGGGATTGTACGCTCATTATGGGACACACAGCATTATGAGCTACAGCCACTCTGTAGTTGTCAGGATGAGCTCATCCTGCAGGTTGGGGTTCGAGATATGCTCTTCCAAGCTAATTGCCCAAACTAGTCACTTTGTCAAATTTCCCATTGTTCCCCCCAAAATGACCGCTTGGTCCTGCAAACCAAAATCAATAGGTACTTGACTCCCCATAGGCAAGCTACCACCATTTCAACTTGATTGGATCAAGCCTCCAGGACTTATCCTCTCCACAAGATTCTTTCAGCTTTGAGCTCGGATGACCTTTGACCTGACCACAAACATAGTATCATGACTCATTATGGGGAACGCACATAAAAAGTATGAGCCTCATCCTCCAGGTGGGGTCAAGTTATACCTTCACACGCAGGCGTCACACACATACATACATACATACATACATACAATACATACATACATACATACCTACCCTACACTACATACATACATACATACATACAGACATACATACATACATACATACCTACATACACACGTCATGACGATAGATTCCCTGACGAAGTTCAGAGGAATAAAACACAGATAACCCGCCCAGGTTATAGAACCTACTCCGTCGACTCTACCCTCTTCACCTCAAGATATCGATTTGTATGTTAGTTATTGTTTATTTTTTGTAAACTTTCCCCTAGCAGAACATTGACAGTCCTTATGCAAATCGCACAGGGATTGAGGGAGAACCTTCTTTGATAATACGAACAACCAGTAGTAAACTTCGGGATTTTTTTTTTTTTCTTAAAGAACAATCAATATGTTTTGCACACAAGTAGTGCAGCTACAATCATAGCTCTGAACACTACCAGTACACGAAATAACCGCGCGCGTACGCGCGAAAACTTTGGAAATGGATCATCAGAATTCACCTCAACTGATCATTAGATGCCATTAGGCATTTGTTTGAACACGGTTGCTGCTGGATCGATATGTTTTATTTATTTATTAAAAACTTGTTTTGAGAGGGTAACTCATTTAGCAGTACTATCTTCCATGAGGCCCTCTAGAACATATAACATGAATAACAAGGCGATCGCCCCCATGTCTCGCCTGTTACCGATCAGGGATTTTCTTCTTTCTTCTTCTTTAGTCACCATGCAAACCAATTACAAGGCATTCCCATATGTTGCTTTAATATCCCAATACCTCTTAACTATTCAACATGCATTGCCATCATTGACTACAAAAACCGCGTGATCCTACACCCTGACTGTACCCCTCCCTTTATAACCATACTTACGGACTGAGTAATAGTTCCCGCTGCAGAATTACTGTATTTCAGATTACTTGTATTGATCAAACGAGTATGCCTTTATTACATCTACTCCTTCTCATCCACTCCTAGGGAGGTCACACCCACCCTCTCCATACCTGTCTAGAGTGGAAATAAGCCATCTAATTAGGGTTCCCTGGCAGGAGTCATGTAGGCCCTACTGTAGCTGAAGCTATGACTAATATAAGTGATACAAGGGAGTTCACCCTCCCTCCCCTCCCATGCTCCACATCCAGAGCTACTGCAGGTGACACCTACAAACCATTCTTCTTGAATACGTGCCTGGGAGTATAAGTACACAAATGAGTGTTACACTTTATATGGTCAGTGTAGGGGTCCCAGACGCGGTTATACAGGCTACGTGAACCTCAATGTAAAAAAGGCAGGTTTTGACAATTGATGAATCTCTGTCTGTCACAGATGGAATACTAGTTAGGATGAATGGAAATAACAGGCCTGAGGGGTTGAAATGATAAAACATTTGGTTATTGATAGCATGCTAGAATAATAGTTATTTCAGCATCATGCTGGTTCAGCTAGGGTGCCACAAGACTAAACCATTCTTAAAAACGTAGCGTACAGTCTCTGGAACTTGTTGCAGTAAATGTTAGTATTTGACAGTCTTTGGTCCATAATGTGACCTTAATTGACCTTTGATTACATAACCGTTTTTATGACAAAAATGTTACCCTTGATCAGATGCAGCATGTCCGAAATTTCAGCCCTATCACACACAGTCACTAGAATGATTGCAAGAAAATGTTAATATTTGGCAAGTGTTCTTAACCCGAACTGACCTTTGTGACATGACGGTTTTTATGAAAAATGCTTGCGCTCATATGTGATGCAACCAAGCCCCACAAGCATTATGTCATCAGGTACACACACCCTATTGCTATCGCCCAAAAGGTATCAAGATCGACCTTAGGCCCCTTGTAACTTCAAGACCAGCTGTCCAGATTGAGCGGGGTTGGTTTCGTCTATGTAGCAGATATAGACCTAATCAGATATTCCAAAATCGACAGTTTTTAATTTCTTTGACTGTCTATAGATGTTGTTTTTGATTACTGAACCCAAAATTACCTGAAAATCTCGACGACAACCCTAGCTTCATTCATTCCATTTGTTATGGCCATTTACAAAGTCAAAAAATTGTGTAATTTTGCAAATTATTCACATTACATGCCTGGAGTGACACTTCCAACTGTTTTTAAATTTTATCGGTCAGGTGTACCATCTCCCCCAATTTTTTCTAAGGATTCACAATGACAACGCCTAATTTTATTGCGAACAAGCTAATTAAATTAATCTTGCCCTTGTAACTACCAAAGTAATACTTCCGAATCGAAGCGGGAGTTGGTGGCCTCCATGAAGCACACAGAGCTATCACATATCCAAAAATAACCAGTTTTCTATTTTTTTTGGGCCCGTAACTCCTTAAAAATAGGCACTTTATTCAAGACCAACCTCTAACCACAATGAAACAACCCGACCGAGGTCAATTGAGGTCCAGAGGTCACACCTGCGTCAACAATTATATCACACTGGTGCACCTTCCAGCCTTCACAGATATTCAATTCTCCGATAATGGCCAGAAAACCGTTTTTTGGACCCCCTAATTGACCTGGAATGACCTTTAATGACATGGAGTTTCTATGAAAATGTAACTCTCCCATGTGATACAATCCACTCCCTAGGAGCATTTACCTTCTGATGAACATGCCCATGCTATTGCCAAAAAGTACTATAATCAATTTTTTTCCGCTACGTGACCTTTGATGACCTTCAATGACATGAACGGGTTTTATAAAAAATTATTACTCTCCATGTAATGCATCCACTCCGAGAATCATATATTTGCATTCTAATGATCACGCCTAATGTTATTGCGAAAAAGCTATTAAATTAAACTTTGACCCCTTGTAACTACCAAAGTATGCGTCCGAATTCGAAGCGGGATTGGTTTCCTCCATGAAGCACACAAAGGTCGATCACATATCCCAAACAAACCAGTTTTCTTTCTATTTTTTTTTTTGCCCGTACCTCCTTAAATAGCAACATTTATTCAAGACTCAACCTTTAACCACATGACCACCCGACCACAGGTCAAATTGAGGTCATAGTCCCAGACATGCAGGTCAACAATTCTATAACAATAGTGAACCTTCCAGCCTCATCAAATATTCATTCTCCGCGTCGGCCAGAAAACAGTTTTTGACCCTTAGTGACCTTGACATGCCTTTTTTTTTTAATTGGAGGGGGGGGGGGGTTTTTTTTTTTTTTTTTTTTTTTTTTTTTTTTTTATGCATGGCCAGTTTTTTTATTGAAAATTGTAACTTCCATGTGATACATCCACTCCCAGGGAGCATGTTGCATTCTGATGAGCATCCCAGTGCTATTGCATAAAAAGTACTAAAATCAGTTTTTTGACCCTAAGTGACCTTTGATGACCTTCAATGACATGGCGGTTTTTATAAAAATTGTTTTACTCTCCATGTGATCATCCCTCCTAGAAGCTATTGCATTCCAATGAACACGAGCCCATTGTTATTGCGAAAAAGCTATAAATTAAAACTTTGCCCCTTGTAACTACCAAAGTATGCGTCCGATCGCAGCGGGAGTTGGTCTCCTTTATAAAGCACACGAAGGTCAATCACATTATCGAAAAAAACCGTTTCTATTTTTTGTGACTGTAACCTCCTTAATAGCACATTATTCAAGACTCAACCTTCAACCACATGAACCACCCGACAGAGGTCAATTGAGGTCAAGGTCCACACCTGCGGTCACAATTAATCACCATGTTGAACCTTCCGCCTTCACAGATATTCAATTCCTACGATGATTGCGAACACAGGTTTTTGACCCCTAAGTGACCTTGACTACCTATTAGTACCATTAAATGACTTCTGTGGCCCTCGTCCCTACTTTAACATTCCTTGGGACGATAGATAAACCATCTCCAAACCCCAAGTTGCGTCGAAATCCCACAAACTTCAAAAATATCGCATAAATTACGCAAATTAGACTATTTTAGCATATATCATGCCAGGATTGATCGATTTCGTGTACTTCTTCATAGTTGTTATATACCCTTAAACGGCATCACCTGACACCAATGCATCACCGATCACGATATATCTTGTACACAAGCTTCCGGGCAATTTTCTTTAAATATTCAAATTTATATGCAAATGAGAATGGTCTTTGGGCCGAAACTTGGATGCACAATCGGCACTCTTCACACCGCGGCACCCTCCACAAGAAGTCCAGCATGTGGCTTCCACGGTTCAGAGATATCTAACCTAACATACGGACAGACAGACTACAGACACACACACCCACAACAAAGTGACCACTATGTCTCTCCCTCTCCTTGAACAAAGTTCATGTGAGACAAAAATGGATGTACAATATGGAAATGTTACAAAAATAACAGCTCCAAATAATAATAGA
Organism: Sclerodactyla briareus; assembly: GCA_026419785.1. Lineage (NCBI taxonomy): Eukaryota > Metazoa > Echinodermata > Holothuroidea > Dendrochirotida > Sclerodactylidae > Sclerodactyla > Sclerodactyla briareus. The sequence continues at coordinate 148,898 of JAODTK010005824.1, read as the reverse complement.
AATATAGATGCTAGCCAGTAATGAACATATTCATTTAAATCTAAATATAAAATACCCGGATCCGTTTATGAATAAACGTGCAATTCAAATTAATATGGTAAAATCGATAATCAATTAAAACTGCGTGACTTCAATATAAAAATACCGTCATTCAGATAAATCAGAGATACTTTTAAATGTTTAAAGCTTCCCTGCATCTTGATACTCCTATCCATTCGTTCCTACTTGGTGGCGTATGTACGAGAAACAATTATTATAAAAAAAAATTGTGTGACCACCAGTGACGTGAATGTATTTTGTCTGAGAGGTCTTAGATTATGAGTCGTGATACTACCAACGGGGGTGAACATCTTTTGGGCATGTACTCAGGGCCCAAATTGTGTAATCGACTTTTACTCCATTGTTAGTGTTCGATACATAACATGTTATATCAAATGTCTTCCGCCTAGTTTCTCGTGGGAATAATTCAGTTGAGCTATCCTCAAATGAGCATTTATAATCTAGCGGCGCTCTTCTGCAATTTAATAATTTTATCGATATTTTCTGGCAGTATAGGTAATTCCCCTACTACACACAATAATCAAATAGTGGAGGATCATCTCTGTAAAATAACGTGGTACATGCGATGTATTGATATAATTTGTAATGTGCCGCAAGAGGGCCAATATCGTACTTACCGTGTGCTACAAATATAACGATTTTGCTTGGCCCGGTTAAAAATGGCAGTCTATTCGACCCTTAAAAGTTTTTCTGTGTTCGAATAGTCTAAAATAACATTGTTCCATTTTTACAGACAACTGTTCTGTTCTGGCAAACTATCATACCGCTGCTTGGAGCGTATTAACATTGATTTAGTTTACAGTGTTGACAGCATTTAATTATTTTTGTTCACCATCTGACACAAATTTTGGCTCAAGTCCATTTAGTTTGCAGGGATCATATATCGTTACTTGAGAAATGAAAGGTGGTATCATCTGCGTACATGTCAACTCTACAGTGAGTTAGGCAACAGGCTTAGATCATTAATATGAGATCAAGAATAATAGGGCCCAAAATTGATCTTGTGGGACACCGCTATTGATCCATACAAGAGGAGGCAGTACCGCCTGATGCAATCAGACCTAGTACTTTACTCAACAAGTTAAGACTTGAAACATTCAATAGTAGAGGTGGAGAAACGGATACAATTCTCAATTCTTTATCAGAATATCCTGATCAAAGATCAAAAGCTTTTCATGAGGTTTAAAAGAACAGCTCCAGTTAGCTCTCTTTATCGAGGTTCTTCAATCCTAATTCAGTAAAATGTAATAGCGATATGTGGTACAGTGTTCAGCAAAAAAGTAGTCGGGCTCAAATATTGGAGGGGGGGGGGACCAAATGCATTGCTCCCCCAACCCAAATATAGGGGGGGACACAGTGCCCCCCCCCATGATCGCTCCCTTTCGCAAAACCCAACACGGATCGATTATGTGAGATCAAGTCGTCGCTTGGACAGCTCGAGCGAATTGGAATATTTCACTGTCCGGGCCCACGGAGGCCCTCAGGAATCTAGCTTCGATATGCAGGAGCGCGTCGCTGTAAGGATGCAGTGGATAAAACGAGGTAAAAGGACTGGTACGATTGTTCTCTAGTTTATATTCGAAGACTACGCCAGTGTAAGTACGTCGAGGAAAATGCAGATATGAGGACCATGGATGTTGCGTCATGGGGCCTGGACAGAATGATGAAAGGGTAATGCCACGGACGGAAATTACAACCCGCATTGTAAGTAACACTAACACACTACTTGTTTACCGGGCTGGGTAGCGGGATAGCTAGACCTCAGTGTTAAATAACTTGCTGGTTAGAACAGGGGGAGGGGGGGGGGCAGTCTTACATGCAGGTATAGAGACAATCGGATCTGCATGCATGTATAGTTCATAGATGGTAAAATTATCCCTCAATCGATTGAGTGATCAAATTTAATTAGTTGGTAGGTCATTGACTGAACTGTAAAATACTGAGAGTTTCAAACATTTGAAATGGGAACGGATTCTCACAAAGCTGGAACGAAGACAACGGAGGGGGAAGGGAGGGGGGGGGGGGTAGCGAGTGTGATCGAGTCCCGACCGAGTCTTCCATTTTGGGGCTATATCAGGAAAAGGAAACAGGTGGGTAGACAATTGCGACAGATATACCGGGTGAAGAAAGAAAAAACTGAGGAAGAGAAAGAAGGATAAAAGTCAGTGTGGGGCGGGCCCGACCCCAGACGCTGACCCATATCAAGGCCACGTCAAGAACAGAGGATACGGTACGGAGGGTAAGCGATTGGAGTGTTGCTCCCGTGGCCATTGAGCTATGTCAATGTTCCCGGGGTTCGAGGTTTCCGAGGTCCGAGGTTCGATGTTCCCCGTTTTTGTGTACTCGCAAGATCGCAACCATAAATGATGCTGAAACTTATTTAAATTTGCAAATAGACCACAAAATGCCCAAAAATCACAGATCCCCGCTAGGTGGTAGACCTACCCGCGTCGCCTCAACCTCATTCTCTTCAAAAACAACAAAGTTTACACGGTTGGGCATCTATCGAAAATTTTCAGGCAATCATTTTCGGGAACATTGAACCCCGGGAACATCGAACCCAACACATTACCGGGTTAATGTAGAGGGAAACAATTACACAAGCGGCACAGAAAGGTAAGTTATGGCGTAGGATGGTGATATCAATGTACCAAGTCATTACTGGGGATAGGAAGCTGGATATACGCTTTCTGATTGGTGAGTTGAACCAGCACCTTTCCAATCTCTTGGTAACGTCATTAAGGAACCTACCTTACATAAATTACAAGTATTTTTTTTTGTTCAATAATTATGTCTGCAGATGTAGTGAGTAGTTTCTGTAGTCTATCGTCGCCATCTGATAACACTTTAGTCAACCATGCATCGGATCTCAAAGTAGTCATATATGGACCAAGCTGATTAGTCGATACCTTTCATTTGTTTCAATAATGTATCACACTTTTGGAGAATTCACCTCGTCGGGGATTTATGGAAGCAAGAGGGCGGGGGAGGGGAGGGGTGCCAAGGCTCTCAGGCGAGAGGTGCTACCTGGTCGCTGACACCACCCACCCTGCTGTAGCTGATAATTGACCGCATTCATGTTCGGTAATGTGAAACATCATTCGTAATAGGTCGCAGTTGTCCTCACAATTAATATAGTCATACACAGTATTCTGTGAAGCTAGCTCAGGTCAGCAGATGACATACCTTAAAGGAGAATTATAGTCTGGAAATATCTTCACATATTGAAACAACCAGGGTGGGTACTTAACATTCTACAAAGAATACCATTAAAAAATATTTTTCCCCCTCCACAATGTATGTCGGGTTGAAACGAAGAGACGAGGCGCTGGCCACTTTCCCTCCAGGTGAATGACAGAAGACTTGAACAAGTCTATATGATCTCACACACCCCTACCATCTGGCATTCAATGTATTTTTGCGTTTCCCCACCTATCGTGTCACATGCCTGTGCACGGATAATGTACTCTTTTATATTGAACCACTGGAGGGTGTATCAAGAAAATTTTACAGACTAATGGTTTCGATTCGATTCTATTCACATAGCTTCGAATTATTTAATCACAAATTTATGTTGGGGGACAAAACCTCTCGAGTACAATTAGTTAGTGATATCACATACTTCTCAAACTGGCAGCGTCCTGTCTTTTCATTCAAAGTGACATATCTCGGAAAGTATGCAATATTTTTAGATGAAATTTGGAGACGATGTTCGTGACATGATGATCTCTCATTTAACAAATCAGTTTACTTATCCGAAGTTCAGATTTTTGATTCTCCCTTAACGAGGAGCAGAAAGAGGCATTCGCATAACTGCATATTTGATTTTCAATATCTTGTGAACTTTTTCGTAGCTTTTCATACAGATTTCCAACTACAGTTCATTGACACCGTGTTTCAAAAGACTTACTTACCTCTCGTTCTAACTACTTTTGACATCTCTCGCTGACGGGTGTTTAAAGTTATGAAATTAGATAACAGCAAGCAGATTAACATGTTTCATATGAACTTCGTGCATTCTGATTTTTAGCTGCGGGGAAGCAGCTCTACACGTCACTGTCTCTCCGTTCGTTAGTTCGTTTCGTTCGTCCGTTCGTTAGTTCGTCCCGTCTGTTCGTCACGTTTACTCATACCTTCTAAACCGTACGTCCGATCAGGCTGAAACTACTTTGGTAGGTGGATGGAGCTCGCTACTGGCTAGGCTGAGCCACATTTAAGTTCGCATAGTGGTGGTTAATTTAAATGAATCCAATTAATTACCTAAATTTCCAACTTCCATTCTCCTCTGACTGTGAGAGTGGTTTTTTTACTTTACTCCATCCCATCCGAGAAGCCATTGTTTACCTTATCTGTCAAAAGGTCCAGGTCTGCCTATTTGACAATAAAACCTATTGTCCAGGGTGAAATGATTTGTCTGTCTTCACAATACTCGCCCTAGATTGCTGGCTGGTGAGTCTCCCGTCCTAGGTTGTTGGCTGGTGAGTCCAGAAATAGTTGTTTCCACAGTTGGATTTTGTTGCATACCTATAGCTAATATAATGACTAGGAATAGTCGTTGGGTACTTTGTGCGGTCAGTGGGGGCACCTGATATAAATATTAGGCCCACGTGGTTAGACAATTTCCAAGCCATTCCATGGTTCTGACAAATGTCAGAAAGTGGATGAATGTGGAGTCAAACAATAAATGTGGAGGGGTGAAGAACATGCAGTGTATTCGCCACAGGAATTTGGCCGTCCGCAGCTATCAAGACGTTTCGACTGCGCTTGTTTTCTTTCAACCTGCGGAATTGTTTCCGTAATGCCTGAACTTTTTTTTTCAACATGGCTGATTTTTTTTCTTCTCTCTACATTCTGATTTTTTTTCCGACATGCTGATTTTTTTTTCTCTCGTATGCTGAATTTTTGTGACACACATGGCGCCCCTACTTCCACAGTTCCCTCCTCGACGTCATTATGGTACTTCGTTCGCAATCATTGCCTCATGGTTTTTAGGGGTAATGTTTTCATATTGTTCGGATCAATTTTCGTGACATAGGCCGGATCCGAGTCTACTCAATACGCCTCTATACCCTCCATTCTCCTGGTTTTCTGTCAGATACCGGTAATGGGATTACCGTTTACGTCATCGATACCGGTGTCCTCATGAACCCACGTGGACGTCGAAGGAAGAGCTGTTCATGTATGACACGGTAGATGATGACGTAAGTTAGTTACGAAAAAATCAGAGAAAAAAGGATAACGATGTTCAGGTACGGAAGCAATATGAGACACGTACAGACTCTGACCAGGAAAAACTCTGTGAAGGGTTGGTAAAATCTTTTGGCACTGAAGATAGTCTATAGAAATTCATTCGCGGTGATATATACTCATCCGTATATGCATTGGTACATTCGCTTATCTGGCCTATTCCAGTGTTGGTTTTCTTCGCATTTGGGAAAGTTTTTGCCTCTGTGGAACTCGCGATTCCTCACCATGTAGACCGGACCCCGCATACGCAGCAGGACTCCCAGCCTGGGCCATAGGCACGGCTTATGGTGAGTGTTGGCCATTTCGTGCGATGGTTGGTACTAAACCATTCCTACTAATGCGGGTACAGACCTCCAATCCATGTAGAACGGTTTCATCATTGTGAAAGCAGGATCTACTATATATTCATGGAGGTTGTTCGGAAAATCGGCCTATAGCAGACTGGCACGGGCACGGGGCTCGAATGAAAACAAAACCAAGGGGGGACAACTGGTCTTGATTTGATAAAACAAAATTGATATTAGAGGCGTAATCATCTTTCGGACCCTGCGACATGACGTAGCCGTTTTTTGAAGAAAATTGTCACACGGTATTTCGGGATCATTTGGCATTGATATATCATAGTAAACGATATAGGTACCGTAATCCTGTAAATTACAAACAAAACCCGGGACGATTTTCCGTTGTGTCGCTATTCAAGCTCTTTGTCGCTTCTCGCCGCCCGTTCTCGCAGACGATATCGCTATTTCAAGAAGTTTCGTTCTTTCGTGCTGGTACAGCTGGCAAGGAATAGCGACGGCGAGCTTTGAATGACGTCAACGGTGAAATATCGTCACAGTCATTTTCAATAATCAATACGATACGGAGTATCGTCGTCATGATATTCCAATGTAAAATAATGGTCCTGACATATCGCGAGATGATTTCTGTCGGGACGCATTTAACGGCACCGTCCATTATACTCGTGAGGTTGCGAGACGACAGCGCTTCTTCAATGATTTATTCGGTTCGAAAAAACACCCCATGGATAATAAATAGGCTTTGTCATAACTGGCCCATGTGGGTGATTAGCTAACCTCTGTTATTTCGGCTACACTCGAACACCTGTTTGGTACAATTACCACCTGAACAATTTGTTTTATTATAACCCATTTGTGAGTGAGTTTACCTCCGACTCACAAGGTACAACAATTGGTCCTGTGGTATTGTACCCAACCTTTTTTAGAGTGCACTTTCAATCCTATTTAAATAAATACCCATTTATTTTTATAATACCAACGATTTTGTCCTCAAAACCTTGAACAAATGGTGGTTGGACTATAGTGAAATGCAGCTTATTTGTCTGGCGTTGGGTAGAAGACCCGATACGGATGTCTTTAGAGTTAAATATCTCTAAAACTGTCGCCATATAGCTAACTAACGCAAGCAGCAAGGTCAATAAGGTCCCCCGGGCCCCCCCCCTATGTGATTTGCATCTGACGATGAAAATTTAAACCCACCCCCCCCCCCCCCACCCCAACCCCTTCCGGTGTTTATAGGCGTTAGGTCGATGTCATTCAAGGTCGTGGAAGGCAAACCTCAACAATGTTGTAAGCACAATATCTGATTGATGCAGCATCTTCAACTCCAAAGTAGATATTTGGGAGAGGGTGACCCGATACGGTTTCTGGCCAACAATGCACGATGGCCCCATTCGCCCCCGCCCCCCCCCCCAATTGTGGTAGAGACAGTCATACTTTATTATTCGAACGCCTTTCCCTCCTAGTCCTATCGTGAAACCACTTTGTAAATAATTTACTACCCGCATTTCGTCCTGTATAGAGGGCCATAGCCCCCATCTAATGATAGACGTAAATGTTCCTCCGACCTAATAGATACTGACTAGAATGCGGGGGGAGGGGGGTGCATGGGTACTTGAGCTTGACAACACTTTTCAGACATACTTGTTGGCCGGTAGCAACAGCTACCCACTGTACGGTCCGCATGGACTAACGTATGATGTTTGGTGTACATTCATGAAGTTTCAGTCAGTTACAGAAGTTTGGTACATCAACCAAAAAATCAGGCGAGGAATTTATTAAGCAAAATCGCGTTCTTGTTATTTACAGAGGAACGCCACAGACTGCAACGGACATGGTACTCACTACTTGCTGCGGCAGTGACGCATTGGGGCGCTCTCTACGGGTGGTTAGCGACGGATGTTCGATCGTGGAGTCAGGGTCTTGGATGTCCTCGGATTTGGTTCTAACGAGGATGTGGTTGCCGGTGCGTATTGGTCGTCCTGCGATGTGCGACATTCAGCATCTAGGGGCATTGTTATTGTATGGCAGACCCCCCCCCCTCCCCCCTCACTGAACCTTCATCAAAGTCGTTTGGCGAAACATAACCTTTTGATAAAGAGATACTTACTCGGAAACAACAGAGCGACACATCTTGAATTTTCTATACATACTTCTATATACTGACTCTGTCCGTAAATGGATGACCACGTTGCCCGTGCTAATCCAACATGCCGGTATTTTGGTAAACCCGCCTATTTTATAGTGTCTCCGATTTTTATTGACACGACATGGTTGTATCGTCAAATTCACACTTATGCCTCCCTTCTTCTCTCCATCACTCATGGATCCCCCGCAGGCTGATTCACCCCACTCACCGACGCTTTGTAGCTCGAAGAAGTTCTCAAAACCTTCCTTACTCTTAAAACTCACCCCACCATATCTTCTCTCTTTTGTCACCAAACGCCCACACCCACTCAACTTGTTGCAACACTCACTCCCCCCATCTCACTCAACTCACACCCATATTCCCGGAACGATTCCTCATGTGATATTCATATTTTCAAATCCGGCTACTCTTCGATCCTCCTTCCCCCCCCCCCCCCCCCCCCCCCCCCCCCCCCTTCTCCTTGCATTTACTCCCTGGGTCGTAACTTACAGGCGATTGTGGGTTGGAGCGACTCTCGACCTACGGACGTATTTGTGACGAATCCTTCAGCCGCTGGTGGCTGCTGTCGTGACGAAGGTGAGGGCACAGGGGGATAGGGGGACAATTAAAAGTCATGTAGCGGAATACCACACCATCTTTTTATGTGCTCTGCGTGATCAGTCGGTACCGGTTGTGCCCTGCTACTAACTAATGTCGAATGTTTGCGAGAGGAGACCCCCCCCCCCCCCGTTGAGTTACTCCCTTGCCCCTCCTCTCGTCCATTGGCTGGTATCCTCACGCCCTCGCTTTCCTCTCCGCCACCCCATCCCATCCTCCAAGCTGCCCACCTCTCACTTGTCACCCACACACATACGTCAGTCGCCCTCTCTACCCCATCCTCACTCCACACCCTCCCCACCCACCCGCTACTCTCACTCATGTTTCTCCCACTACTCATTCGCGCTCTGTTTTCAATCAATTTCAGGTATGGAGTGGGCTTTCAGTAGACAGCGCTGGAACTCCATCGGTGGTTTCGATGTCCCTGGGCGGTGGGTATCTCCGCAGAGCGACCGATGCCGCAGTAGCGACGCTGTCGCAGCATGTCATAACCGTGGTAGCCGCTGGTAACGATGACGCAGACGCCTGTTTTGGTTCGCCATCTGGATCACAGGGAGTGAAGTAATTATTGTCACGGGCGCCATCACTTAGATGTTGATGGCTTGGGTTCCAAGTAGCAATGGGCAATTTGATTCGCTTGCGGACAAAATGACTTCCCTCTGAACAAAACGTGTTTTAATGAATGAGCGAACGTGAGCAAAATGTCTACACCTGCATGACCCCGAGGCGCACCCCCGTGGAGGGGTGGAGGTCAGACCCCCCCCCCCCCTTTAACACGAAACCTTTTTTTTGCAGTTGGTGAGTTCTCTGCTGTTATACAGCAAATATTTTTTTTTTTTTTTTGGCAGCACACGTATCAGGGGCCCATAAATTGTACTCATTTGCCAAAGGGAGGGAGGGAGGGCGAGGCAATTTATAAAGCGCACTTCCATTGGGTTCCGACCTCAGCCCCCCCCCCAGAAAATCTCTCGGTGCGCGCCCGCTCTGCCCCACGCGCCGGACAGGTTGAGTCATTGCCAATGGTGGGTCATACCATTCTTGACTCGTCAGACTGTTGATTTTTCAAAAGTCCCTGCCAATAACCCACCAGCAGGCCAGTTTTTCTATAAACTCCTGCTCACAGCAAGTTCAATAACAGCAGGGCTACTTATTCCTATGGCTGATAGAGGAGTGTTCGTTTCGTGTCTCTTTTTTTTTTTGGGGGGGGGGAGGGTGAGGGGATTTCCATTCCACCCAGCCTCATGAACTTCACGAGGCAATGTCATCCGCGTAAAACCCAGCGAATAATGGACGATTCCCTCTACATACGTCGCGAAGAATAGTCCAGCGGTATACCGGATCCGTATTTTACATTGTCTTTGTGACAATGTAACCTGTATGGAAAAACACAAGGCTATATTTTCCATCGAGACGGCCTGCGTCAAGATGCCTTCCATTACAGTACTATATATATGACTGTGTATCAATATGTATTGCTAATACCTCATATCCCAATGTACTCGGTCCCGGCCGCCCATTTGTTGCCGGGTGTTATTCATAATAGTAACAATAATAATAATACTAATAATAATAATAACGATAATAATAATAATAATAATAATACTAATAATAATAATAATAATAATAACGATAATAATAATAATAATAATAATAATAATATAATAATAATAATACTAATCATAACAGGTTACATGTAGGCCTACGTAACAACGCGGCGGAGGAGAGGCATATTCACAGGTATGCAAGAATTTGGGCCTATAACGACACTGGATCTCAATCATCTCAATCATCTGATATCGATTGTTTAATCTATAAACAGAAATCGCCTCTTGTAATTTCCAACAGGCCTACACTGTTGGCGCTAAAACATTAAACGGACGTGCGCGCATCGTTCTCCATTTTACGGCAACTGTGTGAATATCTGGGCTCCAGGTGTCGCCATAACATCTGCGTGGATTGGTCCCAGCAAACGATAATAATAATACACACAGCGTTACATCCAGCACGCCCCACGTGCCGGTGATATAGTATATTACTATTTTTCACATGTGAATGCGGATGCCGTATCCATAATTGCCAGTGTTGTAAACAAGTCGCGACTTGAGACTTGGGGTTGAAAAGTGCTGGCGACTTGTCAAGAATTTTGTGATTTGCTTTCCTTTGACCTTGTACAGTGACTTGCTTGGAATGACTTGACTTGCAATAATCTTGGGTGAATATGACCTGACTCGAACATATTTTGGCGACTTTGGTCACAACTCTCAATTTACCAGCGCCAAGTTGATAATGGTGATACACTGTTCTTGCTGAGAATATCACTAAAAAAAACTAAATGGCTGCATTAGCGTGGCCATCTACAAACCATGTTATCTGGTGTTCATAGTATGTGCCTATATCAGGTTTCGATATTGCTTCAGTGATTCACATCTCATGTTACATTGTCCTCGCTGAGGACATCAGAATCCGGCAGAATCATGTAATCAGTTTTACTGACAACAGACCTAAATAATTTCCTTTCAAGGTGCTGCCGCTCTTATAAGAGAGCAGTCCTCGTGAAGCTCCGTGCAAATGGTTATGGCCACGTTGAACAGCCACGGAACTTCCGGTGTCATATCTGACCTCGACGCGAAGAGTCCCAATGTTCTCCTCCATGTACACAATGTAAGTACAATTTTTTTCCTAAATAATCGTTGATGTCAAGGAATCGAAAATTTCAGTCATTAATTACCTAACGCCTATCGCGTACTGGGTCTGAGGGGACGATTGCCGCCCTCGTGGCCTCGGCAGCACCCAGCGGTCGAACTTACTTAACGCCTTGTGTTATGCTTCCACTCAAAGGTGTTTCTGCTGACTAAAGAGATCCTTAGTCGGCGATTGTGGAGGCTCCGTTTTGGGTGTGGAAGGACCACCGGCGAATCTCGCTAATCTTTTCGAGGAGTGCCCTGAACAACGAGGTAGGGGTGAGAGTTCCTGCTCCCGGGATCGCCGTTTTAACGTCCCCATCCGACAAACAACGAGAAAGGAGCGGGGTAAAAGTTAATGTCTGTGACGACCACACCGGAGTTTGAACCAAGGACCTCGGGCATTGCAGGCGGACACGCTACCGTTCCTGCCGCCTCAGACATCATTTATATAGAGCAGGAACGTCACGCTCGATGCGCGCCTGCCGATCTGCGCATTGGACCCGCCCTGTAACCATCATTACCACTACCGCAGCCACCACCACCTCACCCAACACCACTACTACTACTACCGCCACCAGCGCCTACACCTCTACCATCAACACCACCACAACCGCCACGACAACTATCACTTCCACACCACTAGCTCTTCCACCACTAACACGACCTCTACCATCAGTACCAGCACCGCATCCACCACCTTCACCCAACACCACTACTACTACGGCCACCAGCGCCTACACCTCTACCATCACCACCACTACCGCCACGACAACTATCACTTCCACCACCACTAGCTCTTCCACCACTAACACGACTTCTACCATCAGTACAGCACCGCATCCACCACCTTCACCCAACACCACTACTACTACGGCCACCAGCGCCTACACCTCTACCATCACCACCACAACCGCCACGACAACTATCATTTCCACCACCACTAGCTCTTCCACTACTAACACGACTTCTACCATCAGTACCAGCACCGCATCCACCACCTCACCCAACACCACTACTACTACGGCACCAGCGCCTACACCTCTAACCATCACCACCACTACCGCCACGACAACTATCACTTCCACCACCACTAGCTCTTCCACCACTAACACGACCTCTACCATCATTACCAGCACCGCATCCACCACCTTCACCCACACCACTACTACTACTACCGCCACCAGCGCCTACACCTCTACCATCACCACCACTACCGCCACGACAACTATCACTTCCACCACCACTAGCTCTTCCACTACTAACACGACTTCTACCATCAGTACCAGCACCGCATCCACCACCTTCACCCAACACCACCACTACTACTACGGCACCAGCGCCTACACCTCTACATCACCACCACTACCGCACGTGGTCTCCAGGATGTCCCGTGTGGCTTGCCGTTCAGAGGCATCGATACAACAGGCGATCTCCAGCCACATGGCCAGAGCCGCAACGTGCTTAGGTACAGGTGCATGCTATCTATCTATATAAATTTGAAGCAACATTGTGTTTTCATTATTTCTCTACAGAAATGACGTGTAAATTCGCAGATTGGCGTGGTCTTCGGCGGTCGATCGGCAGAGAAATCTAATCTCCATACGGGATCAAGAACAATCTTCCTCTATATTTTATTTAGCCTATCATCATAAGAAAAACATATCAGCAATCGCGCTTTCATATCCGGTTTCTCTATTTGGTCCATGATCACAGTTATGGAAGGGTGAGGAGCGCCCTCTCCCTATTTTCCCCGGGAATCCACTGTAATCTCCGTTTTTCTGTCAGAAGTTAGAAGGCAGGTTCCAGAATACGTTTTGTTTTTTGTTGCAATTTCGGTAATGGCAATCGTCGAAGTTATCTCATGAAATATCACTATATAGAAATCGCGGTCTTCGATAATTTTCATAATCAGGAGCCTGACGAATCCGAATGTAATTATGAGGTGGAGGCCGAATCATGTAACTGTCTGTATAAGGTTATCTGTCGGATGTATAAATAACAGTCAAACCATTGTTAACACACCGGTAACTGAATCTTCAACATGACAAAGTTTTCCGCTTTCCGCCTTCTCTTCCATTCATTTAATTCCATATTTTGAAGCCTTGATATTTTGGCCGAAAATATTTCCGCAAGCTACATGTTCGTTAGTGTTGCACCCACCCAGGGGCACCGAATCTTGAGACGAGCTCTGAGTCTACACACACGCACACAACACAAGCGTGCGCACACGCACGCGCACACTCACAGACGCACACACCCACGCATACACATACGTTCAAGTTGAATCATTCATGCCGACATAACGGAATTGTACCGTGCAGTCTGAGAACCGTGCTGAAAGCCGAATCTGCTGGATCAGTGTGGTCTCGGAATGTTGTGCTAGACAGCAAGGATTATAACAAAACAGAACAAAATATATATACAACACGCATAAGTTGGTCACGTCCCCCCCCCCCCCCCTCCCTCCCACGACCCGACGAGCCGGAAATCATACCAACCGACCAGTGCAAGCTTCCTCGTGTTTTTAACTAACTCTGACTCGGCTCATGAATAGGGATAGGCCCAATAACCGTAGAGATCTGACCTAACCTCCATCTACTATATGTAGACAAAATTCCTAAGAGAAGATCTGAAATGGCTTGCTGAAGTAGTAATCAAAACTTCGACTGGGTGCGACAATCCAGCAAGTATTGTCTAAAGCATTCGATTGTTGTTCCTCGCGCCCATGTATTTAGCTCAATGACGTTCGCTGTTCACAGGGACAATGCCATAGAATTCTTTATCCTCCTCGTTAATCTGTGTGCAATCAAAAACGTCTTGAAGAACTCTTCTGAATTGGTTGGGTCATGAATATGCCTGTATTTACCTATAAGATTACAAGGGGCAATCAATTGCACCGTTGCGTAACTACACATGGTCAATACGCCGACAGATTCAATTTGATAAACTTGACCATTACACACACGTGCAGTTTACCTACTAACTGGCTGCGGCATTCACTCGCTATGCCATGAGAGTGCATCAAGCGAACATCAACACCCACCCCCTTACTCTGAGGGGCGGGGGGGGGGGGGTTCTAACAGTTGCCAGTTACAACTCTGAACATTCATAGAAGCGCCTAAACACATGGCGTGATTGGCTCCCTCATATCAGAAGATTTCTGATCAATAACGACGTTATTGCTGAGCAATCCACCACTGGTATATACGGCCAGGAGGGATGAGAGGGGCCACTCTTAGATTTCTTGTATGACGCATCACCTTGTGGACAATAACGTCTTAACAAAAGATTACGAGCCAGCTAAAACCTTATTCAATTTGACACCCGTCCATCTGCCCACACTCCCTAACATTATCAAACGTACGAAAATAATTGACAGTCTAAAAATACAAACCAAGAAGTATAACCAAGAAGTATTTAATTTATAAATTGCTCCGATCATGCAGTTTCAATTTGCCATTTTGCCTGGTCAATTTTATTCGTCGTGAGTTGTTGGAAACACACCAGTACAGGTATGAATCATTCTATTTCCATCACTCGGCCTCCTCCGGACAAGTGCAGTGCCTGGGCCTGACCTGCCCCACCCCAACTCCTGGGATATCCGCGGAGATGCGCCAACCATGAGCACGGTGCGTCCCCGTCCAATATTCCTGAGGGGGAGAACGTGCTGTCCTTGAATTTGGAAGGAAATAATAAGCCTACCTGAGTGGAGTATCAGTATATATACGTATCGTCTCTGTGATTACCGCCGGGGTGCAGTTCAGCGGAGGGCGGGGTGTGTGTGTGGGGAGGGGGGTGGGGGGGTCACATCCCGCTCGGAAACTACTCTGTCAGGGAACAAATCGAGAATCAGTCGGAGATTCCTGGTCGAACGTTAGCGAGTTTCGGGTAGATTCTGTCGATTGTATAACTACCAACATCGAGAAACTGGACTGTACCTGGTACTGATATCCCATTACCCGTCGGCCAATTCCTGGCGCCGCCCCTACCTGAAAATATCAAGAAGGTTGCCGACGGTGGCGAAGGGAGATGATGAGATTTTGACAGCCCGGCAGCAGCGCGGTCAAAAATGTGAATAATTGATAAAGATAAGCCCCATCCGATCGTGAAGTTTTTTGGTAATGAGAGGAAATTACCCTTCCCCTTTATTGATGGACTCGCCGGACTCCCATTTGAATTCAGTTTTGAGGTAATTTTACATGCGTAATGAGTAAACCGCGAGAAGACGGCCTGATAAATAAAAATGACCGACAACATTTAAATGTTTTGGTGGGTCATTTGGCATAATACTTCAGTCTCCATATCCATGTGGTGTGTGTGCACGCCTGCTGTTTATCACAATGGCCATTACATCGCAATACGCAAAACTGTATGTGACTAATTTAATACACGTGAGTAATAGAGCCGCCTTTTTTTTTTCTTGTTAACCGAGTCATGATATTTTCATTACTTTTTTCACACGGATCGTCGAGAGGTGAACATGACCAACGACGCGGGTGAGCCATTCGAATGGACCTCACTCCAAAAACTAATCAACTCTGTCAAACTGCCCAATTGAATTTGGTTCGGATCATGAGAGGAACGAACCAAATTCTCGACTCCCGTTGATTTGAAAAAGACCAGAACTTGACCCAATACTTGGCACGCTTCCCTTCTAACCCAGTCATGGTCAGTTTGACCCAACATCCTGGTTAGTTCGACTCAGGTGCTATGGATTATGTCTGTAGGGGACAACGCCTGGCGTACGGATGGACTGAAGAAGAGAATTTGTACTAATTTTACAATTGTGCAGCATCAAAAGGGAATTAATAGCCCTCGTTATCATTCCACAACCCATTAGAAGACGCATAAAGCATACCGTCTTATGCCTCACGGCATAAGACGGTAATTATACAGCCTACATTCCTTTCCTGAATGCCACGTTAACCACGTTTTGAAACTAAACAATGACACGCCAGACTAGCAAATTCGTTGTTAGGACGAGTAAACGTTTTAACCCTACGATACATCATTCACCTGGTGCCGGAAACAAGGAGGGTTTTCCTCTTTATAATGCGACTTCGATACATTTATATGAACGCGCTGTTGTTGTTGTTTTTCAGTGGAATTCCTAGTCATCAGGCTAGATATCACATTAAGGCATAACTTAACTCAGTAACCCCGTCAAGACATCAATGTCAGTTACACGCTTCAGTGAGATCTGGATGATTTTTTATTGGAGAGTTAGACTTGTGCATATCGATCTGAATGCATCAACATGCAGGACACGGTGGTCCCAGTCCGATACCGGTAATGTAATCGCGAGAACTGCTCTTGAACTAGTGAGAGAGCATTCCTATCTTGGAGAATCATTACACTTAACGCTCCCATGGTCATCTCACTGAAACAATGAAGTTAGAGATGCCCACAAGGTTCTCAGTCTCAAACATCTTTGAGACTGTGACATAGAGACGTCAGTGTCATTTGTGGGGGGAACGTTTTTTCGCAAGCAAATATTCCGGTTTCGAATTCCAGCACCACCGTACGTTTTTTCCTAGGCTAAGTAGATGTACTCGCAGCTAGAATGGGCGAGGTTTGGGTCTCGATTCACTCAATGGTATTCTGCTCTATCCAGTGGATTTTGGGTTTTCTGGGTTTGTTCCGGGATATTTGTACTAATTCTCGTCGTCGCGGGTGACATTCACGTTTGGACCTGCATCTTCCTCTCCTCGGGTCCCAAGAAAGTGGTCGATCCTGAATGCACTGTCGTCCTCTGCTATAGAGCGTCGAATAGCAGTATCGGAGCAGGTGGGGATGAGACACCCCGTTTCACGACATCTCTGGGCACTAGTCGAGAAGAAAGGCTTGTTATGGTTGTGACTTCACGATCATACTGCCAGGGCTATTTAATAAGCCTTATTTGTCTTCCTGAACCCGTAGAATAAAATCAAACTAAATCATCGACAGTCGGTACGTAAATTCATCTCTGTGTGCACCAAACAATCCGAACTGCCAAAAATGGGTGATTTTTGGACAAATCGCGCCAATTGTACGGTCGAAGTGCTGACTATCGAAGGAGTTAGCGCCACCAATAGTTGGCGCGTATCGTACCCGATAATATTGAACTCATCATCCTCTCCAGCCCGGCAAGTGCAACTTCCCGCGATCGCGTCTATTTCAATTATCAATATTTTTGTGTAAAGAATTGTCAGCATTTGTTGCAAATCACTAAATTCCAATGACCATAGCTAGTTTACAATTCCGTAAAAACGGGGTGAGCTCTATCGCACCCCTTCAATTTCAGCCATTGACCTCTGACCGACTGAATTAAAAATAATGTGAATGTGATTATCCTCCATTTGTGAATTGTGGAGGGAAATTGAGAATCTCATTCCCAACGGTTTTTGCTGGGTATGTGAACGGAGCGCCACCATTGGTTGAGAAAATGTTTCTTTTTCTCTCTCTGAAGTTGTCTTTCCTGCCGATGACTTCATTAATATTAAGGAGGATTAAAGTCTGAAATATCTTCACATATATGAAGTGGCAGCAGTGTGTACTGAACATTCTACACCAAAAAAAAAAAAAAACCATTGCAAATTTGTTCCCTTCCGCAAGTTATATGCGTTTGAAACAAAAAGACGGGCGCTGCCATTTTCCCTCAAGGTGATAGCAGGATATTTAAAATCTATTGATGGTCACACAACCCCTACAGCTGGCATTACTGTATTTCCGTTATTTTTCCCCCTACCATTCCATGACTGTGCACACAACGTACCTTCTTATATTAATCACTGGAGGGTATGGTGCAGAAAATTCAAGACTAAATTGGTTCGAATCTTTGCACATATGAATTATTTGATCACAAATTATAATTTAGACCAAAAGCCTCTCGAGTACAATTGGTTAGGTGATATCACAAATCCTCATCGAAATGGCAGCACCTTTCCATTTATTCAAAGTGTATATCTCGAACAGTATGCAATATTTTAATTTAAATTTGGGGGAAGAGGTTTCACGTTCCAATTGTCCGTCATGTGCATCACGGCCAATGCTTCGCCTCCACATATTTCGGTGCCAGTGCTGGATGATCGATCTACTGAGGAATCGCATACCGCATGCCTTCTCAAGAATTTTAGTTTTGAGACCCACTATGAACGTTCGACTTAATTCTCCTTTAAATGGTTCTGGTACGCATGCATACTCATGTAATTCTTCATACATTCATCCACCGCCCCTACTCAATGTCCCCGAGAAAAAAATCCTCTATATTGCAAGCCGAAAAGGAAAGTGAAGTTTGGAGCACACTCTGTGAACAGCGCCTATCTGCGGGTGGGGTGGGGGGTGGGGGGGGCTAATGATCCGACCCTCGGCCTAGCCCACTTGCTGTGGATGTCAGAAGACGGGGGCCAGTGCTGTCTGAACAGCAGTTTCCCTCCCTGCTCCCATCTCTCTGGCCGAGCGTCCAGCGAGAGACACAGGTTCGCTTTTTAGTATTTGGTAATGACCCGACCGAGTGCGAACCCCGGTTATAGACCGCCGCTCTACCGATTGAGCCAGCCGCCAGCAACATACGGTTGGGGAAAAACCCTTAAGTGGAACGCATTCGGCCTGAGCCCAGGAGCTAGGAACTGTTTTGTCGAACTAATACAATACGTATGTGTTCAAACATCATAGCTGTTTAAATTTGGCGCAAAGCGGGTCGGATGTTTGAACTTCATTCTGTCATTAACAAAGAACGAGGCAATGCCATAAACGAGGCAATCGCCAGAAAGTGTATCGCCTGGTTGCGCCGTCGGTGGTTTCTATTATTCACTACACCAACAACACACATATTTTATAACATCATTAAAATTGTCACAGGACATTGTTTACTCGTCCTCATTGCTTTATTCTAACAGATATTATAGATGGAATTCAATCAAATTCATGAACATCAACACATCAGAATTCAGAAATTTTAACGGACCATACCGACTGGTT
Source organism: Sclerodactyla briareus (assembly GCA_026419785.1). Taxonomy (NCBI): domain Eukaryota; kingdom Metazoa; phylum Echinodermata; class Holothuroidea; order Dendrochirotida; family Sclerodactylidae; genus Sclerodactyla; species Sclerodactyla briareus. The sequence continues at coordinate 129,903 of JAODTK010005824.1, read as the reverse complement.
TGGCGAATTCTTACCAATTGGAAATTGGAATAATTATGCAAATTAGGATATATACAATAGCTTATACAGCAGTAAAATTGTCACAGGAGCTAGGTTTACTGTCCTTTGTGCTTTATTCTAACAGGACCTATTATATGAATGGAATTCAATCAATTCAGAACTCAACACATCATATCCAAAAAATGTTAACATACCTGTTTGGGAAAATTGGCGAATTATTAAAGTTAGAAATTGCATAAATATGCAAATTAGACACATTAAATGACCTCAGTGACCCCTACAAAAAAGAAAAAACACACATCAAACAAACCCCCCACAAAAAAAAAAAGACTCACCTATAAATTTCTCGGGAACCGGACATCGCACTCATAGTTTCTGAAAATCGCGACAAACTTGAAAAATTCGCATAATTCATGCAAATTATACCACTTAATTATCATATTTGTAGGCTGGAAATTTAAATCAGTTCATCTACCTGTCATCCAGGTCACACATGGCAAACTACATCATTGTAGGCTCATGGCGGTTCTTGGCGAGATCAAACAATAAATTAACTAAAATAAGCTATATACGCGCGAACTTAATTGAATGACTTTGCTGGCCGGCCAAATCGGGCTAACTCAGATCGTGTACCCTTCAACACCGGTGCTAAACATCACGCCATTCGTCATAATCGGCGTCACGGTTTGTGAGAATTCTTGCTAACGAGAAAGTTTGACACTAGCACACCACACAATACACCGCGCGCCATAAAAGTGGAAAACACTTAAGTCTCTTCTGAATGTCATTCAGGCGAGAGGCAAAAGAGGACACGTGGGGGGTGGAGTGGTGGGGGGTTTGTAAATGTATTGGTCCCGTCATTTTACTATGTTTTTCGTTGCTGTAGTTGTCGGTCAGTGGAGCGTAGCGCAGGTACAGGGTGGCGTAATCAGGTCTGGGGGCATGCTCCCCCATAAATTTTGAAAATACTGAACCTTTTTCCTGCAATCTGAGGACATCTGATACATATTCGGGGAATTTCTTGGGCGGAATTACTTGGTCTGCATAAGTAGTTTCATTGATGTGTTTATCGGTTCCTGGGCCGGCAAACGAGGGGGGGGGGACGTGAGTACGCCCCCGGCTCCGCCTTGTGCTGGCTACGCCACTGATGTCCGCACATTAATTAGGCCTATCACAAAGCGGTAAGCATGTGATATTATTCCTACACAAGTCGAAAAGGTTTAGGTCTATGTAGGGGTGGTGGGGGGAGGGGGGGGGGGCGGGAAGACTTGATATGCTGTCGCCCTACCCTACCAGGAACGACTCTGATCGTGTTCACCCAACCCTATTACTACTTACAAAATTTCATAAAAATTGGTCTTACCGGTTTCAGAGAAATATGCTAAGAGGAAGGGGGATAACATATATACTAACATACATACATACACACACACGACCAACATTGAATTGTAAGTCTCGTCTCAAACTTGTCAGGCAAGAAAATGAAACAGGGAAAGTCGTAGGTCGGCCCCAAAGGCATTGTAAAATTTGAGTTACAGGAGAAGCTGACTCCGGAATGAGATCGAAAGCTACTTGGCCAAATGTTTCATGGCCTCCCAGGATCGCACAGTTCATTTCGTGTATGCTCTTTATACATTAATCGAGGGAACTTGAGAGCAATAATGAAATAGCAAGTTTAGTAACGGGTGAAAAATAGATAATTAAATAGCTGTAGATTCTCCCAATCAACCAGTTGGATACAGAAGCAGCCTCGTCTAAGCCACTACTAAGTTCCGTGCGTAGTTAAGTGCACATAAATGTGGTATTTTGAAGGTCTGCAGGGATTATGTGCGAGTACTTTTTCCTGGATGAAAAAAAAAAAATAAAATACCAATTACAGTATTTTAAGCATGCATTTTTACTTTCAAGATTGCTAAGCATCTCAAGTACCTGGGGGAACTCGTCACACCGGGGGTATCGACTAAAATTTTAGTAATAAGTGTTGATCTCTCACCTTATCATCCTATTAGAGAACGAACTGGGGGTCCATCACCCTAATGTAACAAACCTTATAGCGCATGATCAAAAAATTGTTTATTGTTGCAGGGCAAAACACATTTTGAGGACAAAACTGTGGATGATGGTGCAGCATCTGATTATACAGGGCGAAAATAACCGACACAGTATCTGGCCTATCCACAGCACTGTACCACCCCCATCACTCAGTGTCACCAGTGGCACTGCACTACCTCCTCCCCCTCTTCGAGGTGACGCTGCAGAATGTTGGTCGGGATAATGTCATAATGAGAATCCCATCAGAACCTCCTTTTCCCCAATTTAATCACCATGGATTTACCCTTCACCAAGTGTGACAGTTCTTTGGTACCCCTCTCCCCATCCCTTTGTTACGACTTTGATATATTCCCCGATTTTTCCTGCTGCCTTTAATCCAGCATCACATTCCCTCCTGCGCCACCAATAGTCTTCTATTCAAGTCTTTTCAATGGTAACATTTTTTTAAAGATATTATTTTCAGCCATGTTCAAATTGTCAAACTGCTAACGGCAAGATTTCCTTGATGTCGCTATTGTAAGTTTGTAACATTGTATAACCATTCATCGTAAAAATCTAAATATTCAAGCGGGAGTTCTCTATCAGTGGTGAGTTGGCTGCTTCCAATATGGGAAGTGAAATTACAATTTGGACAAGACGATATACCGAGTAGACGGACTACAGAAAGGGTGCCGATAAGAGCCATCGGAAATCAGGATAGTCTCAACGTCTTAACACTCACCATTGGTCGCATCCTTGTCAGAATTTTAATTCACTGCATAATAGTAACCAAGTAGGTACAATTGCCCTTCTCATGATACTTCTTGATAATCACAATCATTCTCAAGCACTGGAATAATCACGATCATTACTATGCCTCTTCATAACTTGCAGAATGGGTACTTCTGTTTATTGTTTAATATTTCTACCTCACATTTTTTTTACTTCAGTTTTGAAATGTCAATTCTTCTTGTATGATTGATATCTGTATAATTTTTCACCATGAATTGAGACAACCTAACTCTTGCATGTGATATAGCAAAGAAGAGAGGAATGTGCACATTAACTCAGTCTCCTTCGCAGAAGAGACCCATGATAGTCATGGAATGAAAAGAGTAACAGAGAAAATCAGGAGTGCCTGTTTATTTTTTCCTTCGGACACGATATTGCAACATTTAATAAGCAAAAGTGCAAAGAACCACATCTGTGAATCGCAAACAAAAAAGGCAGTTGCCATGACATGCGCTACACAATAGAAATCATCATGGCCTCTCCCCTTAGATCTCCACAACATGCATATGGTGCCATTGTACAGAGCATTTGCATGTTGTCGTCATGGAAAGTATTCCAGCAGATTCAATCTTTCGTAGAAAGGATTTATAACGTCAAAACCTAGATGGACATCCTTCCTCTGTGTCTATTTATTCGGCGATGTATACAGCAACGAGACTTGGGTTGAACACGGGCGCAGGACTAATACTCACTAACAGCACCTAAAATCAAATCAATGTTTTCAAAACCCACAAGTAACCATAGTTAAACCACAAACATGAGATTATGAACAACAGTCAACGCTGTTTCATTCTTTCTTCAAGAAGACATATGCAAATGATAAAAAATGTTTTCTTGTAGTTATATATATATATATATATAGCTGTGTCTTCTAGTTCCTCCTGTGATAGTCGGCAAGACAGAATACAACTACGGCCCCTAATTGAATACCAAATATTGAACAACTCATATATTTCAGCTTTCTTAACACAATTAGGCTTTGTTCTAATTTCAGCCACATTGCATAGCTGAATTGAGGACACATTTATGTGCTGAAATTGCTGTTGTTCACTTTACCCCACGTTTGGCGCCAATTAGTGGTCTGTTAGGGCACAAAACTGAACCCAAATTAAATGCTCCAATGGAGATCATGACAGCAGGTCAATTCACAGTACAGTGGCATGCTTATGACTGTCTTCAGTAGTGTAGTGTTCCGAACAGAAATCTTGTCTTTATCTGCCTCGTCTACATCGTGTATTTTTGCTTATTTGATTATAGAAGACTAACTAAAAACCACTGCCGTACATCATATACATCTAAACCTCTTAGGATTATTACTTAAATATTTAGCTCGCATTCATTTACAGCAAAATTGATTAAAAATGGACACCTCATTTTCCCAGCCCTTTGTTGTTCCCCTATGTGCATCATGATTTCATTTAACAGAGGGCAAATCTTTCCCTGAAGCGAAATTGGTCCATCCCATTGGTGTGAAAAGTGAACTGCATGCAAGCCAGTGCCAATGCAGCTGTCTCATTTCAACTTCCTCACAGCTTCCCGCAGATCAAAACACAAAATTCAACACACAGCAAATTTCTATTCCAGAATATTGAAAATTCTCAATACTCTCAAATACCCAAATTTATTAAAAAGGTCCTTGAAGTGCTTCCACAAGAGAACAGATAACTGAACATCAACCTCATCACTCAGGAAAAACATATGCCCGGAGAAGTCACACACCACATACGACAACATGAATCTATCAGTGAGGGCCCTCGACCCAATCCAAACAGAGAATATTCATTAGCTGTATTTTCATCCAGTAAGAACAAAATGAGTGTGTGTACTGATTTCTACTACCGTCATTCCTAAATGATAAGCCACACATTTTTCTATCACTCAATGGGAAAAGTCATTTCTCAATTGACAAAGATGCAGTATTTTTGGGTATGCAATGTCCTCTCTTTACTGCTTTGGAAGTAGCTTACAGTCTGTTGTCATTTTAATTGTCACAGAAGAAACTTGCACAACTGAATTGTGTCTCACAATAATCATGTCTATTTTGAATCCAAAAATTAGAAGGAGGGCACACGACTGAACCGAAATGACAAAAGAGCAAGGAAGACACCGACCATGTGTTAGTTTTGGGAGAAGATCATAGTTAGTAACTCCATCCAGGCCACCAACATTGCATGCAACATTGAACATACTTTCCTCAGGCCAATTATTCTGCTTACTAATCTCACAAGCTAAGAATATTCCCCCCCCCCCCCATACCAATTCCTCCCTTCTCCTCCCCAACAAGAGGCATCCTCAACATTTTTGTACATGTTTACCATGCGGGATAACTCTCACTCCCCTCACTCATCGCACCATCCACAGGTGTACGAGACAATAACTTGGGTGTTTCCCAATGCTCTCGAACTGGAATACTTGTTTGTCCTTACCATAGACGAGGCTGTTGCTGGTAGACGGACAGTAAAAACAATCTTGCCATGGTCAACAATTCTGCTAGTATAATACAGATCCAAGCTTTCCTGTAGAGCACAGCCTCGGAAGGTGATTTGTCAAAAGTGAACAATCGCTGCTTTACTCTGTATCGAGTGCCAAAGTATTTCTATCCTTTGATTACCTCCTTTCTAATGCCAAGATTGGCAAACCTTGTATCCAGATTACTGCCAATATTACATCCATACTTCACTAACTGTTTCTTTCTGGACAATTTCGATAACTCTCTGCCTCTTGCCCATTTCCGAAGTGAGCCTTGTGCGAGGCCTCCTCTCCGTCTTATGAAATAGGTAGGGTAACTGAAGTTATACGAGGCATATGTGTCATTTTGTATTTTGGAAGTAAATATGCACGAAGTCGTCACTGTTAGTCACATTTCCATCAAAAGCCGGAATAACCTCGAGCCGATGTCTACCAACCATTTTAGTTTTGCCAGGGCTAATTGATGAAGATGGCAAGCATCCATGGAGCAACCTCCGCTCACATTCTGACTTCTACTTTTCTCCAACGATCAAATTATTTTGTACTGTACCATGGAGTACTGAGCATGGATCCAAACGCAGTACTACGTATACGGCAATGGGTACTTTTTACATTCAAAGAAAGCAATGGTTTCGTCAAGGTATTTTAAAGAACTGGAAGTATGATGACTTTGCCAAATGTTTTGTAAAACCATAACATATTGGACTCACACACTACTGTAAGTATCCTCTAATAAATAGTTATTCTCTGAAGCGTGAATTGAATTCAATATGTAACTTCCGACTACCCTTCCCTCTGTTATATCTGGAGGCTAACTAAGCTACTGCGAATAATGTCACCCACAACCTTGATCATGCAAGAGTATTTACCATTCATTAAAATCATTTACAGAATTACATGCATACTGCATAGTATACCTTGTATATATTCAAGCACAGGTTATAATATACAGTGTACATCTAATAGTGACACACCTACTCGGGACAATTTTCTCTCAACTAATAGAATTGGCCAATATGAATACAACTATTATAATGACATACTTTTAAACAGGAATACGTTGCACATATTAAAAAATTGTAGACGAATGAATATTAGGGTTTAAGGATGAGATTATAATCATTTGTTTTTACATGTCAGACCATAATATAAATTTGATTGAAAAAAGTTCACTTCTCTTCCATCAGGTACAAATGCAGAAATACTCATTTCACAAAATTACTTGAGAAAAAAAAAATGACATGCACTAATATTGTCCATCAAAGTACACAGCTGTTATTGTTTTTGGCAGTCGATTCAACCTTTTCCTCCATTGAAAGGCCCCATATTTCACATTGATCCAATGTGTGTTCCTGTGGGCCAGCTGTGACTCTCATCATAAACATACGGAATTCATACAAGGAACGGTTCAGCAGCTTATACACTGTAACTCTCTGGAGCGCAACTACTAGTGGAGAGGGTTGGGTGGTTCGGGCCCTGCACCCTCAAACATTCATGGAGGCCCATGCACACACACATCTGTTGCTTTTTACTACTTTGGGCCCCCTCCTCCCAACCTCCAACAAGTGTTTCTGCCCTTGGGTCACCCACTCCCACTCTGGCTTTCTGTTGGTAACCTAAAACCATCCAACCACTTTGGGGATGAGAACTATTTCTACGAATCCACCCCCGGAGGAGAGATTGTTAGGCGGGACTTGGACATTGCTTGCCCGGATCAGGTAAGAGTAACCAACCTAAATATGCTGGTGGTTCTGTTATATGGAGGATGAGGGATCTCAATTGTTTTGTTTGTTCTTATCTCAATATTGATGAGATCTGTTAACTTGGTACATGGAACACTGCCAGAGGCAGATAATGCATTGCCGTAACTATCTGACCTTTTTGAAGAAAGAAGGGTTACAATATTCCTGCTTAAAGAAGAACAAGATGCACCAAGTGCTGGAACCCAATCAGTCATACCCCTTAAAATGGAAGAACAGAAAAAAAGGTAATTTAGCAGTCTACATCTTTGGTATAAACATAAAATTTGATATGCCATGGTACATGTTTGGATAGAATGCTGTGGCTAAGACACATGGCAAAGCTGGTTTTGAAGAGTGGTCGAGACAGTAATTCATTTATTTGAGAGGGAGAGAAAAAAAAACCAAAAAAAAACAGAGAGGGTAATTCATCTACTAACAGTTGGTTATGACGATAGCATCGGAATTCCTCAGTGATTCAGTGGTTAACCAGCTTGCAGCATAGAAAAGGGCAACGCATGTAGTCGTGAAGAACTTGTTACTGTGTCCTGTTTCCCAATTGATCAAGAGCCAACACTATTGCCGTCACCAAAATTTGTTCTCATTCAGTGCATACGAATCACTGAAACACAATCACTGAAACGACTTTGGAGAGAAAAAAATCATGAGAAACCAGTCAGCATCAGGCTATTCTGTTTTGAGTGAACAATGCAAAGATCATGTTAGTTGATCCTGGAAGAACACCCTGGTGTTGCTTGTCCAAACAGCAATTTCTCTCTTCGATGCAGGGATCAGACCTTGGCCATGTTGCAGTATCATTAACATATTCTATCTAATTAATAGTACTGAACAATGATTGATTCTTCCCTGACTTGGATGATGTAAAAACATTGGCAGAGAAGCCTGAATCCTTATATCGAACAGATGTTTCAAATGCGTCAGAACTATTTGTGCTGTTGATTACATAACTCGAATGTTACCAGTAGAAAAACAGTGAACTATGCAAAGAGAGGGGCCAGAATTACGGCATTTTCATTTTTCAACACTCAAATTTGTCTGATTTCTGATCGGAATAGTAATCTTCTTCTGACAGAACTAGCAGATTATCTAGGAGTGAATGAAAAGTTTACCAAATGAAAATGGAAGCCAACAAAAAAAGATCCCACAAACAGGTTTGCACCTTGGATGTTCATTAGAAAAAGAAAAAAAAAGATTTTTTGCTAAGAGCTGCATGCAGGCAGACAGGTCACAGAAGAAGTCTGAAAGAAAAGGATTTACAAAGAAATACAGAATGACAGAGTATACAGACAAGTTATAAAGTTGTTACAACAAAACAATGAGGGACCAATAACCATTAGCAAGGGAGAGTGTTGTGTCCATGGGAAGAAATAATATAACTCTGCCCTCAAGACAGCTTTCAACTGTTGACTCTAGTAGCAGTACAGCTGTTCACTATTTTTACACCAACCAACTTTTCACACAAGCAAACTCATGAAAAGAGGGAAATGTGATGACTAAGTTTCCACTGAGCCCTCAAACCCCATGTGAGGAACAAAAACCTCTTAGCTCTCTCTGCCTTCTTGTCTTTCTTCTTCTTCGACAGGAAGGAGGTGTTCGGAACTTCTTCTTCTTCTTAGTGGGTGAGAGGGAACTGTCCTTCGAGGGTGAGCCCTCAATGCTCTGGCTTCCCTCTGGGGTTGGTGAGGGTGCCTGTCATAATCTCCTCTTTCTCTCCATTGACAACGCTCACTGTTGTGTTTCCACAGTGCCAGGTTTATCTGGACATTGGAAGAAAAATTATCTGATTTAGTCCTTGTTCAAGAATATTTATCGGAATACTGTCAAAATTGAAGGGCCTGAATAACACATGTAAGCAATGGAAACACTTTCACATTTTCATAGTACAATTCCCACGGTTTTGCATTCTTCTCCAAATGGATGTGCACAAATTACAGCATTTTGACTGAATGGTGTGCAAATGAGGACCACCAAGGACCTACGCAAGTTTTTATGACACAAAGATTGAGGCGATCTTAACACAGAAGTGTTGTAGGTCTGTCTGATTGTTACTGTGTTTTCAACATTTGGGATTAGAGATGTTCTTGCAGTTCTATTTGTTTCATTTCAACCTTGAGCAGATTGACCAAAAATTGGTCTGGATCCGATTTCCGGTACAAGTCAGGTTTACCTGTTTGTTGGTTGGTCTTTAGAACAAGTCAATCATTCCACTTTATGTAATTGTTAACTGCATGACGCTCCCCCCCCTCTACCCTGGGCATGATCGGTCAAAAACCAGTCAAATATGTGCACATATATTAACACTGTCTCATCCATGCAATGGGCGAGTGGTTAATGGACTCAAATGTTTCAAGCTGGGAATTTTGTGTGGTGGCAATGTTTCCTCTAAGAATTTTCATTTTCTCACCGAGTCAAAATACAGAAATTTTGGAGCTTCGACTCATTGTTTGAACTGCACAGCTTGTGGAGGAATCCCAGTGAAGTATTTAAGGCACAACACCATAGGCATAGGCATGCACCGTGCAGTCGTGAATGGTATTTCAGTCAGTTCACAACTCCTGGCAAAATTCCAATGTTCAGAGCAGGTAATTTTGGTATTTCATTAAAAACCCTCTTTTTTATATATTTTATATATCGTGTGGGTCAAAGTGGAAGGGCCAGTGCGTCAAAATCGCGTCATATGGGCTTAGAGGAAACACTGGTGTGGTGACCGATGGTTTTGAATGGAATGCCTGATATGGGTTGAGATCCGTCACATTTTGAGGTCAGAAAGCCCAAATAGCCGGTTTGACACCCATTCCTCAAATCCCATATATTGTAATTTTGAAGAGATGTGCGGGGATGACGGCAGATTCATGAGACTAGGCCATGCCCAGGAGGGTAGCGTGGTATGGGCTTATTGTCAGACTGAAAGCGGTCCGCCTGTAATGGGGAAAGTCCCTGATCTTTTCTCTCTCAGGGGAAAATTCAGGACCACCACTCTGGGGAGGATGAGACACCATTGCAATTTGGTTAGGACAAATGGCGAGAGAGTTGGGCAACTGACCAAATAAATGAGAGAGTCAAAAGGCTTAGCATCTCCTTGACTGCTACATATATTGCAAATATGACTCCCTGATTTTCCCCAATTTATCAAGGGTATTGCTATTTGCTGAACTCCCTGGATTTGACCCAACTAGAACGAGGGAGATATCCTGATGTAGATGACTTACAGGACTGCGGAATCAATGGAAATGCTGAATACATGGAAAGCCTCATGACATTTGAAATTGCACTGGAAGCATGTGCAGGATGCAGTGTTTCAGTTTTTTAAAAATGCCAGTGAGAAGCTGCTAAGGTTTTCAAACAAAGTTACTCTCTTCGATTTGAAAAAAAACCCTGATCGTATCACCTTCACAAATATCAATAAAATAATTTGGGGCACCTAAGAGCCATTTTTTTTACTGCTCAATGTTACGTGATACACCTGAAGTGAACAGACTACATCTCCATGTTTGCTATGTAAGTCTGAGAAGTCAACAGCTGTACTTCTGATGTACCTCAAACAAAGTTCTGAGAAATATTCCGAACATTATGAATGTTCAAGTTCCAGCATTGCTCCTTCACACATCAAATACCAACATACGCATTTTAACCTGGACTGCGACAGAGAACTTGATATGCCTCGATATCCTGCATGGGCAATATCACAAATTTGCAAACTGGTTCACGCTCCCACACTACGAGGCCGATTCAAGGTGGGCTATGACTGAATAATTGGATTGTTTTAGGAAGTGGACCAGTTCAGTAGTAACCCAGTCATCCATGCCGAGTTCTGATACTATTAGGGCAGTATAGTCAAATTCAATTAGCTGTGTCATCATTCATCTGGGTTGCAAGATTTCAACACCTCAGCCAACGGGATTTGCTCTTTCCTAAGCCATACTCAGGTCACGCATGTGGAAAAAATGTGAGCATATCCAGGCAGCAATGTAATTTTCGGAAGAGGAAGGGGTGGCATTAGCATACAGATTTGTAACAATGTCAGAGGCGCATACAAACTAGTCTCTACATAATATAAAAGCAATCTAAAACGCCTCTGTTGAAAAGGAACATCCACCTTTAATCACAAACTAACAATAACTTTGAACTAACCGCATTTTTCTTTTCAATCAGAAATTACTTTGGTTCCTACTTTTCCCATTCAAATACAACTTTCACTTGGCAGCTAACTAGAAATCAGCGACGGCAATTGACATCCAGATGAAAATTAGTGAACTGTCTACTGTGTTCATCTTGTAGTTTCTTTTCATTAGAGCATCATTATTGCCTCTTTCTATGTCTTCCATGCTCAACATTTTCTCTCAAATTATAATCATAATTCCGGGAGCTTGAGTGTAACCACCGTATTCATTGCAATAGTAACTCATGACCTATAATAACCAACTATGTGATTTTGGTGTCCTATAAGAGTACTTGGGTGATCCGACTGAAACACGTTTTGGTCGAAATGTCCAGTTGTCATTGAACTATCATTAACCAGTTTGGTTATTGCCAAACCCTGAAATACGATATATGCGGCTGTCCTCTCCTTTGGTGTGTGTAATTTCATTCTACTGGCCTTGAGAATGTGTGTATCAATGATCCATGCATTATTTCCGTGAATCAATGAATTGATAATGCGCGATGCTCGAGCGTTTGCATTCATGTGATGTGCTTCCTACCAGAATGAATGCGGTATATAGGCAATAACTAACGCGGCATGGCCAAAGATAGTGGTATTGGGTGTGACAGACCAGTGCGAGAATGACAAATATATCTCTAGAATGTGGTTGACAACACCTAGGGCAGGTTATTTTCTTTTTCCTACTTTTGTGTAGGAGAAATGTATGGAGAAAGTGCACAAACAGGCCAATCACTTGATCTCCCGAAACAGAGCAAGCAAGCACTGGTTTTTCCCCAGCAGATGGTCTATCCTAAATGTACAATGGCATGGTGAAGTTTTACTATATTGATTATGACCCACTGACGTAAAATTTTTCATTTTTTTTCATTTTCATTTTTTCATGCGCATTCAACCCGTGTGTTGTAATTTGTGTCATTGGTTGATCACTATTTTAAACTGTCCCATGGTTGATTTATAGCACATAGCTTACAATAATTTTGTGATTTCCAATTATTATTATTGATCATCACTTATGATGAGCAAGCGCTTGTTGGAATAAGGATAAGGGGTAGTGGTAAGTTTTGACAATGGAACTTTAGGCTCAAGTTCCTAGGGCAATGTTACTCAAATTGGGGTCCTGTCATTAACTTGGGAGGTTGTGAGAAGGAGAGTGGACATTGGGGTGAAAACTAGAGCACTAAGGTGCTGTGACTCAAACTGTGTGAATGTAACAATTATGTTGATGAATTTTCAAGAAAAAAAAAAAAATTTCAAAAAAAAATTAGTCCCATCAAGCAGTTTCAAACATGGCCTATTGTGCCCCCCTTATAACTTAGTATGGCCCAAGAATGTCATAGCAATCAATAAACATTCCACATGATGGATTTGCAGTTTTCTATTATGGTCTGCCCTGGCCCAAATCCCTGAACATCTCCAATGGCCATCTACCCAGGACCATACATGTAACTTGAATAATCAATTGAAGCTTGTGGGAGGAGAATCATTTCAAGCACTATTATGTGAAGTTTCATGACATGGGCCTCGGGGCCCAAGTGGGACCTTGGACCAATTTTTTTTAACACCCCGAAGGTACGACTGTCAGACCATCATTATGACTGAACATCAGCACTGTGCACCAACTTTGTTGCAGGAGATACATTTTGGCCTATATTGCCTCTTAATGACCTTTGACCTTGACCTCCACAAAGTCAAACAGTCTCATGGGTCAATAAACATGGTGTCCAAGTTTGATCGACATCTATTACAGAATGACTGTTTGGGTGCCAAGAAGGCAATTGTTGACACACTGGATAGAAAGAGTAGATAGATAGACAGTGATTCCAATAGCTTGAACCATAATAGCTGGTTCGAGCTAACGAGGCTCTTGTATAACAAGGCGATCGCCCCCAGTGTCTCGCCTGGTTGCACATTCAGTGTTTACTTCTTCTATTAGTCACCTTGCAAACAATAACAAGGCAATTCCATGTGTCACTTAAAGATTTCGGTATTAGCATTTAACAAAAACAGCCTACTAATCTTAATCAGTGACCAATTTCAAATTCGAAAAAACTGATTATTGACAATGGCTACTAAAGGAGTAAAAGTTTTGTGGAAATGTGACTAAAATTGGCAATTTACCAAGTTCCACGAAAATCCGGCAAACTTTAGAATACGCATAAATTATGCAAATTAGACATGTTGAATAACCTCCAATGACCCGGAATCCATGATAAAAAATTTGGAACTCAAGGTAAACCATACCCACCAGGTTTCATGAAAATCCAAGCAACTCAAAGATTTCGCATAAATTATGCAAACTAGTACGTTGAATGACCTCCATTGACCCCGATTCTTTGTTAAAATGTTTTGGGACTGAAGGTAGACCATATTCACCAAGTTTCGTGGAAATCCGACTAACTTTCGAATTTTGCATAAATTATGCAAATTAGACAACTTAATTACCATATTTTACGCTGAAACTCTGATCAGTTCATCCACCTTATATCCCGATCTATGTGCCAAAACATGTCACCATAGCACCTATGTTTCATCCGTAATCTTGCTAACGAGCCTAAACAATAAATTACATAGAATAGGCTAATTATCTTACTTAATTAGTGACTTTTGTGCCCAAAATCTAATCAAATCGTGTTCACCCAACCCCGATGCTACCCTGAAATCTTTGTCGCAATTGCACTTAACGTTCGAAACATATCCTGCTAAAGAGAAAGTGTGACACACAACACACCACACGCCATAGGAGTGGACCACTAAAGCCCGTTTCCATGCACGCGGGCGGACGGGCGGGCGTTTTCTGGAGTCACGCACCTCTTCTCACTTTTAGTGTGTATATGCGCTATATAAGAACCCATGTAGCCTCCTATTAATATTATCGTTATTATTATTATTATTGTTATTATTGTTATTATTGTTATTATTAATATTATCGTTGTTATTATTATTATTATTATTATTATTATTAGTATTTATCAAACACCGGACGCATACCAGTGTTTAAACCTGAATACCGGATTTCATTTTCTGAAAAACATTGTTCTAAATGTCAACGATTACGGCCCACTATTAAAAATTTAAACAATTGACGGTTTTGGAGATTTAGTTAGCAAATACTTGACATATCAATGGTTTAAGCATGTAAATATGTGTTCAAATAGGTGTTCTGACCATTAAAAAATAGAGACAATCTGTATCCCTAGTGTTGAAACAGTTATGGATGTTGTTTGGAACATTATTTGAACATAAAATTGTCCTCTATTATTATTTATAAATATTAGTAAAATCTGCCATTTTCTCTCTCGTTCCGACGCTGAGAAACTTGTGCATGCTCTCATTAAGTCCCGTTTAGATTTTGCAACTCTCTCCTTGCTGGTTTGCCAGCTACTACATTGAAACCTCTAATCCGTGTTCAGAATGCTGCAGCCCGTGTTGTCTCTGGAGCCAGGGAGTTTGATCACATCACTCCTATCCTATATGATTTACATTGGCTCCCTGTGCCTTATAGGATTCAGTTCAAGGTGCTCTTGATTACTTTTAAATGCCTCTATGGATTGGCTCCACAGTATTTTTCCGATTTGGTTTCCTGGTATGTTCCTGCCCGTAGCCTTCGCTCTGGTAACATGTTCCTTCTAAATGAGCCGCATGTTCGAGGTAGTCGATCCATGTTTCGGGATCGTGCTTTCCAGCACTATGCTCCTTCTTTATGGAACAGGTTACCATTGTATATTCGTTCTTGCCCATTGATTGAGTCTTTTAAGTCCCGTTTGAAGTCTTACTTTTTAGTGAAGCTTTTATGTAGTATGTTGTTTTGGATGCTAGTTTTCCATCATCATATTTTATTATGTATTTTCACTATTTGATATGTTGTACATAGTGCCTTCGATTACCTTGTAGAATTGTGCGCTTTATAATAAATTCTATTCTATACTCTACTCTCCATTATCGGGCTACAAGCCGTAAGATGGCAGGGAAATCCCCGAAATCGATTACGAAATAAACCACGCGGACACGCGGACGGGCGGAAAAAATCGCTAACCTTACCGATTCGAGAAAACGCCCGCCCGCCCTCTTGCATGGAAACGCGGCTTAAGTCCCCTCCTGAATTCATTCAGGTGAGACAATAAAACAAGCAATATATCATAAATAATACACTATCTTGCATCTGAGCAACCTCAAATATTAAAATTTGAAGAAGAAAAAATCCCAAGGAAAGGAACAACCCCCCTGCTGGCAATCACTGACTGGGGTCATCCAAACATTTATGTTCATCACAAGGGGCCAGTGAAGACAGGAAAGGTTACGGAAAAGGCTTTCAGAAGGTTGAAAACATTTGACAAGAACAACAACAAGCTAGAAAGTTATGATAATTTGTGTTATGTTTTAGACGCCTGCAATCCAGCCTGATAATAGATTGCTCACATGAAACCTTGACAAGTCATTTTGAGGGAGGCTAACATCCCCACTTCTCCACTGGACATTAAATCGAGATGAGCATACCTCCATGAATGGTGACGGTCTTGGTTGTAATTTTCTGCGTTGTGACTTTTTCGCTGTCACCCTCTCCGGCTGTCTCCTTGATCGTCTCCTTGATCGTCTCCTTGGTCGTCTCCTTGGTCGTCTCAGTATCCTGGACGATCAGCTCGATCTCCTTGACATCTGCCGAATTCGATCGATCAATAGAAGAAAACAATTGAATGAATTACTCCGGCAGTTGTCGGGGGCGGCTTGCCGTTGATACGTGAGCACTCGGATATGTTCATATAGGGAACAGGGACTGACAAAATATTGACGAGGGTATTACAATGCAACATCACAGAAACATGATTACCGTAGACCCGTAAACCACACATCGGAACAGCTGATCGGTCTATTGAACAACTAAACTCGCAATTTTTTTATCTGGAATCTGGCACTGTGCAGACTGAGCTGATACGATCAAGCATATATGAGCATTGGCCATTCAATTTGCTGTAATGTCATGATGCCCCTATAGTGGCCTGGGTGGTGATAGTGCTACGGGTGAAACCGGTAGCACAATGTTGGTATTTTGGTCACCACAGTTGTGATAGGGCAAAGCTAGGGTTGTGTTACGCTTGTCCGCAGCAAGTGATACAGATTCGATATTTTTCCGTTGTCATCTCAAAATTTGGGCAGCAGAGGAAACAGAGTACGCTACCGAAATGCTACAATCAAACAAATATGCTACCGGTTTGTTACCGGAGTACCACGGTACAAAGATTGTTTTTTATGAGTGTGAAAGTATCCGGTTGATGAGAGTGCAGTGTAACTCCTGCTGAACAATGTAAGGCAACATTCCAATGTTCGTACTGGTGGAATTCCTGCTGAAACATGGCCCGACGTGAACTTTTGCGATAAAATCACAGTATCTTATATTTGGAGCCAGAAATTATCAACAAACCAAGGACATCCAAGCGAGGACATCTTATATTTCATGTATAACATAAAAAAATTAATCACTTCTACATCATTAACTAGGGATTTTTTCTGATTTTCTAACAAAATTTTACTTGCCAAACACTTGCCTACGGCAAGTGGACTTTTATTCAGGGCAAGTACTTCTAGTCCATCACGAAAATCTTGTGTGAGAAATCCTTGCATGGGTTAACCCGCTGTCAGCATACAGCATGATGCACTCAACATAAAAAAGATCATTTTGAAATTTTTTTGTGTTTTTTGGTGGGAAAAGGAAAAAAATAATTGAACAAGAGGAGGGGGGAGTAGTTCCTTCCCCAGATTATTTTTTTCCACTTTAGGACAAACACAATCAATAATCGGCCACAAACCTTGTCCGGTCTTGTCAGCAATTTCCTTCTTGTAGTCCAGGATCTCCTTCTCTGACATGGAGGTGAAGGGGTTGGGGGCATAGGCTGTGTACAAGACAGCCTCATCCTGTACTCTCGCTGGATGATCCCCTTTGACTTGGCGTAGACCTGGGCGTTAGGATCAATTGGCTGTTTGGAGGGGAGCAGCGGAGGGAGGTGTTTGTTAGTTGTTATCCTTCCCAATAGTCCCTATTCAGAGTGAACATATCCACTTTCTGAATAATTTCCTAACCCGGACCAAAAACAGTATAGGGTTCTCGTGATCCCCATTGTTCGAATCAGGGTCATTCATTCATTTCAATCATCTATTTCTTTTCCACAATAAATGCTGTGTTCAGAGAGTTATATGGATACACACAATGTGGAGGGGAGTAGACCAGAAACCTGTGGGAGCTTAATTAAATTAACTAATATATCTGTGATCTCGGACATACAAAGTGATTTATACAGCGCTTTAGAATAAGATTTTGCACATTTCATCCATAGCTATTGCAGTTCATCATAGAAATTCTATCAACACCAATTTTATTTATGATCCTCAATTGTCACTTAGCAAGTTATTTTGATACGTGCAGCAAGTGTAACAATCCCAACAATGTATCCGGGCAAAGTTTGCACTGAACAATTTAAAAAGACATTGGATTATATTCAGGGATTCTACTGTGAGGATAAAATGGATGAATACCTAATAAAATGCATTTTGCATTGTAAACGAAAAGGTGCCACGCTCGAATGAGTGCAACCCTGACAGCATATAGAACCTAGTTCCCAAATCAGCATGAGACCTATGCTTGCCGTATCAGACTCATGAGCCCATAGCTTGCACAACACCGGGGAGCATTCATTGTGACTCATCAGTCCTTAAAGGACAACTGCAGGATGAATTATAGACAGGCTTATAAATTAGCTGGACAAAACTGAATGCAATTGTCCAAACCCGAAGTACATACCACTTTCCGTCATGGAGCTGGTCCTTTGAAATTGTGCGTGTGTAATGCGCAAGATCGAAAAGCATCCCATCATGCAATAATGAATGATTTCCTACTTGCACAACCCTGCAAAACAATCTTTGCTTTCTATTCACACATTATTTTCACTTCCAAAAGCATTTAGTCAATGGGAGAGGGTTGCTGTAGTGGGTTGGTAGGTGATGATGGTTACTTTGGTGAGAGAAGAACAACAGCACTCCGGTAAATGTTGCCTTATTCAACAAAATGAGGAAAATGAATACTGACATATAACTTCCTGGGTTGTCCAAGTGTGAGGTCATGCGTCATCGCACAAATGGGATTCTCCCGATTTCTCTGCATAATGGAACATCGTGTTGAAATGGGGTTTAGATCTATAGATTATGGTTTTCCATTCTCCACAAGATAACCTCTGTTGTAACCAAGCCTGCAGTTGTCCTCGAATAATCCATTCAGTTTGGTGCTGATACACACACACACACGTGAATGTACCAACACTGACAATGACAATCCCCTATTTAATATGCCCAGATGAAGTCCTTGAGACATATTATGCAGGCAGGTTGCACACAAAAGCTTCGTGGAATCAGCATTCCAGGGGTGTTTCATTGAGAGCAGAACATTTAGAAATATGACAGGGATCAAACAGCGGTACAAATTATCAGTGGGGCTTATTGGAAAAAGACTTCCAGAGGGATCACGCCATATCAAAGTTGCTGGCAGTAATTTGAATCAATGCCTGGAAATGCTTTTCAGTTCAACTTCGACACACATGGCTTCATTAAAGGTGAGTGCAAGTGTGAGACACAACCGTCTGAGGTTTATGATTCGTTTGACTCAGTTAAGGTCGAATTAACGCAGTTAACAAATGAACGAGTAGAGTTTGGAACTTGGAACTCCAGATTCTAGATTTAGACTTACAAATATGCTTTCTTAATCTATAGAAGTTTCATATCAATTTATGCATTTCTAAAATGAGAATTTACCCTTTCACAGACAGACCTTTAGAAGGGGCCGTACTGCACATGTTAGTGGTAAATGTAAGCGTAATCTGTGCAGTATATTGGTATACCTCTAATAGTTTTCAGTAAATAGAATGTTAATGGACTTACGAATAGGGTTATTAGGATTTATTTTAGGTGAAAAAGAGGAACTGCATATACAGTAATGCCAGAGCCTTAGCCAGAGAGGCGTCTCACTGTCTTTGAGACGGACACTGCTGGGGACAGCCAATATTCTATGAAATGGCTACGCAAACGTCACCTAGTGCATTGCAATGTGCCGAGTGTGCATTCTCGACTCCACCAAGCCTGACGGATTTTCCTAACGGCCTGGATCCTAGCTCTGCACTGGTGCTCGCGATTCGCAAGTGCATTTGTGCTATAGTGATTTTCATCATACACAAGTGAGACACCCTTTTTCAAATTACTGGCTAAGGCCCTGAGTGACACTAAACAACCCCAAAACCAAGAATGTTTGGGAGGGTGAATGTCCCTCTTGAAAGTTTTTTGGGAGGGATTTCAGCCAATTAGCAGGAGAAATCCCTCCCTCCCCTTAGCGCCAACACTCCCTGAAACAACAATCCGCATCAAATGTTTCATGCATGCAACTGAACCGAGCGAGGGCAGCAACCGACCGCCTAGCAGACAATCCAAACAGCAGGTGCAAACCCGGCGAGCCGAGGCAAATCGTCTCAGGGCTTGTTGTCGTTTGTAATATCCCCTATCGATCAATCGACGATCTGCTCTCGGGAGCTCGCCTTGTGCGTCGGGAAACTCTCCGTGGTAGGGTTTCCTGAGAAATGTGTGTTGGCTCAGAAACAGTTTCAATACACTGCCCTAACTTGAGACAACAGACCTCTATTAGATTCTACGGTTTGTTTGTTATGTTTTCCATTATATTGCCATCAAATATGGATGGGAAATAACCGTTTCGGTATATCATTGCTGTGGCAATCTTTGCTGCTGATGCTCCGAGTCAGTGTGCAACTCTGGATTTGGGACTATTGAATGAAACATCTCAAAAATGAAGGCATCATGTTCCTTTTGGCTTCCAGATAAGAGTGATGGGATAACTCTTTTTTTGGAATATACAGCTTATACACAACATGTGCTAATTCTGCTTTCTACTTATACTGGTATTGTGCATATTTGTTCCCTGTTGCCTACTTCAGTAAACCGGTGTATATAGCCTCACCAGGAATTGTTGTACGTAATTTTAATGCGAGTGAATATTTTCACAGCAAAATGGTATGTTCTCGATGATATTTGATTTCCGACCATACTTCAATGTTTTTTTTGCAGTGAGAGCACCTCCGTTTATAATTTGACAATACATCTTTGTAGAATAAACATCAAAATAATTGTTATTTTAAATTTGGTACAAGTAGCCAATATGGTATCTATTCAGAGCTGTGTGTCATCCTTCGAGACTTGTTGAATTAGCCTAAATACTATCACGCTGCTCTTACAAAATGAAAAGCTATTGGTACCGTATTCATTCCGCTTTCTAAGTTTCAGGATGGGCGCTTATGAGAGTATAACTTCTACCAAACATATCTTCATTCGAGCATGTTACAAGTACGGTACCGACGACAGCCGGCGGACGCACAGCATAATACAACCTAGTTGTGTTACGGCTAAATGAACAATCGTTTTGTGAGCCTTATTTATTGGGGAGCGCGGGTTTTTGGGGGGGAGGGGCGGGGCAGACGCACTGTATGTTGGAAATAGCAAGACATTGTTTTCATCAACCTGTGCAATGTTTTGAATGTGGGTGGACGTACAAGTGCTCCAATTTTGAGCAATAAATGTTGCCAATTTCTGCAGCCCATGTGTTATGGATAATCGACCTGCATTGCAAAAAAGTTTTGTGGGTGCTTACGGGAGATGGGCGCTTAGCGGAATGAATACGGTACTTGCAACTTCTTAAGTTACAAGTACCTACCCATCACCACCATCACCATATATTGTCCACTGTGATGTCCAGAACACAACAAAGCCTCCCACCATGTAAATATCAAGTCACCATCACCTTAATGAACGTAATATGTCCAACACCATGGGTATTATCATATACTTCCAGTTTAATAAATTTGAGTGCTATTGGAGAATCAATATCCTTCAATATATCCAGCGCATAGAGGGCAGTGCCCTGTAGATGATGTCCCCACAAAAAGTCTCCCTGTATATGAGGACTAATTTTACATTGACATAACATTGTGCCAGAATACCCTAGCAATACCAAATTGCACTGGGGCAAGTTCACATCGTACCGTTATGCAAACATGTAACTTTCCTTCCAGTTGATACCAGAGGACAACCCCCCTTTAAGGGCCATGATCCACGAAAGATAATCTTCATACCGGCAAAGACAAAGAATTGAGGACAAGTCAGAACCTCACACACAACATAATATTGTGAAGTTCTAATCATGCTGCCATCTTGAGCCATTCATTTTTATTGAAACAAATTTCACCCAGACAAGTCACATTACAAGGGGGCGATGCAAAGGTTACCCATAAACTATACAATAAATCTTGAGAATTCCCACATCGACAGCACAAAAGGTAATATGTTCCTGAAGAACAGTTGATATTCCAAATATGTTCTCTTACTATCAAGGTACTGAACTATTTTGAACCCTATTCCCGACCTGGTGAAGCATATATATGCATACATGTGATATAGGAAATATCTGATGGGAGTGTGTGTGATGCAAGGTATTTCAAAGCATTGCAATATGCATTCTTTAATAATGCTTGTCGTTTAGGCGGGATTTTCTCAGAGAGGTAATGGTTCAGTGATCGCGGACAGTGGCAGTTGTAGTGGATGTCGTCACACGAGCAGTGCAAAGAAAATGTTGTATGTGAATGCAAGAGACGTGGAACGGGAAGGGTGGGGGAATAAATAGGGAGGAATAGAAGGGATTAAATGGAAAGGAAGAGTTCTACAGCTAGAGAAATTTACAAAATAGAAGATAGCATTCGACTGAGGAAACATGCACGATCATGATGAGTTTCAAACCAGTTCTACTATGCAAAACATTAGCCAGCCAAAACAGTACCAGTACTCATTTCGTCCACCACATGGCATTGTCAATCTTTTCTATTTTGAGATCAAAATTTCTAGTTAAACTTTGTATTCATCGGAACTTTTCGAATATTTCATAGAAGTTACGGGAAGAGCATGTTGCATCAGAGATGTTACAGCACTCCACCAATCGATGGTGAAGGGGATACAGGGCATGTGCTTGTAGCAAAGCTTTTCAGTAGCATTTGGCAAAACAAATCTATTAGTTGCAAAGCTGAGTGTTGAGAAGACAAATCAATACAAATTACCATCAACTTTCTGAATACTTTTGTAAACGGGGTATTTGAATATGTTTACAGGTTTCTCTTTATACTTTGATACTCAGTTCAATTGAGCCATTGTTAACTAGGGCAATCCCTTTCAGCATAGTTGTTCCACTACAGCCTCTACCAGGGATGTGCCCATGCCGGTGCCACCGGGTGGTAACGCCCGGCACTCGGGCATTTTTTACCCGGCACTCATGACAAATTAGCCAATTTTACCCGGCACTATTCCTTGTTTTCTATTAAATTACATACAATGCTGTTGTTTTGAGTTCCCCACTGCCGTTTGTGACCAGGTTTCACCCGGTACTCAGAATTTTCTGGGCACATCCCTGTTCTACTGATCGACTAACACTAACAGAAACAGAGAAACAACTGTGTTGACAACGTCTCGTGGATGTTACACTCCATCTGGTGTAAAATTATTTGAGCTGCCTTCAGTTGAAAGGCAAGAGAGATGTTTCATTATATCTTCACTTTTATTGCTTTTTTTTCGGCCCATGTCCACTGATTTGATTGACAACACAGTGGGGATGTATTTGCTATGCTCCCAAGCCACTGAAGTTATTTGTCAGATTTTTAGTGGAGCATTCCCCAAACCACCCTAAGGCTCGGCTGATTTTGGAGTTGGTGCATTCATCCATAAAATCAGGATCCCATGTAACGTAACCTGTCCACAGCCTAAGGTGGTAAACTCAAATTCAACATACCCCAATATATATGCCGTGCTCCAATAAGCAGCACAGGATTTTGGTAAAGGTGAGAGGCACGTGCACTATATTCATGTGGACTGGTTTAGCTGTTCGGAATTATTTCCTCTGGTACATTTGTTTGATTGAATATATTTTGTGAATGTATGATACCACATCAGACTTTCAGGTGGATCAACAAATAATACTGTGAGATTTCCCAATTTGTGCCATTTGACCAAGCCTTAAGGCCTCCGATTTCGATGCTATTGTGAATTCATTTCTCCATTTATTTCTCCATCCATATGAGAGAAAATAATCAAAACATGCAAATTGACAACTCTGAAGATTTTAAATTCTTCTGTTCTTCACAGCAGTCTAAAGCATCAAGTAATCTTTCACACACAGTTATACCCCAAAACCATCACACAAACAAGTTTATACCCACAACCATTCTCGATGGCAAATTCATGACACACATGTAATGACCCATGTGGAACTGAGATTGCAAGAGTATAGAAGCATAGCAGGAACTAAGAACATGTTAAGGGCGAGCGGGGATATGTGGCCAGTGGTATCTAAGATATTATATACCTCTCCGTTGGGATCGTGGCTTCCATCCTGCGGTGAGCGGAATAAAGGAAGGAAAATCAAAACTCACAGAACAAAATTGGGTTTGGGGAAAAAGGATGGAATGAAAAAAAAAGAGAGGAAAGACAAAGTGGCATAACACTTCTGGAGAACGGGAAATTTTTTGGAGGGCAAGAAAAATGAAACCCAAACTAATGATGTCATCATTGTCACTTAAGGACAATAGTAATCTGAAACTGCTCCCACCAATTACGGTATGCAGAATTGTAATAACAACTTCAATTTTTAGAAGTGGACCCCAAAAATGAATAGATTTACCAGTACATAAATGTGCCCTAATGATGCAAGCATGGAAGCCAAACCTTTCAAAGACAATTTCTTACAGCAACTACAATGCATATTATGATAGCTTGCAAAATGACAATGGTAATGGCAATCAATGCCTCCTTTATAGTGATTTTACTGTGTCTAATCATCAGTAATTGCAGAATTTTCAAGCAATGGGCTATGATGGCAAACTGTCCTTATAAGTAACAACACTGCAAGTATTGTGCAAATCCATTCAATCAATGTGACCCGATTGCAATATTCAGACTCTCCCCTCCTAAGGAGTTCAACCAGAAGTGTTAGGAAATAAAAAGACTTCCCATGCAAAATGAGTAAAAATTGGAAAATAAAACAATCACTCCAACAAATGGGCTCGGCAAATAATTACAATGCAAATTAAAATAGAAAATTAATTGAAACAAAATCAACAAAACGACGGACAACTTGGGAGAAATATTATTCCATGATTTGATGAAAACAGTCAAACATTGGTTAGAATGAAACGCAATAGGAAGAATGCTATTGGGACATGCTAGAGAAGTGTGATATTTCAAATGTTGTTACTGTGTTAACAAATGGACCAGTCTTCAGCTCTCCCACCACAGTCCTTGACTGGAACAAGATCACCAGCCCAAAGCGGAATTAATCAAAATTGGCTCTAATCGCTGAGCAGCTAACGACATAGCCTTGGATGACCACTCAAATATTCTAGCCGATGGGTATCGAGGGAAGAGGTCCCCCGCTGTTGATCAGCAGCGATTCTGTCACTGTGCCAGGAGATGTCCATATTTCAGTGGAAATCACTCAGGACGAAAGGCAGTAGACCAAAGTAGCGGAGCGGCCTGCCGTTGATGTCCCATTTGCGTCATTAGTCGGTACAATAATGCATAAACAGCAACAAACCAAATATTATTCCATGCCGGGCAGTTTGGTTATGAGTAGCCTCTACGAGGAGGGGGTCAGCAAGGCCACAATTTATTGGAATAACTGACCTTTAAGTTATGACCGCTGTGGCTGGGAGTCGGCTGCTTGGGAAGTAGTGGCAATGACCAGATTTTAATTTTCCTCCTATTTATCAACTGATATCCAGCCAGGCGAGACAAGAATTCCCCAGCAATAGGCACCAGGTGGAAAATCTATATCATAGTTCAGTACCATTATTAGAATGCATATAGCAGGGGCACTCACTCATTGTCATTATTTTATTCTGAATGACAGGAAAACAAGGTAAACAATGTTCCTATCATAATTGTTTGCAGATCTATACCAAGCTCGATACTATACCAGGTCAATACTCCAACTAAATCTAGGAGGGTAAAAGAGCACGGCATACCAGGAACATATTATTGGACTTCTAGTCACAACTTTTCTACTGGATCAAGCCTAAAAAGAATCAACTAGTCGACAGAATAGATAATAAATGAGGTGCCTGTGTCAAAATTATTGTTGTCATACTGATCTTTTCACATATTTCCCCTCTCACCTGTGTCCTGCGGGCATCTCCATAGGTGATGCCGGACAAGACCTCAGAGATAGGCCCTGGGTGTTTCTTGTCTGTGTATTTGTCAGACCTCACCTGGAAAAGAGAGTCGATGTCGAAAATTTTATACCAGCATATTGCCTTGGGAGGAGGGTGGGGCAGGGGCAGGGGGGGGGGGGGGAGGGTGAGGCAGAGGGAGGGGGCATAATCTGCACCCTTCATACTGCAGCAGGCTGTGTTATCCTTGTATAAACAGCATCGTCACTACACACACATCTTCAGTACAGGTGATACATCCTCTGAAGATGCAAGTATACTTCGATAATGGTAGTAATTAATTCTATTCAGGCAATGTGGCATCTTCCAGATATGGAGCAATACCTACCTCTGGACAAAAGCACCCCCAACACTAATGCAAAGCCACAACCTGAACCCTAACCAAGCTTTCGGGCCAATGTTCATTAATATGCAAATTTAAGCAAGTT
This sequence comes from Sclerodactyla briareus, assembly GCA_026419785.1. Taxonomy (NCBI): domain Eukaryota; kingdom Metazoa; phylum Echinodermata; class Holothuroidea; order Dendrochirotida; family Sclerodactylidae; genus Sclerodactyla; species Sclerodactyla briareus. The sequence goes on along the minus strand of JAODTK010005824.1, from coordinate 103,955 downwards.
AGTATGGTCTTTTGGGATGCACGTCGACACACCTCCAGACAAAATTTGAGCATGACAGCTTCAACAGTTCAGGAGATATAGAACTGCACATATGGACAGACAGACACAAAAAAAAAGAGATCACTATGTCTCTCCTTGAACAAAATTCAGGCGAGACAACAAATTTGGAACAATTTGGGACAAAATTTGAATGAGTGAGCACCCCATCCGCCTATTTCCAACCTCTCGTTGGGATGTGCGGTTTACCGTCAAGTAATAGAGGAAGGAATAACCATTGATTCCATAATGTTATCAATATGTAACATGAAAGTAACCCAATTACCCCTGGTAGACACTGCTCACATCTAAACATGAAATATTGATTGGGCCTAGAGCTGTTCACCTAGAACACGATTAGCATAACTAGACATAACTAATTATCACCACAGCCTCGCAACAGGCGTACCAGCATCGACGAGTTGCCGAACACGGAAAAACAAACTAATTATGCTCCCGAGCCATTCACCTTGAACACGATCAGACATGAGTTATCATCAACCATGCGAAATGCCAGCTTCAACGAGTTGCTACGTTCCTCGATGGCAGCATGAGGCTTGACACATCAACGACCCCGGCAGCAGCTGTGAGCGGTCTTATCAATGATGTATCTCATCAACGTTGTCAAGCTCAGCACTCCTCTCTGCTAGAGCATGGTGGTATAGTTGGTTGTGACGAATCTCAAACCTACGACCAGAGGTTTGTTCAATTTTTTTTCCCCCCTTGCATTGTGGTCAGTGTGTAACTCTTCCCACTCAGAGCCTGGCAGAAGCTGTGGCTTTGTTTAAGAGATGTACAGTGCCGAAGCATCAACTTCAACGATAGTCTTCTGTTAAAGTATGGTGGAATGGTCACATCAAATTTGGAACCCATCCCTAACACATCACTGTCAACCATTTTCTCCACTGCTCACACTGACAACTTCCTCTGAGCACAGGCGGTGCTGAGTTTGCCCATCCCAGTAGCAGCCGCATGATGCAACTCTACCGTGTATCATCTCACCAATTATTGCTCTCATTGGAGTACGGTGGCCCAGCAGGGTCACAAATTTCAAACGTGCAATTAGAGGTTACTTAATTTCCCCATATATACAAATCACCAAACGTGGAGCGGGGTTGCCACATTTCTCAGAAGCCACAGAAAGATACATACGAGCAGCTCCAACTTTATTACTAGTTAATTGCACCCAGCCAGGCAGGCAGGCTGGCTGGCTGGCATTCACCAAAGATATTAAGAACATAATCAGTCCCTCTTCGGCAAAGCACTCACGCTGAATTTATTAGACAATGTGCTAGATATTCTCTTGGCTTTTGTGGGATGGACCCTGTTCTCTTCTGTAGTTCCTAATTTTCATGATAGACTCGTTAAGCAAAGGACCCTACCTAATCGAGGTCCGGCAAGGGTACAGACCAGGAAACTGGACTTATATTTGTTAGCTGTGAATCTCTGCCCAAGCACAGAGGATGTGGCAATGTCTCTCTGGCAATACCCTAACATGGCGGATTATCATATGAGAAGGCAACCGCAGACAGCCTAACACCTTGTCTGCCCTTGATCCAATCTCTCGTGTTGAGTGCCCAGCGGGGAGGCAACGGGTACTATTTGAAGTCTTGGGTTCAACCCGACCAGGATTGGTGCCCCGAACTCCTGGGTAGCAAGCAAGCACTCTATCAACTGAGCCCCACCAAATAGCACAACTGGTTGGAGGCCTGTTTGAGGCCGTCGTGTCGGGTATTACCACGTGATCGGGGAACAGTCTGTTGTTTTTCTCAGCAGTCCCAGTCATACTTAGTCACCAATCCCTTGCTCCAAACATAAAAATCACACGCAGAGCTGTGAACCTTTCAGTGACTAATAACGTTGCAGAATCAATCACATACAGGGATATCCAAGGTCAAAAAATTGTGGCAAAATTGCGGGAGCACGATGAGAAATCTTTCAGTTCTCCCAGCATATCTGCGACAACGAGCAGCTATACTTCCTGACAATGTATGTTTAGTTAGTGATAGTTCACACTCAATTCTTGAAGAACCTAGGGCCTTGCGAAAAATTCATGACATTGAGGTAATAAAATCAACACCTAATCTGTGGGGGAGGGCACAGAAACCTCATTCTATGTGATATGTCTATGCAAAGTATATTTTTCCCCACTGAAATGTCCTGGCATACATGCATGAGTCCTCCTGTTTTAGTTTAGAAGTTATTAATCTTCCAAAACTGTTGGAGGGCAACTGTGCACCTGCAGGGGTGAATACATCATGCCAGATATCATGCAACAAAATCGTGAACATGTTATTGTCTACATCTCACATGACCTTCTCCCACAGCAGATGTTAGCTACTTTAGTTAGTTCAGTTGTATATGTGTTTGGGGAGGGGGGAACCACAGGGGAGGGGAGATGGGGGAGGGGGGCAGGGGGAGGGGGCATAGTTAGTTAAGTGGTATATGTGTTTGGGGAGGGGGGCAGGGGGAGGGGGGACAGGGGGAGGGGGTGGTGGAGTGCATCTCACTCAAACAGCATACATTAGGCAAACAGGGGGTTGAGTGTCGGGCAAATTCATTGATAGACCTATTCATAAAGGAGAGACCTGCGTCATCAAGTGAAAACACTCACCGTCTTGCTTTCTTCTTGAATTCCTTGGGGTCTTGACCCTGCCTGGCAAACTGCTGTGGGTCCTCCATCTGGACTGAATCGCCAGAGGTTGTGTGCTTCTCGTTGCCAACCCACTGGAGAGAGAAGGCATGCCAAAGACAGTCAGTTAGATGAGTATATGGGCACACCCTTCACAGCCAAAAGGGACAGAGCAACAAGGAATGGGGCCCTCTCAACAACTAGATTCAAGAGCTTACAATGACTGGAGTAGTGCGTCAACTTCTGCACTGGATTGCTTCTTCCATATGCCGACCCACCCCACCCCGGCCCCTCTCTCATCCTATTCCCCTCTCTGTACTCCATAGACTGCTTTCTCTCTGCCCATGTTTGTATATCCAGAATTTCGGCCATGTTTCTCTCCCTATTAATCTTTGTTGCCTCTGAGTTCCAACACGTTCTCAACACCCTGCTGTAGCTGCTTGGTATGATCTGCTGCAAACCCTGTGGGTGTGTTGTCTATTCCCAATGATGTCAGCTTCAACTCTCTGATCCTAATTCAAAGTTCTATTTTGCTCAGTTATGTGAATCCTTGCCTGTAGCACAATCCATCCCCTATCTCCTGGCAGTTCTGGCAATGTGCTCCATCACTGGACTCCACAGAACTCTTCAACTTATGACGCTTACCTGGCCGCCACCCTACTTGGTGTTCTGACCCTCTCATACCCTAGCGGATAAGCCGCCCTACTGCCTTACCCCACCCCCAATCGTCAGGCCCACTCATCTATCACTACCAACCAAATCGGAAGATTTGAAAACCATTTCAACCCGGTGAGCAAGTAGTGTACACCAAACTCCCACTTGGTTCCACTCAGATCTCACCCCCATCATCTCTCAAACAATTACTAGGCCCCATGACCGCTGGTATAAACCCCTTTCCTCTCCTTCCTGTCCTTGCAGTTTAGTCCTTTCATGGGATTTTCACAGCCCCCCCCCCCCCCCCCCCCCCGCAACTTTGAAATTCAGGCAAGGCCGCGTTCTGCGTTGACCCTGAACCTGAAGGATAAACTTACGTGAACCTTGACCTGTGGCCCCGCCTCCTCCCCCTCCTGTCCTTCCTGTTCTTGCAGTTTGCTCCACTCGCTGGCCTCTGTGACCACCTCGACCTTGGAGTACTTGTTGGGCGTGTGCCGCCACTTGGTCTTCTCGCCCGCCTGCTTTCGGGTCAGCATCTTGAGCGGGGACTCGTACTTGCTGTTCTGGAAGTCACCGTCGTAGACGTAGGTGAAGTTGGTGGAGGTGGCTGGGTAGGCACGTCGCTCTTGGGCTTCGGGTCGTGCCGGACGAAGGGCTGGCGGTACACGTAGCCGTCCTGTATCCCTGCAAACAAACATGTCAGGACTCAGGAATGAACTCCATGGGCAAGGGCAATTTCTCTTCATTTTTGTACCTCTCTCATGGTGTAACCACAGGATAACCCTCAGAGTGGTTGTTGGGAGATCTCAAAATAATTTTCCAATTTTGGGTGGAAAAAAAAATTGCTCCTGTAAATGGCATTCACGCCTTTCGGACACTACAAACCTTCACACACATGGTCCTCTGATAATGAGCGTTCATACAATTAAGGCACCTGTACAGAGTATTTGCCGTACGTATGCAGCTGCCTCGCGTAGCTGCAGCATTCTTGATGTATTCTTCACTTCAAATGATGCCCTATCTTCTCCAGGAAATCAAACTGTTCAGAATCTCATCCATTCTCTCTCTGCCCTCTGAAATCACATGTTACATGGTGGAACTGCATCGTGATCTAGCAATAGTATAATGTACATAATGTGGTCGATGTTCTCCCAGTTGTTGTTGTTACATATCAGCCCAGTTCACTCTTGATTGAGTGGAAAGTAGTATAATCATACTATCTATTTTGTGATAGAGATATATTAATAATATATCTCAGTGCTTATATAGCGCCTTTCCACCGAAGTGCTCAAAGCGCTTTACAGATATTACCTCTGTTCATAGGAACTGGTACGCACTCCGACAACCGGAGAGTATGTGGCAGCAGCTAACACCGCGCCGGTTGCACTCAAGTTCCTCACAGGTCCCCAATTAGCACCTGGGTGGAGAGAGGCATGCAGATGGAGTGCCTTGCCCAAGGACACCACGGTAAAGCTGATCGGTCTGTGGGGTTCGATCTCACATCTTACGATCACGGTCTGGAAGCTCTCACCGACAGAGCTAATCCGATCTCCGGTATTTATGTATTTCTTTGCCCCTATGGGTGTTTAGAATGCTGGGTCGCTTTCACCTCATTTGCAATTGCAATTTATGGGGGCAAATGTTATCTCTGCTCAACTTTTCTCTAGACTCCCTCAGAGTGACTCTGGGTGTTCTACCAACAGTCCGAACTAAACCCACCTTTCAGGGCCTGCTGACTTGCGAAGCTCATGTAATATCATGTTTAGACTGAACGCTTGGCTGGTGCTGAAATATATAGGTGTCTACTACATTGTGATCAAAAGGCTATCTGAGTGCTGCCTTCCATGTTGTCCATATATCTCATCATGGCCATAAAAAATCAAGTTCTCGCGTTGAGCTTGTGGCCAGTTTCACTGACACCGCCAGCCCCCCTGGAGGTCACCTCTTGTACCTGCTCCTTCACGTCCTCGACAGCTGGATGAGGTTGTCCAAGCCGACTGAGAGGGATCGAATCTGCCAAACAGATGGAAACAGGTGGTAAGAATGAGCAAGTCAACAATTGTTAGGGGAGACGGTAGATCAAGTCCACAAGGTCAGACATAGTCTTGTGTAAAGACGATTACCTGCTGCTTTATGTACACCACTCGCGGAATTTCTGCAGTGCACCATCACACCACGCATACTCTCGGATGTTTGTTTGTATCATTGCCTTGCAATCTGCTACCAATATTGGCATGAGGCATCACAACACATATGTCCGGAATTGTTGGAATCCTAACTGCTGTGACCACTGGACATTGAGGAATGCCGTTTAGCAGTTTGAACAATTCAAACCGGATCTTCTCATATGGCCCTTTGCCCGCATGCCCTAACAGGTAAGTGATGCGTGACTAAGATGTCAAAAGAGCTCCAACGCTGTTTACCTTTGACCGCCAAATTTAACTGCCAAATAATAAACTCCTGGCTGTGTCCTCAAAATCAATCTTCTGCCAGAACTGGACAGATGTCCACGCGGCAAAGTCCAAAGATCAGAGGCAACAAAGTGTACATTCAACCAACTAAACACCCAGATAGTACTTGGCTGAATAAATACCAAGAAGCAGACCCCATTACCTGCTCTCGCAACACTCGGCATCGAGGGTGATTCTATTGAGAATAGAACCAGTTCCATTTTGTGAGAATATGAGAAATTCAACATTCCCAATATGTCTTTTCATGAGTTTTCCACAGCTCACAAGAACCATGTGACAGTTGTGTTATAGTTCTCTACATTATTATAGTTCAATACATTCCTGCTACAGTTCCCACCATACACAATTGACCAGTACATCATATAAAGGCAAGGTATTACTAGTAACAAATGGCCTGCATCAAAGCCCTCTTGAACTTAGTACTGCCAAAAAGTTCTGGCAAACAATGTTTTCATGAAGCCTCAAACAATCATTACCACGAAATGCCAGGTGCGACCTTATCCAAGGACATTGATTTGTAGCATTTTTGACGCAATGCATCAACAAAATTAATCAAAGCAAAAAGGTGTCTGCAAAGAGTATGAGAGAATATCCCAATTTAATGTAACCAGGGTTGAATTTTTTGTCATGCTGAAACCTCAGAAATGACTGAAGTTTGGATGAAACTGTTTGAGACCATCATTCCGATTTCCCTTGGCTTCTTTTAGGAGATGAAGGATCACAAAGTTGGGTCAAAATGCAGATGCACTCTCATTAGGGCATGAGCTCTTAATAAAATAAATACAGTATTTTCATTAAAGGCACCCATAGCTGTACATCTCCCAACATCCTTTGTCATTTACACTGCCCATCCTTTATTCAGTCATTCACATGCCCGTTGGCCAGGACCCCTCGTCATGTTTATATCCCGAGTGGAATCACACACACTTCCACGTAACGCATACATGGGCTATTCCCGCACGCTATTTGACAACAAACGGTGAACTAGACACCGTCTGCACTGTCACCAAGATCCCACTGTGCAATAATACCCTAAACAAATGTGTACCTAGCCAACAAATATTTAATCCATGCCTCGAGGTTGCTTTGGAACGCAGTATCATTTGAATCGGTGGTAAGAAGGGTGGCTGTAAAGTCTGAACGAGTACTGACCCATTTGTTTGCGTACCATCGTCTATAGTTGTATCCGAATTGAACAGCGAATTTTGCTTTCAGGCTGCAGCTAAATGATCCATAAAGTGATCGTTCGTGCGTACAATCAGCCCGCTATCTCGGTACTTTCTATCCATTACTGGTTGAAATCTGAAAATTCGGATGGGATTGGCTGATGGAGTGTGAAAATAAGGCACGTTATTGGCTGTTATCGCATACATACCACAGAAACCTGTGCAATACAAATTATGGATCATTTTTCGATAGCTCCTTTGTTTGCATCTTCATAATTCCGGCTTCATTTTGTTTTTTCTCAAATTAGGGAATATTTTTTATTGGATAATTGGAAATGATGAACGAGTAGAGAAACACCATCTATTTGTCCCCCTCAAACCAGCCACCCTCCTACTTGTCATGCCGATATATGTGCCATTTAGGATGTCTAAATCGTAAAGACCCGCCTCCCTCTCCGTCTTCCTCTATACTTGAAGAGTGACCTATTCAACCACTACAGCCAGTTGCATGTGTGTCATTGAGATGTCAATGCTCTGCTTCACTGGACAAACTCCAGGGATCAGATAGGGATCAGAGTCCAGGGGTTATTCGGTAGGACCAGGGGCTCTGATCGATTTCTCTACTTCCTGCATTGAGGGAGGCCAGGGCTCAAATGAAAAATCAATCCCAGAGGTTATAAAACCTAGCTCACATGCATTACACTACACTGAAGTGTCAGTTCTGCCGACAAAACATTGGAAAGAAACGTGCTTGCTGCCTTCTAGTTAGCTACCAAATGTGACAAGGAGACCCCAGTGCTATTTGCCTCCAAAATAGCCCCTGGTTTATAATTTCATTAGACCTGGGTTTATTGAGTATTTTGGGGGGCTAATATTCCTTGGGCCCCCGCTTCTGGACCCTGACAACTTCCATGTGAGTTTTTGAGTCCATGAGAGTGAAGTGGTCCAGTTAGGAGGAGACTCGAACAAGTATACTTCCAAAAGGTTTCTCTCAACCTTGGGCCTGGAGGCACTGTTGAACATACTAAGCAGTTCATTTACAGGGCTATTCCAGTCTGTATACTGAAGGGCAGTTTTCCTGGAAATCTTTCCTGGGATATACTTAGTTGAGCAAAATTTTCAGGCTAAACTTTTAGTCTTTCAGGGGCACACTGGAATTCTGATGTGTATATTTGTGCTGGGATAACTGACAATCAACTTTTTTTCCTTCACTCCAGTGGAGTCTTTTCACGACCAACTGGCAACCCTGACAAAACTCTAATCTGTGGTTACTCTCATATATCCAATTATATTTAAGCCAGGCTAGCAGAGGCGTCACAGATTATCAAAACATCAAAATTCGCAACGGATCGGCCATGCTGGCTCATCAGTCTTACAATTGAGATAACTGCCCAGGGCAGGCAAAAAATTGGAAGGGGATTCAATAACTTCCTCCGCGAATCTAATTGTACAGAACCGACAGTGAGGTGGAGGGATCGGCGTTGGCTTGAAATATTTTGACGGCAATCGGGGTTGCTAGCAACTGAACACCAAGGCGTCATTCTATCGTGAAAGACTGATGCAAATGCAGAGATACTGTAACTGAGAGAGACAGGATTACCATGCTTAGTTATGTTGTTGGATTGCGGATTGGATGCTGGATTTGTTTTCTACAGAAGGTCATGGTGGAAGAGAGACAAATTACCTTCCATTTACCATTTGACACACTTGGGGCCCTTGTCGTTCCTTGTTTTTGAGTGATTGTTGTTGACGAACTCCCTTTCAGGCCCCCAATGCGCAACACACTTGTACTGGCTCGTCGTGAGATTGTATCAGACACTGCATCATTATCTCATAATGTTATAATTTTGCTCGCCTCGGTGAGCTTAGTCGTTCCCCCTTCTTCTACCTCGCAAAACAGTCATCAGCCAGACGTGAGAAATTAAAAAATGCTTGATTTACACTATTTACTCAAACTGTCGGATTGAAAATGATTGGGTGCCATAGACTGACATTTGAGGAATTGGAAGTCGCAATTTTGCCGTAATTATGCAATGTTTGCCGATTCTCCCAACGAAGCTTGGTGCGTATGGACTGCCTTTGATCCTGGCAAGGTGAAGGTATTTTGGAATCACCATAAGTCCTCATATGCTTCTTTTTTTTGGGGGGGGGGGAGGTATCAAGTAACCCATGCATGTTGTGTGTTTCTTTTTTTTCCCAAGTGTCAAGGGTTCAGATACTCTTTACTCCTACCACAGGCAAGGATATACACTGAACATATTCTAATCCACATGGCGGCGCATGCCCTATTCTTGTAATGCGCCTCTCAGTCTCGCATTCTGCCCTGGGTGAAAGCCCAGAGACAGTCGACAGAAACAACTTCAACATGTGATTTAATGACGCAAGGTTACCCTAACAGACCTACGTATCTTCGCTAACGCGTCTCTCCCTTAAGCGTCCAAACCCAACTTTTTTGCAAGTCTGTGAATATAAAGTCGTTATGTGCGGCCGTAAGCCTGAAATAATTTTCCGTTGGCCATGCCAGCATAGGCACAGCCTATTGCTCGATTCACTGCGAGTACATACAGCCATACACCATAAACAAAAATAACGTGGATTACAACCGAATCGCTCGAGCTCTACCTCGCCGCTTCGCAAAAGATGTTGTGGCCTGTGACTCGCGTAACTACGTACTCAATGCCATGAATTATTCGAGTGGGTCAACAATTTCACTGGATCAACGATTTTTATAATAAATAATAATTTCAGCCAATGATTTTAGCACTTTCAACAATCCAATTCCAGGCCGTGTCCACTCCAAATCGAGTCACAATGGTTAGGTGCCATGCATTATGTCCGTGGATTACCATTGCCCATTCGTAGCTTGAGTGTGTTATATGTACAGCGCAGATGCACATATAAACTGTTATTGTTACGGCTGAGCGATCGTTTCTGTGAGTTTTATTAATTCGGGAAGGGGGGGGCGGTAGGGTATGTGGGAGGATACACGCTGTAAGAAATAGCAAGACATTGTTGGCTTCAACCTGTCCGATATTTTGAATGTGTGTTTACGTACAGTCTCGGTCCCGCAAAAATACACCTAAAACAAATACAAAGCAGTTGTAAAGTTATACTCTCGTAAGCGCCCATCCTGAAAACTTCGCAAGCGCCCTGGGCGTTAGCGGAATGAATACGGTAATGGATAACCACCATGGAACCTTGTCATGAGATCATGCCTTTCAAGATAAACTCTGTTGAACTCCAATCTTACAATCAGGGGTCTCTAAGCGTAGAGCGCCTCGGAGGGCCTGAGCTCATGCACTTTTCCCAGTAATGAGATGTTCTGGACTGTTATATCTTGCTCTTCATGACCTTAGAAGCTATACTGTAACTCTTGTACTTGTTTGCTTAGTATATGTCCTGTGTAATGTAGGTCTCCTATTTGCCATGTTGCACCTTGTTGATTATTAGTTTTTTTCTTCTACACGTTTGCGTAGTGACATTTTTTTCATTTACACACTGGTTGCATGTTTACCGTGTTGTGTTTTTTAATAGCGCAAAAGTATTTCGTAGTAATAAAAGTTTCTTCTTAACTTTGCGAGTTTTTGTACGAAGTTCTAGCTCAGCTTTTCAAATTTATAACCTCGCTAGGCTTAGCTGAAATTAGGCTACTGAAGACCACGATCACAACGCCCCCGGAATCATCTCGGCCCATGGTGCATGAGCTGCATGACCTTCATCACCATCCGAAAAGCATCCTTTTAATGTTTGCCTACAGACACTGGGTCCCTCATCCAGCATGGGCTACCCCCAATTACAACATCCCTACACTCCGTGTGTGTGCAGATAGCCGTCGCTTCAAATTTACCATAGTGTTGGTGAAAATTGCCATGGATTGGGCCCATTGGGAAATACCACGCCGGCATGAGTTTCCAAAGTAACACGCCCTGAATGACATTCTATATCACACCCCCTACCTGTACTTCGCAGGCTCAACACAGTTGAGGGCCGTAATACGCCTCCTCTATCGTCTTGTGCCGCAGCAGACGACCCGTGTGGCGGAGGAAGAGGACCGGTTCTTGGGGCCGAGGGCCCGGATGCGCCGTCTTTCGTTCTTCTCCTAAACAATGCCCGAGTAGTCGTCGTAGGATCTCTCCGCAGATCAGGGCTTCCTGCTGATCGTAAAGGCCACACTTCATCGTTGACACCTACAAAACCGTGGAGGGCACAATGATTAAAATCTTGAAAATCAGTAGGGTTTCACTTCACAGACGATGGTTACCCTTACTAATACTCGAAAGTCAGAACCTGATGAAGGACTATGGGGAATGGTATGCTGTTAGATCAACAAAGTAGGGTATGTTTCCATCAACAGATCAGACATCAGAGGATTTTCAAGGTACCAAGTGCAAAAGTCACCCTTCGAACTGGCGTTTTTAGGTCATCCTCCACCTTCAGTGTTAATTAGAGCAGCCACAACTTGCTATCAGGGCTGGATCGTCCTCCTACCTCCGTTGCCTATGGGCAAGCACCAAGAATGGTTCATAAAATCAGCTTCCGTATGCAATGGGAATGGTCCTCGCAACATTTACCGTCGGCAGCTCCTACTTCCCGTATTCGATAAATGGGTATGAATCCTGGTCAAAGACTACCCTGTTGCATTCTGGTGATCACCTAGCAAGAGATGAGTATTCCTAGATGGCACTCACTACTATTTCAACAAGTCACTGCACAGGTACCCACTCTACAAGTTGGCGCGAAAACAATTAAGGAAGACCTGCTTTGTCTAACAGCACAGTGAAAACAGCCCCATAGCCCCTCTGGGTTTCAGTGAAAAAGTCAAATCGGAATCTAGTGTTTTCAGTTATAGAGTTTACCGGGACAAGCGAATCGATTCCCCGCCTTCCCTAAGAGATATATACACTTTAACAGCGGCTAGCTCAGCTTGCTGAGGGGTGCACGTGAGGATACATTTGGTCTGGTCTGGAATTGGGGATTGCCGAGGGGATCGTGAACCCGGCATGTTCTGGACCGTACGTGGTTGTCCCAGGTCTATGACATTCCCAAGGTGTCTATTTTGATGAGTGACGAGGCTGTGACTATTGTAGAGTAAGCCGAACGGGTTTATAAAGGAAAAGTGATCTTGCTCTGAATTCACTCTTGCCTGCGAAGATCAAGAAAGTGAGGAGAAAATGGAAAGCAATTACACCTTGTTAGCAGACCACAAACAAATAAATATAATGATTCTATCAGTCAATCAAAAATTATCATGGACCCGCTGAATCTTTCACTCACCCAGGTGAGGTGACCATCATAAAATATGATTTAACAGAATTAGGGTTGTTAATCACATGGCAGCGAAAGCCTGTTTTATCCACTGGATAAGGAACAACAGGGGGTTAATTCAAGCGACACGAAAGCGCAGCTCAATGTTCCAGCGAGAGAATTGACCCGAGGAGGTCCATTCATACAACAAAAAAACAAGTTTCAATATGCATCAAAAGGCCATCGTTTAAACACTTTACGATTTAAAATAGGTTAGGAACCCCCGATTACATTGCAAAGGTCTTGTACATGCTGCGAATAAATTAACAAACAACAATATGTGCATCTCTCAAAGGTCATCGCATCCCAATTCGTGACAATAATGTAACAATCCTAACAATGGATTTGTTTCACCATGCGCCAAAGTCTCGACTAATAGTATCAGATGATAACGGGCCAGGTGTGAACCATCCCAACATGCTCTAGGGATGACATTGACGGTCCCCAGGATATGACCACTTCTTCGCACCGAAAGGAGTGGAAAATTGCTTTTGACGTGACCGCTCAACAGCCCCGACCGACCGACGGGACTTATTGAAAAGATCCCAGAACACACCCAGAAACCCATGCACAAATCCACTGCATCACAGTGAAACCAATGAATGCAAGACCCTGCCAATCGCAACTGGGAGTACAGCCACCTTGGGGAGAAGAAAGAAACGACTGTGAATGCTAGAATTAAACCGGAAAGTTTGCTGCCCAAGCATCACTAATACCGCTCTGCCATCCTTCCGCCCCAAGTACCAAACTCTTCATCGCATTCAGATCAAGGATACTCCCATATGTCCATTACACCTCCATTTTAACTTCAGGTCCATGCATTTATGACTTATGTAGGCCTATACGCCTACCAGGACATTACAATTGTTTGGCCTGTATAGAATGATAGCAACTATAACAAATTCTACATGTGAATCCCATAAACAAGTAATAGCGAATAACAATAAAAAATTGCCATTTCATGGGTTGAATTGAAAGGTCAAAGTCAAGGCGGTTACCAGCATCATACACTTTACTGCTATACTGAGAATAATACACAAATGGAGCTTGAATTGAGGTATACCAACCCTCCACCCCCCCCCACCTCAATGGATTGATATGTTATGTACTAGCTGAAGTAGAGTCATTTATATATACAACGAACAGGAGAAACTCATTAAAAGTTCTTTGAAAAGGTGATCATGTTTCATAAGCAGGTTATACTAAAGCCCCATTAACTTAACACAATATACTGGCAATAATTATTGGAGTTGCTTCCAGTACTGTACAAAGTGCATTATTTGTGCACAAAACATTACACAGAAGCTACCTAATGCAATAGGGGTGTGGCCAGTCACCTAATACTACCACACACAGTGGCTGCAATATACATTAGGATTCATTATGTGTATCACGGCTGCATGTGCTGACATTAAAATCCATGGGAAGCCAACCATTAGTCATGTCAAGGGATGTCCTGGGGGATCATGATGCTTGTACAGACAATGGATCACAGAGATAGGGGCTGGGGGGGGGGGGGGGTAGAGGGCAGTATGATGCTGCAGCTGGATAAACTGATAGAAACTGGGTACATTGAAAGGCACACACAGGTTTGTAAAACTGTGCCGGTAACATGGTGAGGGTTGTTAACAATTCGGCCTGTAACTCTGGACTCTAAGCTAGGGGTAGCTTCTTTTCTTCGTTACTTTAAAAATATGCGGTATAGCAATGGAATAGCTAGAACTAGGTTAGTTTAAAGGACTGCTACATGTCTGCCTCTGGTGACATGACCGTCTTTGAAGTATTCAAAACTTTTGTGAAGTTTAATGTAAAAAGTTATTGGGGAGGGGGAACCCGAGGTGACAAGTGGATGGAAGTGGTCCAAAGTGGGGTCACCCAAACTTTGCAAGAAATGGAAACTCCATAGGCGTGCAGGATTGTCGGGTCAAAATGAGTTACAACTAATGACACAAGCTGGACGAATAATCAAACTGTCCTGGATTAGTTATTCTAATGTCTCTCACAATCTGGCAAGTCTAGGCGGGGCAGAGTTAGAGAGATTTCTCAGAAATTCTCCGCACAGTTGACTTGCACGTTCCATGTGATCGGTAACGAATGAAGGAATGGATCGGCCTGGGATCTGTTCTTTTATGTGGAGGGGGAGGGGGGGGGGGGGGGGACGGGGGGGGGAGGAAAAGACTAGCATGTCTCAGCATTATTAAGGACTGAGGACAAGCGGGTAACATTGTTTCTCCCAACACAAACCTCGTACAGCAACAATAACATGATAAAAGAAGCCCAAGATCAGACCTTGGGGGGGGGGGGGGTGGTGGGGGGCGGGGGGGGGGGGGGTGTGGGGTGGGGGGGAAAAACTCCAGAAGGATTTCGAAAAAAGAAAATCTCTGGTGTATCAAAAACCTCAGTCACATTGAGGGCCTTGCGGCAAACAGGGCGTAATGTCGGCATTCCTCTACCTGGGGCCATCCATCATACTCTGCCATATTAAGGGCGGACTTGAAGGAATGTTGAACAATGTGTCACTCTGTATAAACAACAATGTGACCAAATTGCCTGGGGATCAACTCCACCAGATAGGAGAGAGAAAGCCAGGTCACTCAGTGAGCTAGCTGTACCACTTCCTCTTCCAGGCGAGTGAAAATATTGACACACGTAATCATAACAGTCAGGGGTTAGTGATGACACTGTGACAGAGTTGCCGGAGGTTATGCAAAGAACCTTGAAATGCATGTCTCCTCCAACCCTGTGGAGCTGTTCTTCGCCTTTTCTGGACCTTCCAGTCATGCCCCCCCCCCCCCCAAAAAATGTATGTCAGAAAAATTTGGCCTAAAGGAGCTTCCAAAAACCATTCATGTGCTCCCTTCATTATGGTCCAACTAATTTTGACTTTTGATTGCAGCACGCACCAGAGCCGCCCTTGACCTTGATATGAAAAGGAAATGGATTCAGGCCCTTCTCCTTTACACAACCTGGAATGGGATGCTCACTACCGACAAATGAACCAGAACGAGGCCAATTCTAGTATCATAGTCAGTGTTGCTTGTGTGTGTGGATAGGGTAGCATAGCCACAAAGGATTTTGAGCAGCCGGACTGTGGGTTACTACGGTGGTAGGAGAGCCATCGTGGAGACGGTGTACAAAGCGATTCGCGAGGAAAAGTGACAGCGTCATAGACCGCACAGCACGGAGCAGGAAAAGAATGTCGCCATAGTTGGCGAGACAGTGAAACATGTGTTACTCTGATTCAACCTCGTGCTGTCAACTCACACACTCGTTGTCGTCCCACCTCTACTTCGGCAATGGTGCCCCGCACGGCGCAGTCACCGTAGTGATCAAGATGCAGGGATGGCAAAGTGGGACACATGAGGATGTAATGTTGATGTTAAGAAGCTGGGTGCGGATGTACAATGCAAGGAATCCACAAGGGCCAGGAATACAAGTTTTGGCGTTACCATGATTCTCCAGTTTACCGGCGACCATGCTACAATATTATATAATCCTGGTTGGTTGTGAAAAGTGGGGGGATGAGGCCATGGGTGAACAAATTAGATATGTGATGGTTGTGACAAGTGGGGACTGCGAGGCCAGGGGTGAAGGGTATGGAGCAGCTAAGAGAATGGTTCACATATTCAACTTGCCCCTAATGACCATGGCATGTGGGTGGGGTTATGATCAATGTGGTGCAAGTAATCCATAGTCACACCAGTTTAGTTTTGTAGAATCTCTCTCAGTTCCCACGTTTCTGTCCTCCCCAAACATCTTTTTGCCCCCTATCCTTGTGTGCGATAGTTATTCTGTAAGTCCCCTGCACAACTAGAGCAGCAAAGAAGCTTCACACACACTGGAAAACTTTAATGGAACTCATGCAAGCTTGAATCCCCCGATCAAGCAGACGTTTAATTAGGCCCTGGAGCCTCTACTTTGGCATTTCAGATTTGAATCCTGCCACGCAATTAAAGTGCTAGAGGAATGTGGCACATGTTTACTTGCAAAACAACAACTCAATAAACCGCCGGGCATCCCCGATCCAGGGAGAGGTCGAGAGACTGCGTAACATTCCATCTCTGGAGACGGGAACCAAGTTTCCAACATGATCTAAAAGGCCGATTTTTTATATTCTACGCAATAGCAGAATCTCAGGGCAGAGGCTTTTGTACACTAAAGTATATCTGAGCATTAGACCATGAGCCTCTATCAGCAGGTTCGACACGCAAAAATTTGATTCTGGATTTCCTTACAGATGAGATTCTCCCCAAACCATAATGTTACCGCCTATTTTATTTCAAAAACCGCAACCAATCTCTGAACACAAATTGATCCCATTTCTCTTACTATATTCAATTTTTTAATAGGCATGGCAGAAAGGTTTGGGAGTTTGTGAATTTTTGGAGAGGGAGGGGGGAATATGGGGCAGTAGGATGTTTAATGTTTTGTTAGTGATTTGTTCCTCTTGTGACCTCGCACATTCATCATAATTTCACCAACTTCAGATGTGAACAGAATTTTCAAGAGACAATTCTTTAGCCAAATTTGGCCCTATATCCCTGCAGCACAAGTTGCATTCACAAACCATTTCTAAGGTGCTCTCCTATCAACAGCATAACATCAAACATGGATGTCCTGATATGGCTAAGACCCCGGTAGGGCCGACTCTTCCTATTCCATGGTCCAACGCGTACTTAACCCCTCTCGTCGACTGAAATTGGAGTAAGTGAAATAGATAGGAGCCTGTTCCATTCGCACTAAAATCACCAACTCTATCAGGATTTTTTCTGTGTCGCCCAGCTTAGGCCCATCACTCCATAATACTAAGAAAGGAACTAGCAGATAACTTAAGCCCAACACACACAAAGGCCATAACAGAGACACTGACAAAAAACAGTATTCCTCCACGTTTGTGCGACGTCCCCTTTTGTCGGTGTGCACTTGGACCCAGAAAGAAGACAATCATTCGCACGTGTTTGGACTGCCTTGGGTGTTGACTTACAAAGTAGGTGGCAGTGCCAATAGGGTTAAGTATGATCATTGTGAAAGTAATTCTGTGTTTTGTGCGATTTCTGTAACCTTGACGGATTTAAACGAAATTGATTGACTGCTTGTTTTGTTAGTCCTGAACACTAAGAAAATCTTTCAAGGTTTTGACATTCCAAGTTTTGATGGTAGTTGAAATTAGCATAATTCAGCGATTCTTGCAACTCCATCAATCGATGCAACTTGGAGAATGTGAACCCAGACTACAAGTTGTCCTGAAGACAGGTGGTTATTTCTAGTCAACCGCGATCAAATGACATATTCATGTTGCTTTCTCTCAATGAGGTCCACAAAGGTTATTTCTCTGCGAGGATATCACATCGACAAGCCTGCCATGCACGGTTATTGTCTGTGAGCACTGGTGGAAGCGATGATTATGTTCGTGATGACTTCATGAGAACACTGACTACCATTAGACGAAGATTCCTGGTCTATCATCAACTAGATTTAGTCCATACAATAACAATTTAAATTAAATCATGAGGGCAGTGATCATATTCGCTAGGTGTTTTGCAACACTGTACGGTCTAGTTAGGATGTGTAAAAGTGGTTTACAGGCACTGGAAAAGCTGAATCGCACTAAAGGCAAGAAGATAAGGTCTCGTGATCTACCATCTCTAATTCATTATGCCCAATTTGCTGGAACCAGCAGTGAAACCATTTTAGGGGTAAAAGCCACCCACACGAATTGCACCTCTGATTCCTTCGGGCCATTCATCTTTTCAGCGCTATAAGCTTCACCAACAATGTGCAAGCGACAAGATTACCTGGAGGGACACCCATTGAGGCCATGTGTCTAGGTCACCGCTTACCGATCCAATTCACTCTAATTCACCCCGTCTCAAACAAATGCATTACGAGTACTGACTTGGGGGGCCTCTGGTGATCTTTAATGACAGCCTTCGAGAACCCATAATACCTCATCTACCCCAACGATGCTGTAATATCAGGCGCAGCAGCGATGTTATCACCCCCCTACTACTCGCTCCGTCTTTCTTCGCGTCTGCATCGAGAGGGGAAGCAATCAAGGATATCTAGGATTCTTATTATTCACCCTCGAACCGCAGGAGCGTCCGGAGCTGGTCGCTTTGTTGCTCGGCGGGATGCGGATGAGGTCGTCGAAGGAGGCTGTGAGTTATTCTTCGGGGAGATGGAAGAGGATAGAGGAGAGATGAGGCACACTCAGAGATGACAGGATTGTCTCAATGCTTCTCAGGCGTGGGCAGGGATAGCCTTGCAAAATTCTGTATCATTGTGCTCGATCAATGGCTGGCTTGATTGTGACTAGGTTTGCATGGGGGAGATTAGAAGTGAAGAAAGACGGGGATCCCACAGGATTCATTCAGGGGCAACTGTTCTTTGTGTGACCTTGATCGTGATCCTGATGAAGGACAATTTTAAGTAAGGATGTTTGTCACTGTTCATGTTATCACTATTCATTGTATGAAATGGGTGAATGAAAGACATGTTATTAGTCTGTTACTCACCTATAATAAACATGTAATCATTTTGACACATTCTCAGTATGCTGACGAAAATTCCCTAAACTAGCACTTTTCTCTTTTTTTCAATTCATTTTCAAGAAAGAATCTGTGGGCTCGACAATTCCTTTTTTCTTCACAAAACAACATTTTGAACATTATCAACTGCTGTTATTCTAGCCTACATGTGAATAGGGTTGTGCCAGGGACGTATTTTTTGGTTTCCAGTGGGTGTTAGGGCTTCAGAATGCCATCTGTTTTTATCTTTCTTGGCATATGACATCGAGACCTCCCTGAATCCTTAGTCACACCGTCGTGGGGAAGGACCAGGGATTGCACCACCCAATTGTGGTTCGAAAGACGAGAACGAATGTGCGGGAACTCATTCGAACATGGAATGGGATGGAACTGAGAAATAGGGAATATTGTTGTCTTGTGGAATTTCAGGATGAGCCTAATGACACTGATGGTGCCTGGAACTGGGGGTGGCGGGTGTCGGGGCGGAACATTGGTCTTATATGAGTTTGTTTATGACATATCATTCAAACCTATGGTATGTTCTGATCTAACGCTCACGTTCACATTTGCATTGGTGACATGCCTGTTGTTGCTCCCAAATTCGTCTTATTGTTCAATCTGTATCATTGTCAAGTGAGGGCCTTATGAGAGGACGGTCAAGGACAAAGTACATTAGGCAGATGCCCCCCCTGCAGGATCAAAGGAGGGAGGGGAGGAAAGCCCACATCCCTGCCCATCTTTGGGTCAAGGGGGGTGGGTCACGGTTGCAATCCATGCATGTAATGCACTCATGGGCCATTAACTGATGGAGAGACGAACTCACAAAGGTAATAGTTGTTCTCTGGGTAATCAACTAACTTATCCGAAGTTACACAAGAGTA
Organism: Sclerodactyla briareus; assembly: GCA_026419785.1. NCBI lineage: Eukaryota > Metazoa > Echinodermata > Holothuroidea > Dendrochirotida > Sclerodactylidae > Sclerodactyla > Sclerodactyla briareus. Next base: position 84,284 of record JAODTK010005824.1, on the reverse strand, counting down.
ATTGCCCCCACCTTCACCCTGGTAGCCCATGCACAACTAATTCGTCTAGGCTAATGATCCACATTGGAGGGCTACAAAATTGTGTGTTCCCGATGGCACCCACATAAAGCCCAAATTTTAAATTGATAATTTGCCACTAATTTGGACCCTGTTTGGATGGTAGCCTGGATTTGGGAGAAGGTGTTTCTATCAGCAACCATAGACTGTCCAGTGAAGTCAATCACTACAAGGACATGGTTCCAATAAGAGATTTGGCAATTGCTATGTTAGCACTTGTACGGTAGTTTGGCTGTAAATTGTTGTACAAGTAGAGACACAGTGTTTCCGGGATTGGCTCCGAAGTCACATTTCAGTCAAGGTAATTGCCATGACAAAATACCCTTGTAACCAATCTCAAGCAGCTTTTCCCTTGTTTGGACAATCTAGGCCGTCTTTTTGCTCCTCTTGCTTGATTTCTTTCTTTCTGGAATTTAGAGCGACGGCATAAGAGGAAAACATTGCGTAGGAACACATCTGTTCTTAGTCTGAGGAGCCTTGAACATGGCATCCGGGATAGTTTGGGCAGGGAGAACTTTAGGAAGAATGGGAATAAACTCCCTTGGGAGAGGGATCTTTGAGAATGCTCCCTCCTATATGGAGCTACAGTCCACTTATATATCCTAGAAGAAATTCAATGGGGTTACCTGAGGAGTCACAGGTGTTATTCAGTGGAGGGGGACATGTGTTACCCATTCACTGTGACTAATATACTGCCATTGAACTGGATGCTGTTCGATAAGAGGTTATTCATGTCGGGTCAATTATCATACACCAATGGTACTGAAAAACCCCATACCGATTGGGAATAATGAGCCCCCAATGCATATTCACTAAGCGCCGTCTCGTCAAATTTTATGGCTGGCTTTAAACCCCCCCCCCCCCCAACTCTTTCATGTCGTGACTACTCCCACAAACCGCAACCAGGGTTCAAGCTTTGTTAGGGTTCCTGTTACTTTATCATCTTGAACCAACTAGATCAACTCCCCTAAAGCTCACACTATTTGCAATTTATTTCAATAAACAGCGACACTAAGCACATACTTCCAGCGATGTCAATAAAGCGGATGTCATAACTGTACAATGGAATTATCGCTTCACGACATAACCCAATAGCACACCGTCCCCATGAACCTAAACATACAATGCGGAACCGATTCGTGGACGATAACTAGTCCTATAAACATAAAGATACAATTGTCGCCAATCGGAGAAAACATTCACATGCGGCGTCACGCCTATCAGCTGCTCTGAGCATGCAACCCTGATTCGTACCCTAACTCTAAACATTGTCGAGGATATAATAGAATATAATACAGCTGTCATGGAGGTTGCCAGCACTCTCAGTTTAGGAGCCATTTCGAGTTTCATGTCATGAGACGATGATGATATTGTGTCCAAAGGTCATAGGGAATGACCTCAGTTCGATGTTGAACTTACATTATGCAGAACGATTTTTCCAAACTCCCCCTTCGCCGAATTACAAATTCTGTGCCATCAAAACAAAACAGATTTCCCACACTTATCTACGATAAAATCCAAACATGGATGAATTGGCTGCGGTTGTTTTTTTCTTTTTTATTCAAATAGCGTGACAGTTGCAAAATAACCGTACTGATATTGCCATGGGGGAAATCTGGACCCGAATCTCTTCTATTTCCCCCCCGAACTGTTCTGTGGTGAGCATGCGCCCTCAAAACTCGAACTGGCCTTATTGTAATCAACCCTGCCATAATTTTTTAAGTGCCTCCCTCAGTGAAAGTATTGATCATTGATTAGATCTATATCTCCACCAGCTCATCAATGCTGAGTATCAAGTGTCTCTAATCATTCAAAGATGTCATGTAAAATTACACACCCCAGAGCTTTGTGACTGACAATTGGGGGAAGTGATGCCAGTGAGTCACTTTGACGTTCCATGCCACTCAAGGCTTACAACTTAGAGGTTCAGTCCAAAATATTTAAATGTCATATGATTGTGCAATTGAAAAATCAAGGCCATCAACTTTGTTTCATGTTCATGTTCACGGCATGTTCGGTTGTAAAGTTCGGAATTTTTAAAGATCATTAATTTAACACTGCTAGTTGGCAATTTTGCAAGTTGGAAACATTCGATGACGTCATGTCTATACCATTTTTAAAGATGAAGGTTAAGAAATTTTCTTACTTTTCCTTTTGTGTAGATATGACATCGAAAGGTTGCCCGTTTGCCAAAATCATCAAATTATATGAATTTGAGAAAGCCTATCTATCCAACCCGACATGCTATAAACCTGTGAAAACAAGTAATATTTGATGAATTGTTTATTCTCTTTAACAGTATAACACCAAAAAGAGTAGATTTGGCTGGACTTTGCCTTTGGTCTATAACAATCAGGTAAAATTTTTCAGCTAAAAAATATATGCTTGTAAAAGTAATTGCCGTCAGCCATTAATTTTCCTCCCGGACCTATTTATAATCACTTTACAGGTTAGATCATTGCTGGTTATTCATTCAAGCAGACACTCCGGAACCACACTTCAACTCTGTTCAAAGTAGTCTGGGCTTGTAATGTATGTTGGAAATGAACCACAAACCCCAGCGTTTGATTGACAACTATAACAATATTGTCAACTTCAGTGTCTCATCTCTATATATACTGTTCCCAGAACTGCCTATTATTACCTTTTTGTCTGCCACTTCCAGGAGAGCTGTCATGATGTTTTTGAGGACCTCTATTTGCTCTAGTCAGCCATATCTTGTGTTAAGACTTTGCTTCATTCCCTATTTCCACTCTGGTACTCCTCTACCTCTGTTAGCAACGTCGTGTCCAACTTGTTAATTTTCGCTTCCAATAGTGGGGAGCCGTCACTACACACTGATATCGAACCCCCGCTTGAATATTATATTTTTGTTTTTTCGATGAATGGTTAGACATTACAGCGTGTTCAGTCGCGCCATCGAGGATTCTACCGGTTTAGGCAGTTTGATATTTAAACATGGCTGAAATAATCTTTTAAATAATCTTCCAATACTGAAACAAGACGTTGGATCCGAAGATAATAGCGTGGCGGCAGTGCAGGAATGTAAATGGCGGTTCATAAAGAGGCTCAGGAAAAATGGGGATATAAACATCAAGATCCACAATACTATATCGACATTATGTAGTCACTACAAGCAAGCCTTGCCACAGCAAACCCCCCTGAAATGAAGCATATTGATTCTTCGCAGCCCTGGAATGAATGCTGCCTTCTAGCAACCAGTGTCCAGGGTGGCAGACCCCCTTGTCCCAGGGGAGGGCTTAGCCAGTATAATGGACTGGATAGGAACGCCAAGCTGACCTGCAGGAGCGCCAGGTCAACTGGATGGCTTTCACAGTATGCAGTTTAGGGGAGTAAGAGCAGTTAATGTGGTCACTCTAAAACAAAAGATCAGATCGTTGCTTATGTGATTCTGTACATGGCTCCATGTCCAACCAGTGAAGACAACACTTGACTACTTGGACTGCTTGCAAAGGGACCACACCACCAACTAATTGATGATCTTCCCAGTCAGATGATGGGGACGGAGAACCCATTGCGCTGTGTTTGTAACTCCACTCAAATGGTTAGCATAAATAGATACCAATGCAACGGAGTAGGCTGTAAGAACTTTTTTTTTTTTTGATAGATTTCTTCTCTTCCCCATAGTGCTATCACACCAGCTCATTTTCAGCTTTCATCACTCCTTGGGAAAAGAACCCATCCTTCTCATGATTTACCATGTTAATATTTGTTGAAGCTGGTGGGGAGCTACAGATTATACTTATAAAGTTCCTCATCACTCATCATGCTGCCTTGCCCTAAGTGGATCACGAAGTTGCATCTTACTCCGAATTCATCTCCTCCTATCTGAGAATGATAGTGACCTCTGTGTGTTAAGATACACGCACACCCCTGTTGATGTGGCCACAGACCAATACCACAGGGGAAATCTCTGTTGAAAAAAGGTTATGATTCCAATCCCTGCACAAGTTTCCACTGATTGCCAGCCAGTCAGCTACACTGGCTTTTATACCATGAACTTCCATGCATCTAATTCAGGCTGTGGAGGGGGGTAAACACTGAATCAAATATTTTACCCATAGGGAGGCAATTAACTGCACTCTGACAGGACCAGCATTGCCAAACATGAAACTGGTGATAACTGTACAGCGTGATTGATACTGGAGGCAATTTGTGTATTGTGTGACTGTTTTTTCACTGATCACATTGACAAGATCAGTTAAGTGATAGTCAGCAATGATTACTTGTTGTCACAACTACAGTATACCATGTTCAACCTGTTTTTCCTTCCTGAGATTCAACAGTACAAGACCATAGGTGTAGTAAGCGAACACTTTTTAGAGGGGCTGTGGGAAAAAAAAACTAACGCCCATATCTGTCTGCCTGAGAGGAACAGTGTCGCAACATTACTGAGGTAAGGTTCGAGTAGTTAGATTGCAGCAATTTATGTGCTAAAATAGCATTTTTGGACCCCCTGTGATTTGGAGCTAGCGCTGAACCCTGACACCAACCCAATGTGAATCATTTCACACTCTACCACCTGCTTAGCGCATCACCTTTATAGTCTTTGATTTATAAGCGACAAAAGACTTCTCGCTGCTCTTATATTCAAGCCATCCCAATGCTCTTATGTTCCCACGAAAGGATTGGCCAACAGATGATGACACAATTTCCAGGCTAACAGACGGGGGGCCGTCATCCACATTATGAATCCCCCCAATGTTATATTAGGTCCTTAACTTGCAAATTAAGCCCATCTTTACCCCTTCCATTGGAGTTAACCCAACCCCCCCTTGGAACACTGATACTTGGTAATTTAACAGCCATGTCCCATTGGTGTATTGTGAGGAACTGAGACAGGTGTGTCACTTGTCCTGCAAGCGAAACCTCTTCATGTCTTGCTTTCCATCAACCTAAGGTGTAGAGTTCACATTCAGGACGCCACTTGGAACTGTGTCATAGTGCAGAACGCAGGGTGATTTTAGTGGGAACTGACCAGGCTCCATTTCCATGGAAACATGAAATCGTGTACACCTTTTCTGACCATGTATGTGACTGAGATTTTTCACAGCTTACCAGGCGTCAAACAGCTCACAGGGGCAGCCAAATGGAGCATGGCTCCCAGCTAAAATCACTCTTGGTGTCAAGTCCCTCACCCCCCCCCCACCTGGACATGGTCAGTCATTGTACTTAGTTGGGTCAACAGATTACTATAGGTACAGTGACACACCCCTTGGTCACCACCTTCCACAGACCATAACATTACACTTTTACAAACTGGAACTACTGACAATGACTTACTTCTCACTATTAAACATGATTGACAACATTGATGAAACGATCCACATGTAAGTCGCCTCATTCAAAGTAATGGGGTGTGTCTTCTAATTGACAAGGGCACAATATTTTTTTTTAATGGGCCCACTCATCGATAAATTGGGATGTCAATAAAGAAAACAATAGCGCTAAAAGTCCCCACGATAACAGAGCTCCGAGCCGCTGGGAGCTGAATAGCTGGACTCATGTGAACACCTCCTGATTTGTTCAAAAATGTTATCATGACGATTTGATACACATGCCATTATTACCATATCAGCACTATTGGGTTAGTGTGTAAGCGATGATTTTTATTATCAAAGTGTGACCACGCAAATGCTAATTATCCGGTCACTTGGGGACACTTTACCCGATTGTTTTCTCTCTCTCGCACCATCTCAGTATGTGCTTTGTTCATTTCCTCCAAATCTTCCTACCAAGGTAAAGATATAAACTTTAAGAATTTTCTGCATGCTGAAGCGCGCTCTACTCCAAGAATCAGGTACTCTTTTTTGATTATTCATCCACCACTGCAACCCAGTCTTACTGACCTGCGGCCATGGGAAATTGGTCTCAGACTGGGGGGGGGGGGAGGGGGGGGGGAAGGGGGGGGAATCTTTACCATTCATGGGCAGTGACTATAGGTGTTTGTGTGTGGGTTGTGAGGTCATCAGTGGCATTGGCTAGTAGCAGGGGTCAGTGTAGGTGTCGAACCATTCAAGGCTGCTGTATTCCAAAAGCTACACTGCCACCTCCAGCTTTGACCAGCTGCATGTTGCCGCTCTAGGAACAATTTCCAACTCTCTGGTTATCCTCCCTCCCCTCCCCCACCCACATAGTTCAACCAGGAAAAAGTACATGGCATACAGGTTTGATCAGAATAGCAAGAGTAGATCCATATTATTCTAGTCGAACAGGAAATTTGCTATTGTGTGGGCACTCACCCATACATAATCTGACCTATACTGATAATACAAGACCTATCTCTTAAAATTTCTATGTCTGAGCCTCCATACCCAGCTAGGAACAACTGACACTGGTTATTTTTTTACTGATGCCCTATGTTACCATATAACAAGGACTGGTGTAAAATCAGTTCCCCCCTGCTGCCCCAGGTAAGCATCAATTGTTGTTCAATACCACCTCTGGGGTGCCCAAGTGGACAGGGCCAGGCCAACTGTACATTCTGAGTATTGAATGGATTATTCTTATCCATCTGTGTGACTGTGCCCAATGCCCAATTGTACCATGGGGATGCAGTGGAGGCCCCAGGGACTCGGGGGTTGGGAGCTTTATAGCTTCATGGTTCAAGCCATGGGTTGCTAGTCAGAATATCTCCTGAGACAGACCCCAATGAACCTGAGGCCATGAATAAATGGGGTCGGAAGCACCCGCTGACATAACATTACCTTTCCCCCTGAAGTTTCTCCCATCCGTGTTATCAACAACAGCAGTACTGCCTTATGAAACCCTCCTGGATGACTACCATGCCAGTTGCCTTGAATATGTTACAATTATGGGAGTTTTGGGGGTTTATTGTCACGGTAAAGGACTTTGCCCATCGAGGCAGCCGTTTTGAGAGCGGGACCGACAAATTCCCTCCCACCCGGAACCAATTCCCCCTCAACGGAATGTTTTTATGGTCAAAATTAGGGTTAGGGTTGAAAGTTAGGGTCACGTTTGTGTTGGAATTGTCCGGGTGGGAATTGTCCCGCAACTTTTTGAGAGTAACCGAAGTTTGATGGTGCATTGAAGATCAGCGGCGGGCAAGGGAGGGGGGGATAGTATTCATTCTTAAACAGGGCAATGTCCCCCATCATTATTGCCACTTCACCCCTTGAGCCCCAGTCACAATGTGATGACAACGATAACTATAACATTAACGATGAATTGGAGATGAGAACTCGTGATTACTGCGACTAATAGCAGCTGGGAGCTGATGAAGCTGTGATGTCAAATCTGATTGTTTCCTGATTGGTAGCAATTTCATTCAGTTTAACGTTCACAGATCGGCCCGCAGGTTATCGTTCATGATCACCAGCACTATTGGGTTAGGTACCTGGGAGTGATGTATCCTTTTTTTTTACTTTATTGTATCCTTACACTGTGACCCACCGCGCACCTTTACACCTGTCCCTGTGACTGGGATTGGCCAACTAAAAAACATCTCCATGGATTTGTTGTTAACAGGGTTCAGCATCTAACACATAATCCGTATAATAGATCCAGGGTTTTTAAACAGTGTTAGGTCTCGAAGACGGCAAATTTAGAAGGATGGTGTGGCCAGATGGAGTGCTTCAAATTTGCCAGGGTTGCTAGATGGTGGTAAATTAGGATGCAATGTTGCAATGGTAAGTTAAGTATGCGTAGTAGATTACAGTAACAAGAACGGTTTTGAAGCCGAGTGGGGCAACAACATTTTTCCAAGCAGTCTGACACCCACCAGTGAATTAAGACCAGGACAAATGAGTGAAATAGTTACATAGAGTGTTCATAAAAAATTCCCCAAAAATTTCAGAGTTAGCAGTGGAAAGGATGGTCATCATGACACACTAATCATGACTACATTCTTCACAATACACCACTGAAGTGAACAGACGTTATTTATTCCCAGACAGTGGCACTACATGCAGTGGGTGACGTTTCAACAAGCAAGTGTCTGTTGCAATGGTTGTATTCCACCTCCAGAAAAATCAAGCTGTGGCACTGGGCTGGTATGATTACCCTGGCAATCAATTGTAGCGTGGCCAATAGGCTACCGCCTTCACCGATTCACCTCTGAAAGTGAGCAAACATTGTCATTCAGCAGGCAGCCCGTGGTGTAATATCGCACAACACTCATTGTCAGCGGCAGCAAGCGGGGGAGTGAAATTTCACACCTCGGGTACATCCGCGTATTTGATGAAGTACTATATGAAAAAACCCTGTGGAGATGCTTCGACATTTGAATGATGGCAGTGGTCACTGACTGTTGATGATTACTACAGTAGGCTGCAGAGAAAGCGGTTGAAAATTCAGGAGAGGTGGGCAAAGACTAGGCAGAGAATGGCAGCAGAGTGGTTGCCGTGGCGCTTTCAAGCAAACATTCTAAGTTCCAATTCCAGCAGTCGTAGTATGATTTTCCTTAGTTGGCTGTATTAGTGCAGTTGCAATGGGTGAGGTTTTGGACTTCACATCATGGTTTTCTGGGGTTACTGGCGTTAATTTCAGGATGGCTCCAACGAGATTCATCGATCAGCTGTGAACGGTCATGTTGAACTTGCTCCTCCAGGTTCCGAGAAAGTAGACAGATTCTGAAGTTCACTAATCGTCCTTTCGGAGCGGACCTAAAATTAGTCCGGTAGTCAGGTTGGATGGTTACAAACCCCTGGCCTTTGATAGTAGTCGACAAGAGTAGGGATTGTTGCAGCGGTGCTCATACACGATCAATATGGCCAGAATTCCTCGATGAGCTTTACTTCCTGAATCCATAAAATTTAAATAAAAAAAAATTGGGAGTCCTGTTGGTGTCATGGAATAATAGTAATCACCTAAATGCCAGAAATCACATCACTTTACAAAATTATTCCAAGCCCATGGATATTTATACAACCAGCTATTTCCTGGAATGCAAAACAACACTACACTCTTATGACATCACACTAACCTACCTTAGTTCAATCCTAATCAAGCCATTTTCTGAACAGTGTACCTAATTCATCCTACCATAGATAATGCAATGCTATGGTTTTTCTCTGTTATGAGGAAGATTTTCTGAGATGATTTTATTTTATTCTATGAAATAGCCCACCCCGATATATTCCAATGAAAACAAGCCCTGGTATGCCCTACAGGCTACTGACTATCAATTGAACTGGTATTGTATGCCTCTCCCTGAAGGGATGTTTATACCTCTCAAGGGCCCCAAGATGACCGTGGGACACATGAACCCTGAGAAGACCAAAGATAGCGGAGGGGCCTTCTTGATGGAGACAGCAGTAGTGGAACTGCCATAGAGCTTCTGCCTGAGTGTGACACTTCACCCCCACTCAAAAATATCAAGCATGTAATACAAGTACACAGTGGCCAGTATGGAGCTATAGGTCAATAGGCCTGTTCATGGTAAAGTACATAATGAGATTATAGGGCTATTATGTCAAAGGTCATAGGGTACACTGCTAATGGACGTTGTATGCGCAATTCGTGTAAAACAACTTTCGAAACCCCCCTGACAAAAACACAGTCCCATTCAACAGAGAACTTTACAGATCCCCCCATCTATTAGCAACACTGAATATCCGCGATTAAAAGAATTGTTGCTTTCTCAAAGAATGGTGACAGTTTAAAAATAGGCTCTACTGATAGAGCTATCTGGAAAATCGGTCTAGTATAACCCAAACGTCTAGTGGTAAGTGCACTTACAACCTATCAAGGGCTCATACAAGTATACGGTGGTCAGTATGGGCGATCGTTCCACAGGCTGTGTCAGACATGTGCAGCCTTGTTCTGATCTGGGAGACATGCATACTTCACAACTTCACCGGCCTCCGCCAAGATGAGGTGTATTGAATTTTGATGAAAGGCCCAGGCTCACGGAACTCAATGCTGGGCCTAGGAAACTGGTCTCAGGGGCCAGGCTTGTAGCAGCCACAGGCTGCCTATGCCCGGGCTGGGCCATGGTTCTTGCTGAACTGGTATTATGCGTTTTATTTATCGTGCCCTCTTGATGCAGGTGTGCGTCAAATTTCAACTTTGACGCATAAAAATTGGACCCAGGTGTGTGTCATATCCAAGTTTTCGTATCCCTGCGCCATATAACATAAACGAATCTCCGATAATGAACTAAGTTTGGGCCCCTCATCTAGGTTTCCCAGCTGATGTCCTTACACTACTGATGCTCAATTCATAGACCACTTTAACAGGCAAATAGTGCAAGCATCCCCCATGGTTTACTGAGTACGGCAGGAAGATTTACTACTGTACTGGTCTTTTTACTTTTGTGTTATTTCAGAAGCAAACTTCTGTTCAGATACCGAGATACGATGGGAACAGAAGTTACAAAACGAGGGAGACACCTAGCCAGAATGGAGTCCTTCATGGTTGATGGGGTTGCACGTTATACCGGTACGGCCAAAATAACTGGTGCTTGCCCACATTTCTTTTGGCAGTAGCACACCTCGTGGCTTCACAGCATTACCCTACTATTCAATGGATGTTGAAACTAACTGCTTATTCCTTCATTCTCATGACCATGTTGTTTAATAGAAATAAATATCCCAAGAAAAAACCCGAGAATAAAGTTAATCAGTATGTTAATCAGTTTGAAAGGACTGTGGACGATTATTTCATGATTCATGCCGTTGATCATCGGTTGTAGTTCACAGTACAGAAATTTTATTGGAGTAACATTACAAACTTACATGGGAAATCTCTGCAACCATTAATACATCAACATTAATAATAATATCCCAGCATTTATAATGCACCATCTATCTATCGAACTAATCCGATGCGCTTGTAGCAAAGACCGGGGAACCAATAACATGATTACCAACCGTGGAACACTATCCTAAACAGAACATTTTCAACTAGCTAAGAAGGTTCTTCAGCCGAAGCGGCATCTCATTCCAGACACGAGAGTCTGCATTAGCAAATGATCGGTTCCCTAATGGGAGGGGAACCAGGTTCCACAAGAGGAGACGGATCACGTGACCTCAACGTACACAGCGGGATGTAAGGAGTAATGAGAGAAGTAATGGAGTAATGTAACATTCAGAATTATAACCACACAGACAGAGGTGTACCAAACTAGTTTTAACCCATGATGTCAGATTCCCCATAGGTTGCAAAGCACTATGCATGACACGTAGTCATTGCCTGTGTGCAGAAGGGTGCATGAGCACCATTGTATAACATTCAGTTATGATTATTTTACTGCTTTATGACCATCAAAAAACAAATTGAGGTAGAGAAAAAAGTTTGGAACACAAAGAAGCATGAATTTCAAGAGAATTGTTTAAATCAAAGCAAAAAAGACGAAAGGAGATATGAAAGAAGAGTTGAATTGGATTGTGTTGCATTTAAAGGTGCTATAGCTACAAGTAGTAGGAACAGTTACGTTAGAGTAGACTAGATCCCGTAACAATATCCATTGCTGATGTTATCTGGACATGGCGTGGGGATGCCCGAAACCAGAGTACCGAAGCGTCGTACACGGGTGGGGGTTCCAGAATTGATTATTAGTGGGAACCCTATCCAGGGTCTCAACGGAACATTGAGAGAGTGATTGAAGTTAACCAAATGTAAATCTGTAGGTAAGAAAAGGAAGATACTGTTTCCCCAGGATAAATAGTCAACAACTCACAGAACGAGTCCCCCCCCTTTACCCCTTCGATATTACTGTCCAGAATATTCACAACTTGTTTTGGTTTTTCGTGGTCCCAACAATCAATATCACAGATTTCCACCAATTTTGAGAACCACAACTCCAGCCTTTTAATCATAAATGTTTAGCTCCTCTCCGAATCGAATGACATTCACTGCTTTCATCATGGGAGATTGAATGAGTCACCTTGTTCCCTCATTTAATTTTCTCAACTCCTCTAACACAGATTGTCTTCCCCGTGACAACTGAACCCCGCCGACAGGCAGGGATGGTTCATTGGGCTCAGCCAAGGCTGCGCTATCGTGTGCATACAAATAGAGGATGAAGGCGACGATATTGGCATAATGAATCGTCATTGATCATCAACGCTACATGGCTCATCAGTTCTTGAGGGGAGGTCTGCCACATCTAATATAAAGCAGGCAGCAAACCCCCAACCGACAAAATTTAGAGGCACTCCCAGATATTCTCAGGTAATGATCCTAGGTTTGAGTAATGTTGGTTTTACCATCCCTAATCTGCCGCAGGCATGCAGACATCTATACTTGTAAATTGTGTCCCTTAAATGTTTCTATGCATGAAGATAGATCCCATTCTGATACTTTCCCTAATGTCAATAATGACTACTGAGGCACTATAGTCTCGCAAACACTTTACAAATATGTCACAACGGGAAGCTGTTCAATCAAAATCTGTTTTAATAAGGTGGACAATCATTGAAATACGCTGGGACAATTATTTTGTTGCGATGTCATCAACAGGGAAGCTGCTGTCCCTTTCTGCCAAATGCGTCAGGAACTATATCGCCAAGTTTGACGTAAAAACCAACATCGACACACGAAGGACAGCATTGTCACCAAAATATTGCATGCAACTGTAAACCCTATAGGTTTCGATTGAGGCTGTGGGAGGTTGAGTTGCAAAGTAGACTGAACCGTTTTTTTAGGGAGCGGTTAATCACACGAGATGTTGGTGTAAATAATATGTGTCCACCAGTGTTCCACTCAGACGGTAGAGCGAGGCGAGTTTGCAGCGGAGCACCTTCTCTCCCTTGACGTAACTATCGGAGTCGACATTCCTAATGTCAGCCACAGGCATGATAGAGCCTTTGAGCCGAGAAGAAAGACAGTGGGATGAAATGCCTGGGACAAAGTTAACAAACTGGTCATAAGGTAATGTGAGGACACAGACAGTGCGGCGGAAGCCTACAAATTTAGTGGGGGGACTTCAGACCAAACTTTGATGTTACTATTCTAAGCTCAGCGCCACCATTGGTTGCGCGGAGCGTAGAAGAAATTTTTTTTTTTGGGTTTTACAAACCTCCTCAGATTGCGGAATGGCATTTTTCTTCCCTAGCGTCCGTGATTTGTATGTACCCAGTCATAAAACTGGGGCCATGTCTGCAGAATCGTAGTTATTAATAAAATGTAATGTATGAAGACTGATGATGCATATCAGATGGTTTTGGAACAGCAAATTTCCCATATGGAGAGCCCGGGGAAAGGGATGTCACACCTTCGCACCCCCCCCCCTTCCTAAGAAAATTGACTTTCTTCCTCTTACATGATTTCCAGTGCATGATCGAGACTGAAGTTTTACTGATGCTCACCCAGGTAGCCCCTTTCCCCCCCTAGTTGGCCATCCCACTGTGGTCACGTGGTTAGCGTTTGACTTGCATCTGTTAGGGTTTATGTCACTCCGCGTGGAAAGATTACCATGGTTTAACATTTGGTCCCTTGCATTTTAACAGATTTCGCTACAAGCTGCGAATATCGAAGACTCAGGCAACGTGTTCGGTACGGCAACATTTGTTGAACTTGAAAAGGATACTAGTCTCACATTTATTTTATTTAGGCCTGTTATAACATATTGTCTATATTCCATAGTGTTCCGCAGATCGATAATGACAGTTAATTGTCGATGTTGTTGTTAATTCTCAAATTTCATTCGGTCAAAAGTTTTAGGGGGACGGACCCCCCACTTTAATTTTGGGGGTGACCGCGTCCCCCCGACCCCCCGCTTGCGCGCCTATGGGACAGATGGGGGGAAACAAAGAAAAACATTTGATGACAAAATGGGGATTTATAGAACCTTTCTCTCTCAGTCAATAAGCTTGCTGGTGTTGGTGTGTATTTTGTATCAAATGCGAGGCTTCATTTGTTGGCCGAAACGATTTTCCCAAATGAAGAATTTTTAAGCCAAGGGCAGCTGTTAAGCATTACTTGCAAACCCACATCATGTGCAGGGTTCCATGGCAGTTTACCACTCACAGGGTAAATTCATATCAGTCAGCGAGGAGCACGGCGATATTGGTAAACAACCTACATGTTTTTCGCCATCAGTGAGGCATTTCACTAGATATGGCTGGCCCGGTAAACCACCAACTTCTATTTTATTTCACACATTTCAATAGAGTGTCAATAGCACAGCTGCTCACCCCATTTATACAATCATCACGAAAGGATCTTGTCATTTTGATCATGTAAACGTGGGCTAGAAACCCTTTAATCAATGAATCAAATTATAGGCAGAGAAAAAATTCTCACCAACCCAAAGTGGGGTAGTCAGGACGTGAAAAGGACACACAGCAGATTTTCCGTTATATTAGGTCACTGGATCTCAAAAACCTGAGGCCTCGTTCAAGCCATATGCAAGGGGTGGAGATACAAAGGGCACTGCAACCCTTATGCTTTATTGTTAATCACTGCTTCAACTCCCCACCCCACCAGCCCAAGATTGGTGTTCCCGAACCTCTCTATCTTTCAATGGGATGAATTGAGTGATTGGATAGAGTTCCTTCGAATGAGAGGGACAAGGCCAGGACCCCATAAACTGTCAGAGTAGACAACATGTTGTGGCTGACTCCCCTGGCAGTAGCATCTGCACAGTATAGAGTTATTCATGTTGGCATGGTGACACTTATTTGGGTCCTTAGCAGAGGGAGTTGGCCTCTGGGGTTCGAAGGTCAACACTTGGTAGGCCTGGGGCCCAGGGGGTGTGGGAGAGTCCAGGGATTCCAATGGCCTACGTGTAACAGTCTACTTCAGCTCATAGATATGTTCCCTCTGGCACCACGGGAGACAGCAGTGTTACTGGCCTAAGAATGGGGTCTTGTATTTCAACTCTTGTTACTCAAACAGGTCAAAGAGAAGAATGACTTTCGTTAGATTCCTGTGATGACTGAACATGAAAGAGACTACCAGTATTCACGGATGCACATGGTCCAGTTCAATATGGTTCAGAATTATGATGTTCACAGTGATTGGCCATTTCCAAATACCAGCTTCCCACGAAGTCCCTGTTCCCGTAATACATGTGGCCAAAAAAAAATCCTGTCCATCACAAATTTCGAATAAAGATAATTTTTCCGTGAATCAATGCTCTTTCTAGGGCCTATGGAACAAAATATATCTACCATGCAAAGACACAGCTGCTTTCTCTCCTCCCCCACACAGTCCTTCACGAAGCATGGGTTGGTTGGGTTGGGTTGTTGCCACTTTAGGGGTTATTTTCAAATTTAACCCCCTGATATGTTACATACTGTGAGAAAAGATTCTGCGATCTCTGCACAGTTGTATGTCAATAACATTCTCCTATGGATGTTGAGGTTTTGCGATGTTTACTGAGCTGCATGAGGCAATGAAATGTAACAGGATTCTCCTCACTCTAATGTGCCCAAGCGAGACACCACAAGTAAACAGTACTAGGCCCCATTTTTCAGTCATCGTACCGATGACCTATTCAGGTGCTCGACCACTTGACCATTAACAGTTAGTTACTATGGTGGAGTGAGACCAATGAACATGAAGGCAAGTTATATTTATAGGGCTATAAGATATCTATAATTATTCGATTGGCCGATGTCGGGGACAAATAACTTTATGGTACTGAAATGCTCTCATGACAATTTCAGAGACCAACATGGTATGCTCTCACACAGAGCTGACATTGTACTATAGCCAGGTGTATGCAGTTTCATTGCAGTCCTCCAATCACACCTGGTAGAGGTGTGAGGCCATTGTGCCATTGTGTGCTTTGTGTGAAGGGGCAAATACAGGAAAGCTGATCCCTTTCATGGACTTCAACTCGAAACTTCCTCATCCGTACATATCAGTCTGGAGTCTGAACACTAACTAGTTGTGGTCCATATTTCGTTCTAATCTCGATCCAGTCACAATTATTCCCTAGGGCTACAATTTACCATCCCTGACCCTTCACGTCATAAACAAGCTTGGCTCAGCAGTTGGGAACTCAACAACTCCCCAAAATCTGCTTTCAAGTGATTATCTTCCACCAAGAGAATCGTTCCATATTAAATCCAGGCTTTATCCCTGACACCTTGATAGTGACCAGTGCTGCTTATGAGCAGAGTCTCTGTAGTCAGTAAGATTATTAACTGGTCACTCCACATAGTGTAGAATGCCAGGAACTAAGCAGTAATTTATAGAGTGGTTCACACTCATTATATTTTCACCTGTGCGGCTATGTTTGTTGTCTAGAGATTTATGGTTCTGGTCATGTAGCCCTCGCCGACTTGCCATGACCATCTCCGCAGCCGGCGGAGACGTTGCTGTCACCGTACACTCTCCAACGCATTGTCCGATTGACTCGCCACACATGTATGCATGCGAGGAATGTTGGACTTCAGATTTCAACAAGACTTGTTGGGTGTAGACTACTTACATGGGGTGCCGTCACCAGTGGAGGTCATCAAAGCTAAGAATTTGGCATAATTTGGGCTGATGCTCTGAATTTTCAGAATAGACAATAGAAACTTTAGGATTTGGTCCCAAAAGTGAGGGTCATTTTAAGGTGCACAGAGGTAAATTGCTATGGATTCACTAAATTTCCCACGGTTTGTCAGATTTTAATGAACTTGGTGGGTGTGGCCTATCATTTGGCCATGACATAAGTTAAGGTCATATTGGAGCAGCTAGTGATATATGTGCTTGGTGCAGCAAATGCATGTCTATTTTCCAAATATGTGACAACTTTTTCAGATAACACAGACGTAGAGGAATTCTATTCTCTCTATAGGCTTTAACCTTTTTCTGTAGGAGACCTGTTCTGTTTATGTACGCGTGTTGGCTTTGTATTTTATTCGGATCTGAAATTTCTCAACCTCAAAGGTATTACCTCCAGCTTTGTAGCCCCTGCGTAGCCGCTGGCCTGTTGTAACCGGTCTTGGGGTAGCACCAGCTCGGAGATCTTGCTGAAGGGCCATCAGGCTGGCGGGTGGTGACCACTCTGGAAGGAGGAAATGAGCTAATTAGGGCACCAAAATCGCAATGTGCTGGTAAGAGAACCTGACTGGCACAACGTAATTTGTTACAACTAGGTTGTCAAGTCAGCATCAACCCTGTAAAAAACAACAGAGATGCACAGAATGCAACAGTGAATCAAAGCCATTATAGGTCCAACACATCACCATTCGGGCATTGGATGGGGTGAGTGTGGGCCCCCCATCATATTTTGACTCAATTCTTTTTTGGCTGCAAAGTGCATTTGAGCAATCTTTAGTCGTAGGGGATAGAGTGACGTGTAACTTAGAGAATATGTGACTATAAATAGAACCGGAGTGCTAAGGAAATGTCATTTATCACAAGTTTTCCAAAGGATAGGGGTTCCCCTCCCCTTTGAAAAACTGTGATGTTGAATGGTACCCATATTCATCACTAAATCGAGATCACCACCTCTCAATAACCCCCCCGCCCCCTCCAATTGCCCAATCGAGTTCATGGCTCCCCATAATGAGCACAATCTCACATGCAAAGCTGTGCACAGGTTACTGTGAAAAGGAGCAATAGGCAACATCAATACCCAGGTGCTAATTTTTTCATCTTCACCTTACAAATAGGTACGGCTCTAACAGCCTAACATTCGGCAGAAAAACAGGCAAACGAAGGCAATAAAAAACAAAAAAATTGATGAAGACATAACTAAGAAGGAAATGATGTAAAACGCACCTGTTTTAAGAAATATGAGGTACAAAGAAATATGCTGAGGATGCAGAATTCAAATGAGACAAAAAATTCAAGGTAAATGAATACACAAAACACAAGGCAGTATCTATACACATACTCCTAAACTCGGAGCTCAATGGTAGTGTAATGTGACATTTCATCAGGGCGTAGCGAAGAGTTGATGATGGGGGGTGTAGAGAATAGGTTTTGCCGACGGGATTGGAATGGTGACTAATATGGGGGAGGGGTCTAAGGGGAGGGGGTGTCCCCCTCCCCTTTTATCTTTTTGGTGGAAAATTTTGAATATTGTAAAGCCTCAGATGCAAATCTGGTTGCAAGATTTTCAGTAAAATTGGGCGTTCAGTAATACTGGAATTCACTCACCACGTACGCAGGACCCTTCCAATTTGGAACGCTGAAAATTTGTGCCCGATTCCTAACAATGCCCGAATTTTACTGCAGTCGACGTATATGAAGCAGACAATAAGTCATGCGCGCGAGCGCGCAAAAATTTGACACTTCAATGGTGCAATTGATCCGGCAAGTTTCGAGCAAATTTAGTACTTCTTCTTTCCTAGCATTAGAGTATCTCTACAGATGTTAACTTCTTGGCCCAAAGTTTGGTAGTTTCCTACCGGAATTTTGATCTAACAAAAATGGGAAGTGCCCTATATATCTTCGCCTTGTACTCTAGCTCTGGCGCTCGCAATGGATCCCGCCTAGAATCGACGTTTCATTGTTCATTGGGAAATTCTTTTAATTGTTTAAGCAAAATGCTGAATTTTTTTTGTATCTCTGGAATATAGGCCAGAAACAAAAACTTTCCAAAGAACTGTACAGTCTCATGAAAATAAAATGTCAAACACTAACGCCTTCATTTCCCCATTTGCCAAATTGCCGCCAGATCGGTCACCGGTCCAATCACCACAGACGGCGACGGGCCTTCACAATATATGTTTGCCGACTTGCCATTCTCTTGCCGACGCATGACTGGGCCAATTCGAATAAGAGCAAAAGTCGAAATAAGCCTATAAATAACTGAGTCTGGCTTTCCCGTTTTTCTTTCTATTCCTCTTCATTTCCCTGTCTTTTCCCCTTTCACTCCCTTATCTAACCTTCCTTTTTTCCTTTCCCTTTCACCTCTTCTTCTTTTTCTCCTCTCCTCTTTGCCTCTCTTTCTTTTCTCCCTCCTCTTCCTCTTCTTTTCTTTTCCTCTTTCTCCTTTTATCCGACAGACCGAAAATTTGCCGACGGCAACAACATTATTGGGGGGTGTACAGTCCCCCCACACCCCCCCACTCGCTACGGCCCACTGATTTGCATCATTTTTCAATTTATGAAAACCTACCCCGAGACCTGATTCCAGTTGATATGGAACATTGATTATTGCCCCCCCCTAATGTCATTTCCCTGTGACCATGAACTTACATGGAGGGGGGGGGGGGGGGAGTTCCCCCGTAATAAACCGTAAATACAGTCCAATAGAGGAAATGTGACGAAGTAAACAAAAGACACGTGTACTAGGGAGGTAATGTGGGTGCGGGGAACATGGAAGTAAACGATATGCATAACTATGAGAAAAATGGGGCAATACGCATTAACATGATAAACAATAGTGGAAAACGTAAGTGGGAAATCATCATACAAAATAATTGAGTAAATTAATCCTCCAAGAAATGATATTATAAGATCCTATTATGTGAAATGGAATACTTCTGCAAACTCCTACATGTATCTATGTGAGGTAAAATATTACTACAACAAGTGCAATATCCTGTGGCACTACAGTTTTACAGTTCACCAGATTTATATGATATAGGTAGTAATATATGCATGTCAGTTGTTAGGGTTCTGTCATGACTTTTTCCCATCGCTAGTAGAATGGAATCCTTTACGTAAACATCGAACTTTGGGCCGTTTTACTGGTTTCAATAATGCAATAGAGTTATTCGATTACGCATGAATTCTGCAAAGACATTGTAAGGGGCCCATCTACTTCTAATGCGGTGATTTCATTGAAATCAATATTACATTTCGTTGTTGAAAACTATTCAGAATTTTCAGATAAATTAGTGGCCAGTCACTTACTTTTATTCAAAGACCCATTGCCCCTTGCATACATTCACAGCCTACAGTATTGTTACAGTAGAGCCACAACTTTTCAACATAATAGGTACATAGGATCACGTCATTCGCGAGTTATCACAACACTGGCGAGGGGGCAAAGCCTGGCACTATCACCTCGAAATGACGCTCGATAACGGGATCCACAGATAAAACCGTGGCCGAGTCAACCCATAATCCTCCGTAACCCCACCGGTCTACAAGGCTTGTGTTAGATTCAATTTAATATTGCCCCACCAAGCAAACTGGGAGCAGGACAGATTTACAGTGTAGAAATTCCTCAATGGCGTGCCTATTAAAAGCCGTATCTAGTAAAGGCCATTCCATGTGGGCGAAGAATAGCAGGGACGTTGCCCAATCAAGGCGTGGAGATCAATGTATGGGGTAGGACTTCACTAATACTATGCAGAATTCATTCTCAGTCACTAGTTTTGAAGATGCTCCTATCACAAAAGATGGTGTTCTATCCTATTTGTGCATTTTTACCTAGCTGGGTTTTTTTTTTTTTGGGGTGGGGGGGAGGAGGGGGGACTGGGGTGGCTGGAATTTTTCCTATGGATGTCAGGAAAGTTGATCGTTAAGTTAGCAGAGATTGCAAGGCCTCTGCAGGGACCGGGCTGGTAGCTAATGGTGTGTTCATTTCACGCATGAAGTGATGAGGAGGGTTTGGAAGGACACAGCTATATCCGCAGATCACATCGCCACTAGAAATTGGAACCCATCGACCAGCGTTGGCTGCTTGCTGCCAGTTGACTACCATATTGCACAAAACCCCAACACACATCATGAGAGAAATTAAGGGCCAATGACATAAAATTATTTGTTGCTTATATAGCGCTTTTCCCCCCTTAAACTTGCTCACCAGCACTTTACTGACCAACCCCCCTTATATTAGTGATGTGTCACACCCATACTAAACAGCATCACATATCATTATCACTTCAGTCCTCCTGGGGCTTCAAAAACAAAGGGGGCCTAATAATTCACCGTCATGTTCCAAAGGTCCCCCCCCCCCCCACCTTTACACAAGGCCCTTGTTGTCCAACAGCCTGCGAAAAAGTCCTCTGGCTTCCAATGGGTTCCAAACTTGCAAAATTTCCCAATAATTTGCAGTCCAGACAGAGCTTCTCTGCTGAGCTAAATTTGCCCTCCAATGAATGATATTGTATAAGAGATCTTAAAAATGTGGCTGTCAGATCAACATTGAGCCATTATCTTTGCTGATGTAATTATATTATGTTAACATGACACTGGTGGAAATGGTTTAATGAAAGAATCTCACCTGGTCAAAGCTGAAAATTAACAGCTAACAGCTCATCATAATCAAAATTCCATTCCACAGAGCTTTAGGGAATTATTGCAACACAATCCGTAAGTAGTTGAAAAACATCAAATGGAGAATTCACACAGGATTCATGGTGCAGTGAGGTTATTTATATAACAACCAGGGCCAGGGATTTCCTCTATACACAAGGCGGTTCAAGGCTGTACAACATGCAACTATTACATTCACAACAGACTGTGTCCTTCATCCAAAAAAAGTCTACAGTGTCAGGGTAGTAGTACACACGGGTGTAACACCTATCAACATCAGTACCCGCCTGCGGCACTATGTTGAAGTACAGTAGCTGAACTGTTATGACCCATCATAACATGGAAAAGCAACAGCAGGGAGGTGAAAGCCCGTACCGAGAGCAACTGGATGTCTGTAACGCAAGGAGTCCCCCCTCCCCAGTCCCACCACCCCCCAGACAAGTACACAACAGTTCTACCCTCCCCCCCCACCCAGGGACCTCCCCACCCTCACCCTGGACCTACCACCCCCACTAGATGCAACTACCACAATAGGAGCGATGCATGTGATCAATTCATTTGGGGATACTGCTACAAAAGCATCCCTTCCACAGGGTATACCAAACTTGCGCTATGTGAGCAACGTTTACAAAAGCTAAGAATCCTGTTAGAGATCTCTCAAGGGGTTGTCCAGCGAGAAATGATCAGATTGATAGATTCCTACCATGTCTGCAGATTCCACCCCCCTCCTCAACCTCCCACTGCCTCTCAGAAAGAACTTTTCTCCACCAGGGCACTAATTTGTAGAAATGTTTGTGCGTTCATTTTTCTGTACAATCTTTCTCTTGTAGCGGGGAGAGTGAATAATTGCATCAGCTGAAGCAAGGCTTGGAGATGGTTCCAGGGTCCAACAGAGCTCATTTCTTTTTTTTTATGGTATAGTCGAGCAGAGGCTTGATTCCATTCAAAGCCCAGCAAGGGTGCCGACCTGGTTACTGCGTCTATTGTCAGCTGTGAATCATCACCAGGTACTGATAGGCAATGCCTCTTTGGCGGTGCCATCATGGATGCTGGGGGGGGGGGGTAATCCCTTCCAGAAGGCAACTTGCAAACTGCTTACCGCAAACAACGCCCTCGTATGCTTTTGAAACACACCATTAAAGAAAGAAGACTGATTATTTTTATTTTCAAGGTATCACCTAAAGGACTACCAACCAGCAACCTACAAATCTTGCCCTAAACTCAAAGGCAGTTATCGCAGTACAAATATTTCCTACACTGTGATGTGCTTGTTTAGCTCAATGGCAACTACAGTCCCCAGTAGCTACTGCCAGATGCATGTTCGACTTAATGAGTCACATGGGTGAGCAATCCCCAGACTTTAAATTAATTGTGGAAAATCTGATACAGGTTGGGTATGTATTAGGAAGATAAGAAACCATAACAACATAACAGAGCAACAGTTGTCATCGCTTCTCACAATTGCACATCATAGTTCGGATGAATCCAGTTGGCCCCATTTCAACAAAATATTTGGTTACGGTACTGACTACAGAAAGCAGTAGACAGACACACAAGTGTGATTAGAAAGATTTTGACAGAAGGTGAACTGATGAAAATGGAAAAAAAGATGCATTCTCACAAAGGCCAGCCTCTCAGCATATCACTTACAATATCCTATTTCAAAGTCAACCAGTGGCAACAACCGGGGCACTAAGGTACTAGCAAAATAAACTTCCAAATTACAACTATTCATTGCAAAGGGACAGGAATAATGCTATTAGCCCTCGATGCTGGCAAAAAAAATGCCCACAAGTGGAGCCGTTGGAGCAGTTTTACCCATAATTAGTTACCGTATTCCTTTTGCAGAAATACTTTTGGAGGGGGCGTTAATGGACCATATACACACGCACACTACACAGACAGTAGTCTAACACCAGGCCTAATGTTATTGTTATACTATCGGGAATCTAACATGGTTTACCGCACACTTTTTGCTGTGTATCACACCTGAATTTCATTGCGGAGAGTGACTGGTACCCATATATCGCGATATTTGCAATGGCCCCGTATTGCCACCCTAAATTTGCGCCATTGAACTGAGCTGAGACAGGACCACTGTTAATGTTGGCGTAACGTTTTACGCTCATAATCTGATGCTCAATGTCACTCACAGTAATGCTTCCACACCTCGGAAAAAAGTTGCGGGTGTTTATGGGAGCGCAGCGGTGTTCATCAAAAGGAATATGGTATAGGGAAACCCCTTTGTAAATAGGTGGGTACATTACTGCTATTTGCCTATAGGAGCCCCAGGTCACTGAATAAGATAATTCCTGTCCTAGTTGTACAAATAGTTGTGAATGTGACAAAATTGGGTCTTTTGAAAATGAGAGCTCAATACCAGTCATGCCCGGCTTCGTAGAGAAGTATGACGCTCACAGGTTTCAGAGTGGACACACGAAACAGCCGCATTCTTTTTACGTTGCTAATAATTTCGTTTCTCAATAAACGCCCACTAAATCGACCCAGATTTAAAATGCACCGCGCTTCTCCTGGGTAGCATTTTCTGATGTTTCAGATAAACTGCCATCGGAATCACGATTTCAGGCTCACGGGTAAATTTGTTCCGTAACTGGCACCGAATACATACATTATTACTACACTACGAGTGTAACATCATCAATATGCTGTACTCTACAACAGAAGTGTTAAATTCACAGATCAATTTACAAGGCCTCCATTTCAAGCTATGCGGCACTTCAAGAGAGTATGATAGGTACAGCCTACTCAAAATCAATCAAAAACAGAATGGAGAATTTTACAAAAATCATGAAAGCAAACATTGAAGTGGCATATGAGTTCAAAATCAGCTGACAAACAAACTCAGAAGAGATGGGAGAAGCAGGAGCAAGATTTTTAATATAGAAAAACATGCTGTGTATGTTCCTGGCTGCAATGCCATGGAACTATTGGCACATGTTGAACTGAATGGGGTAGAACGGTAAATAACTCACCACCCTGATCCATCAATTGGAAAACATGGGCGAGAACTCCCCAATCATATCAGCAAATAAATGCAAAAACCGGCATTATAGCAAGCATGCAACATTTAGAAGGAGGGTGTTGGACTCATGCATGACAAAATAAGAACACAAATTTCACATACAAATTCCCATGCACCGCTAGGCGAGTTAGAGAGACATCGCATACGTACAGTGGGGTCACCCCCAACTTCATGCTACAGTACTGTGATGATGCGGTGGTGATGATGGTCATGTGGAATCACGAACAGCTTTGAGACAAAGCAACTAAGCAACTCTAGAGAGGTAGCCAGAATATGGGCTGGACTTCTTTCAACAGTCATCATTAACTCAGCCCAAATCCTCCCTGGGGATTTCCAAGTGAGTCTCTGATACCACCGGGTGTTGTGCCTTCAATCTATAAGGAAGGAAAAAAAGTTGTTTTGGGTAATTCCGATTGCAATGATTAGAAACCACCAACGAAAATCATAACTTCCAGCTATCCAAAAACATTGGCTGGACAGGACACTAAACCCTACTCAAATCTCTGAACCTGACAAAATACGGAATGCACAATTGTTTTGTATACAATATAAACAACCAATCACAACGGTTGTATTATATGACACATGACTCACAATCCAGAATTCTCTTTTTAGCGGCAGGCCCTAATTTTTCGTCACAACAAAAAGAACACCGAATTTCAAATTGTGGCCTACAGTATCAAAGTAGAAATATCTGAAACACAGCAAAATGCAAAACAAAAAGAGGAAATGAATCCCTATGTAACCCCATCTTGTCCCCTTTTCCTTTTCCCGAGGTACGGCTACTCCACTGGTGACACCACTGTTATCAACTGCCCTCGACCATGCAAAGTAAAACGGTAATAAAAAAACCCACCTCAAACTTTTCTGCGTGAGCAGGTGAGAGAGGTAAAAAGAAGCAAATAGATTTTAGAACTCTTTGAAAGAACAAACTATGCATCTGCTTTTAGTGTTTTTTTTAGTTTTTTGCGGAATACACAGCAATGAAAAAAAATGAAGCAGATTTGCGAAAGGTCAGGATAAATTCTTCACCTCGACGTGATTTCTATTTCGAACATAGCATTAAACAACACAACCATTCAACAAGTTTCAAGCATAGCGGTGTTCGAGGGCATCACCTGAGCCAATGTTGTATCGTGCGCCAATCAAACTGTAGGGGAACAAATGCGATCTCATCATTATCGGTGGAAACCCCCCCATAAAACAAGATAGAGGACTTGATTAACTATTTCTGAAGACTGCTTGCTGTGGAGTCGGCCATTTCCTGACTCTCGATACCCACATCCTCTTTCTTCAATCGTTAAGCTACTCAATTTAAGTTACGATCACAGTTGCACTGGGAATTGTGGTTACTGCTATTCCTGTCCACAAACATTGCACCACAGCTTTGATTAACATAGCTAAGATTCCATGTGACAAAGGTGCATAAACATCTCCAGGAGGATCCATTAGGCCAGAGGGATATGTAGCGCACAAGAGAACATATCCAATGGGGAACCTGGTACAATAGTGATGGTACTTTTTAACTTGATACAGCACTCCCATGCACAATGACAATCCACTTTTTTGTTGTTGGTTGATATTGGTAAAAGTATTGTTGTATGGCCCCCAATATTAGACATCAATAAGATGCTTACAGCCCAACTTCACGCCTCACAATAGTCTTTCGAAGAAAATTACACTGGGGGGGGGGGGTTCTCATACACCTGGCCCCCCGCCTCCAACATGTGGTGTGGCCCCGGCATATTGTATAAGAGCCCCCTTTAAAAGGCTTCCACAAATGTCTGGGTCATCAATTAGAAGGGGTACAGACGTCATCGATACCGTTATGGATAGTGATCATTCTTCCCTTTAATGGACATGTTGATGGTGAAACAGATGCTCCAAATACTAAAGGAGGTCAACTACTAAGGCAGCATCTGTACAGCCATACAGGGAGGTCTGAATGACGGACAGTTTAGCTTCACAAGACTGCCATATCCAAAGTTTCCACGATTTTCCAACCACACGTGAATCAACAATGAGGGCACTGTATTCTCCAAATACCTCTACAGCAGACCACCGCTGGCAAACCCGCTCCCCGTTCAATGTTGTAAGTGATGTCGCACCATCCGTGCAGTCAACTGGGGAGGGCTTGGCAAATGATTTGGGCATCCTTCAATTTTTGTCCAAGCTCTTTTCTTGCAAATATTGGTCAGCTCACCCAATACACACCACAACTACACGTAACTTATTACGGCCGCCATGCGCCAAAAAAATTCCTCATTGCATGGACCCTAAGCAAGAAGCGGCCAGGGGGGGGGGGGGGGGGCTAACTCAAATTATGAAAAACATGCTGAAGCTGATATTTATTATTTTTTTGGTCGACTATACCAGTGAATCAAAACTCCATTCATTCACAGAATATAGGCCCTTAACTGTGATTTACACAAATCACAGATCATTTATTGTGCATCAACAATCACTCGACCATCAGCGTTATTCACAGTGCCAATGCGAAAACCTCATTGAAATCAGTGTGTGTGAAGATGATCAAAGTGTCACTTAAGCTGTCAGCACAAATTCAATGCGGGTGGCCGAAATGTAGTGCACTAGCTTTGCGAATATATCAATGACGAAGTCAAACAGCTGAATATACTTGGCACTGCTTCTGGCACGTGTGTTGTAGTCGGAGTGGGCTATGCATCCCAGCAAAATATTGTAGAGAATCACGTGCTCCGGTTCCCGATGTGGGTTATTCGTGCCCTAATTCCCAGTAGACACATGCGTTGCTCCCCTATTACTGGGGAATTGCATAATTGTATTGAGTTACTCCAAATAGCGCGCCCCTTTGATTTTTTCGCAAGCGCTCAGCCAGCGGGCCTTTATCCAGAGCAGTCGAGCAGGGAAGACTTCAATAAATAGGGACTGTATCATACTCATCAGTCAACAGAAACTGTACTGCAGGTCTACTTTATTGGAGGGGGTCTTTTTTTTTTTTTTTTCTTGGTTTTCCATTCAAGGTGGCCAATTCAATGGGGAATAAATCAAAGAGCCACTGTGTGGGCTGATACTGAATGTCTATCTATACCATTGTGTTCCAATATGCTGAGCAGGGATGGCGCTACTCTGGGTCTCTGCCATGTCATAAACACCTTCTCGGGTGGTTTGAATCCCCAAATTTAGGTAAGGCGTGGACCACCAAAGGGTCCAAAAAAGAGAGAAATTGATATTTTCCCCATGAAAAGACTGTGCTTTGCCAATTTAGCAGCTAAAATGACAATGACTGGACCCGCAAATTCCAAGCCAAGTGCCCCCAGCCCTGATGCGACAGAGCCCTGTGTTCATGGGAGTGGTATCACTGATAGACCATAATGACGGACTTGTCGGGGTCTGAAAGAATGATTATGAAAACTGTTGTGTGCTTGTGGCTCTCTATGCAGTGGGGAAATCATTACTATAGTACAACATCCAGTTAGGAAACAGTGCACTAGGGCTGTGCTCAACTAAAGATAATTGATTATTAGTTGCACAATGAATAATTGAGAATATCAAGTTCTGATTAATCGGGAGCTCCAAATAAGGCAATGTTTCTGTGCTTTTTCCCCTGTTCTGACCAGTGTCCAAACTTAGACCACACTCTTAACTGTATTAACAGAGAAGGCTTAGCCAGCCTTATTTTCGTGATTGATACATACAATCACCTACCCAGAAAATACAAGAGATTTGAAAATGATCAATTATTAATAGTTTTTTTAATTGATTAATCGATGATAGATAATCGTGAGGGGCACAGCCCACATTCCCGCCAAGCTTCTGGATTCCCTCTCAGTGACCCTGGAGACAACACGCCCTGCATGCAGGATCCCCCCTCTTTAATTGGCTCATCAGCAACCCCTCCATCCTGGCCTCTGAGCAACTGCATGCATGTTTGCTGTTTATGACCGCTGGTTGATAAACATACGTGATTGGGAGAAGAGCCTCTGAAAACAGTCAGCCTGAGCTCCCTGCCAATCATTTTATTGCTTCTAAAGGAACATCAGAAGTGGGGTGTCATACAAGGAAGGGAAGATCACAGCGTCTCACCTACGCTTTAAAGCTGGGCCGAAAACTTCTTCCGTATTCAGATACCAGTTACTTTTCAGCTATTCTCTATTGCAGGGGTTCCGGATGGTTTCGTTCTTCGATTTGGCATTCGTACATTCGATAGGGTCATCATGACAAAGAAAGCTTGATTTAAGCAGAGCGTCAGCATGACTGACAGATATAAACCAGTGGAATTTTTGTACTGAACAGCCACTGGATTGCAGAAATGGGCATTCCCCAGTTCGTTATTTTGATTTTCGACATTGTACATTGTATGGATGCCGAACTACATTACTCTTCTCAGAGAAGGCAATGTAATGACTGTATATCATGATGATATGTCTTGTTTTTTTCTCCAGTTGGAAATTTACTAAAGTGGTTACTAGTGGCTACTTGTGAGTGAGGGGCAGGCAGCCATTTAGGCTCTTTAGATAATTATTTACAGGTGACTGTTTCTGTACTCAATTTCTAACGTTCTTGATTAATTACCAGCTGTGCGCCCACAATCAGTCCCCTTTTTGTAATGGCTTAGCGCCCAAACATAACTTACGCCACACTTACCAGGGTAGCACATTTGCTACCATTAGGTACATTCTATACATACAAAAGACCTCGATTAATGCCCCTACTGACGGTTTGATTTCTCAGAAAGGCGAACATTAACCAATTTGACCTATTGCCTTTATATTGCTATCAATGGACTTTGACCTACTCGTTTACTGTACTGTTTCGATATGGTTAATTCCCTGGGAGCCCCATCACCGATTGTCCAATTTACTGTGAATTCCCGCAACCCCATCAACACTGCGTGAAATCCTGCACATGTACAGGTAGTCCAAATACCGACTGCCTGCAATGCAGTACCGTACAACCCCCTTAACAATGCATACATTTTCCAGGAGTTGGTCTGATATATATGCAATATTCAGTAGCTCCGCTGCAGGCATGCATAAATTTGCAGGCGCACGGATACATGCGTTGTCTGCCCGTCGCCATGGCTACGGTCCAAATTGTTCATATGTTCACGCTACTCATAATGAGTGACGCAGCAGTCCCCTCATACCTCGCAAGAGAAAGCTTCAGACAACGACAGAAAAAACCTGAATGGCTACGTGTGCAACAGATGCTGTGGCTAGCAAAGGGGTGTGACTAGAATATAACAAGGACTATCTGCTTAGGATAGTTTATTTGATAAAGTTGGGTGGGAATAGTTTATTTTCACAAGTGCCCCCATACACGCTCCAGGGGATGGTGGATTGTTTATCTTCAGGCAGGGAGGGTTCTCAAGCTGCAAATTATACCCATCTGGTTTTAACTAGCAATATCAATGACAATATCCATTATTTTTTTCTCCACTCTGTAAGCGGAAAGGAGGTTTTATTCAGGGGTGGAGGGATATATATGGATGAATCGAAGCAGGGCTCGCATTAAGGATTTGAATTGCATAGCGTTTTCGTAACAATTTTAATTCTCTACTCGCCCATTCTACCACTTCTTCATAGAGTTGCACTGCCGCTTTTGCTATGCATATGATATTTGGCAAAGCAATTTGCCTCTATTTACTAGCAAACTGCTGTGTGCTATACCAGCTAACAAGCCCTGAATGAAGACATAAAAGAGGGGATTTCACTTTGAGCCATCTGCCCCTAATGTAATCCCCATGCACAGCCCAAAAGGCCAGTTCGTAGTTCTAATGTGCTGCTCACCACAGAACGGTTCAATGGGATTAAACAAATTTCGGTCAGATTCCTCATAGCATTATTGTTGGCTTATTTTTTAAAACTGGTCAACCACTATTGAGAATGCAAACAATTTGATTCATCCCATGTTTTTTAGTAGTTATTGTTGACAATTATGGGGGAAATCTGTAAAAGGTTTTGTGTTGCCAGGATTTGTAATTTTCAGGCAGGGGAGTTTCAGAAGACGTTCCTTCATTTCCTTCATCGCCTGTTCACACAATATCATTATCATCGCTCATAACTGTAACTCCTGAACGGCTCCTAGTTGAACACAGAATCTTGAACTGCCCAGTTAGGATTTCCCATCCCTCTAAATATTCATAAAACTTCTTTCATTATTCACATTTTCTTCCAGATGAACAGGCAACTTACGTCGCTGGAGACAGTGCATCATCAACCTAGCTATGGACCTCATCAATCAACAACCCTGTGTTAATTAAATGAGACATGGTGGAAGTGAGCACCTAATTCCAGCAATTTTCAACTGGAGAGGATATCATAGTAGTATGAAGGTCTGATTTGTGGATTGATTCTTTATCACATTAGCATGGGCTTCATGCTCAAACAGATTTGGTTCATATGCGTGTATTCTTCAGCCCATTCAAGAGGCAAATTCAAGATCTTCCATTTTCATCAGTTTATACAAACGTATAAATTGGTATTTTTTTCTTGGCATTTCAACAGTCTGGAAAGTGGCATGATGCCGCTTTGCATCAACATACCAATTTAAATTTAAGCATTTACAGTGCTAGTTGTTTTCCCTGGTTGCAGGGACCTGCAAACTGCGATGGAAAGGTCTTCGTCCCCACTTTCGAGCAGTATGGAAGAGAGAAGACAAATTATTGCCATTGCTTCGGATCCACACTCATAAGCCGACGTTTTGACACTAACAGTGACCATAGTGACCATATTCCAAATTCCAAACTATCTACCTACTACCTTACGATCCCAGAGAGTTGGTTGGGGCGAAACTTGTAATCAGTTTGCCATTTCATTCACCTCTATTTACTGTTGCTGTTGCCATAGCAACAGTTGACATTGTAATCGTTGACATGGTCCCAGTTGTTTGTGGGTTTAGGAATAAGTCCACGTGAGAGTACCTATGGGTACCTCACGAGTCTGGGTGGTCTTGCAATGGGGTGCGCAATTGCCTGTTTGTCATATTTCATGGTTTTTTCGCAATATCTCCAGTTTGGGATGGCCAAACATCTTAAAATTTCTCACACACCTTTATACCCCAACACACATTTTCACGCAAATTAGGCCAAAATTATCGAATTATAAAGTTTTAGGGGAAAACCACATCTGGACTTTTTTTTAAACAATTTTGCCTGATTTCAAATTTTTGTAACAATGTAACAAGGCCTGAATTACCCCTTTTTTCATGCATCAGCAAAATTAATCACAAACTGTGGATTCAAAGAGGAAAACTTGATTGGGCCAATTTTTTTAATTTTTATCAAAATATGTTTCTTTTCCCTCATATTAGTTCTTGACGGACTGAAATTGTTCAAATTTTGGAACAATGCAAAGCATCAAAAAAAGGGTTTTCTAAGCATTTATGCTGAATATTCTTGATGTTTAGGATACCATTCTTTGGGAGGGGAGATGCAGTTCCTTCTGACATAGTTCAATATTGGCAACTTGCAAGATATTCCGAGATAGAAACACTATAGTTTCCCTTTTCAGTATAAGCGATGGGATCCTGCACTCTCGGGGATTTGCCCTATTGATTTCTACATAACATTTTATCAGTTTTGCGGTTTGTATGATTTAGTTTATATTGTTCTAATGAAACCATCATTTTGAGGCTGGTTCGGTAGGAACATCTGCACTTAGATGTTTCTCAAAAGCTACGTGCATTTCAAGTTGCAACACAGTTTCGGGAACACCCCATTAGTCACTCTCTTACAACCTGCAGGAATACATTGAGATTACATGCGGGCCTTCATTCTTCTCCCCATTACAGCTTGCCCTCCCCCCCCCCCCCCCCCCAACTATCACCAGTTTTGACTGGGTGGTGAACCACCCTGTGGAACCGTCCAACCCTGCTGGCCATAGAGGCAGGGGGAAGACCTACATTAACAACAACTCTTCCAGTTGTATTTATTGGGCCCCAACAGCTTGTTTCATTTTTTCACATCTGACAGGCATCCAACGTCCCTGAAGCAATGTCTCCTTCTTGGGCTGCCAACCCCCCCCCCCCCTTCAAATCCCCTGATGACAGTCATAGAATGCCCTTGCCATTACACCTCTTCCCTCACGTTTGCACATCTCCTCTACTGCTGCTATAACCAGCTCACTCAATGATGATAATGAATTGTGTCAAGAGGCGCCAGCTGCAAAGATTACTACCGGGGTATGCCTTAAGACATTCATTTTCCACGATTGACCATCAATCAAGTGAGATCATGACTGAAGCCACACATCACACTGGAGTGTTGATAAGAGAGTCACTGTATGTGTAAAGTGTGCAAAAGGGGCCAAATTTACCCAACCTGACTGTTTCACAATTGACAAAACCTCCAGCAACGATATGATTGCTGTGAGTACGGAAACTTCATCTGCTGTTCATGGCATAAACTGAGGCCACCAACTCAGACGGCAAGTGGGAATGAAAGGTGGTGTTCGGATGGAGCACACAAGTTCCAGCCATTTTCACTTGAATGAATCCCAAGATAAGAGTGGTGAAAAGAAATTTTGCTTGTTGATCAGACAACATCCCAGTTTTAGAGTTTTAGAGTTGTTACAGACTTGAATACAATTTTGTTCACTACACACTTGGCAAAACAAGAATGGCTCCTAAATGCTTGTCATTATGCATGAGGATGATGAGGTTAAGGTTGGGTTGTGAAACATGCCCGATGATGATAAAGAGTCACTAGGGCAACTGCTAATTGATGAGCTCAAGGAGCGAGTTTGGAACGTCGGCAGTGAATAGAACTCCCTCAGACTATAATGCTTTCTACGCTTCCAGGGATACGGTATGCCAGTTCACGCTCAGATGGAGTCGTCTCTCTGATCAGCTGTGTAACTTGTTGACGCACAGCTGCAGCCCCCATTTACAAACTCGCTGTATGAAATAGTTCTGTGGATGAAAATAACGTCCATGTATCTGGGACGGTGGGACAAGGGCTCTCTGTGGCGATTGCACACCTCATTGTAGGTTAATTCATCAATCTTCGATAGTTAACCTTGACTTACTTTACAGTTTAAAAGGAGCAGTTGACAATCGAATTAATGACTGAACTGGCTATCACTAACCCAACTTTGGTGCGTTCGAGACACCGATACAGCTGGCTTCAAAATGCGCAATAGAATATTTATATAACGTTTCGGCTCACTGAAGAAAATATTGTGGGTAATGCATTGCCCAGAGATTCGAATTGAAATACTTCTGATGAGGTGCTACTAATTTTTTGCAGCGCGATGCTGCGATCTCAACCCCATTTTTGACAGAATCACCTCACCAGTATTAAATATAACAGCCGCATCACACACTGACTACACGACTGCCAAGTACATGACCGGGAAATGAAAATAGGAATTAGTACTATTACACTATCCCAGACATGGTATACAACGAATGAACTCCACTGACCCTGTTGCATGTGTTCGCAGGTTTTCATGGCTTGCAGGCGGCGGGGACCAGCTCACTGAGAGGTCCTTAGAATTATAGCCTTGAGCTTGGCAGTTCATTTTTATCAATGTGATCATTCAGTGCAAATGGGAGCTATATGGAATGGTGCATGTCGTAAGGGTTGTCTTGCGGGAATCACAACATGTCTGCTAGTGTAGTTGGTACTACTGCTATTTGTGACTGTTGGGAATCTGGTGAGCCGCTAGAGTAGTTTGCCATGTTATCAAACAGAGGGGTACACGCTACTTGGACTGATAGACAGTAGAGACTGCATAGTAGTGAAACTGCACAATGAGGGTTCGGTCACAGCTAGCGATCTTGTTATGATTTAGCCTACCGTGTGGGAGTGCCAGGTGGCTTGAAGTTCCATTCAGCCTTTGAAATATTCGAGAGAATAAGCATCAATGATCTTGGAAATGAATGCCATCGTCCGATACCTCCTCTACACAAGAACACTCAGTCAAATTACAGCTTATCAAATAAATCATTTTCCTATTCTTGGAGAAAATGGTGATCAGGCCACAAATTTTTCAAAAAAGCCGGCCAGCCACAACAAATGTATATGTTTCGCCACAGGGACCTATTCCACATAATTACGAGTTTTGACCTAATTACTATCGTTTCAAGATATTTTTTTTTAAATTGTAGTTTTCGTAGCAGTCAAACAATAGAATTACTACAGTGTTCGCTAGCTTCGTCGCTGGAAGGATACATGATGGAACGTTAAATAGGCAAATTTTCAAGACAGACTATAACTCATGTAATTCTATTCAGTGAGTTTAATTCTTTGTCTTTTCTGAACTCACTGTCATGGCTCTGTGGAAGATAGCAAATAACTTTATGCAAAGAGCAATAATCAATGATTTTTTTTTGGTCCTATAGTAAATCTGAAAACCACTGAGCCAGAGGGTGTTTCTGTGGTGTTATTTTCAGATATTTTCAGTGCAAGCAACCGTCATATACAGTGATTTTGGGGTTTCACCGCGACACCCTACTAACAATTCCTATTTTCGGCAAAAAAATTTGAAACTTCATGTGTTTCATGCCTGTAAAAGCTGGGCATTCACGCGCTATGCCCTTGGATCACTCCATTTTGCCGATACACTGGGTGTAAAGTGGGCAAATCCACCTTCATGGGTGTGGTATAAGGGAAGGGTGTCTTTCTTGCATTCATTCTGAAGTCTAACAACCATTGGTCCTCCACTATGACGCTAATGTGTGGCTAATCACCATGAACTGGAATAGATCATTTATGTAGATAGGACCCTGGCTTATACCACTTCTGTACCATTTATGCAAACTGAAATACAACGTTAAATCCAGACAAACTTGTCATTTTTATGACGATTATCTGTGACGTCTGTTTAGGCTGGTAGCTGTGACAAGCTTCATAGAAGTACTTGATTACTATCAGTTTTGCAGGATTCTTGTTACTAGGTCTACCATGTCTCACTCCGACTGTTTCTTCTTATCTACGTTTAGTACTCTTCTGCAGACTCTGCACATCCCTCCTATAAAAAGGATTCATAAGATATTCATTCTTATATAGCACACATATCAAGCTACGCTGATAAAAAGCAGGCGCTTTTTAACAAACATTATACCCCTGCTCACTGGAACCTGGTACACACTCTGACAAGTCCTGAGAGTATTGGCTGCTATATCAGCGCCTGTTGAACCCTCTATTTACTGTCTGCCTGTCTGGTTACTCATATCCATCTGATGAACGCAGCAGTACGTACGTTTCCCCTCCCGATTTGTGAATTGTAGTAATTGAAGGGCTGAAAACCCCTGTCTGGCCCACCCATCCGGCATCAACTGAAATGGTTGAACAACCTTGCGCATATGAATCTCCACAATTTACAAAATTCTCTAGCATATCTGAATCCTGCCTGTATAAATAAATCATTTCCAGTGCAGCACGCATAGTTTAGCATAACCCTCATAATTTAATCGTCTTCCCAGGACAGGTAGAAACTAGAACTGCCATATAGCAAGCTTACGCGTGTGCTAGTGGCACATATTTCAGTAGGATGGCCTAGTCAGAAAATAGAATGATGCATGGTCCAATTGTACTTTTCCAAAAGTACTTTTGCTGGTTGGAAAGATCACTCACTGTTAATACTGGGATAATATATAGGCATATTTGATGGTGTTTTCAATATGTGTATAGTACAAAAGCTCCCCCCCCCCAGGCCCCCACAGTTGGCTATCACCGAAGATGAATTTCTCTCCAGATAGTGAACTCTGCTACGAGTACATGATTTACTAGAGATGTTGCGCTTGTGGATGTGCTACACCCCAAACAGCATGCAATGCCTACTGTCTTCTTAACGCCATGAATATTAATAAAGAATACAGCCTCAATTTACTTGTTGGCTGTCTGGCTCCCCTCCCTGCTGCATCAAACCACTGCAAGCCAAGAAGAGTATTAAACTAGCAATCCGTTCGCGAGGCAATGCAGTATATCACATCACAGAGAAGACCTCTAGTGCCAGTGGCAGTGCAGAGAGCACAAACTAATTTCATGATCACATAATTATGTAGGGCCTTGCAGGCTGCATCCATCTCCATACATAAAGCCAATTAGCCTACACTGCTATGAGAAGGGCGATAACGACATCCTACACCGGCGGATGGTTTTTACTGCGTAAGTAAATGGACTGGAGGCTCGTCTGTGTATGCAATTCATTCGACTGACTAGGCTCTCAGTCGACCTAATGAAAGCTGGTCAGTGTAGGGAGGATTTGTTACTACATCAAAGAAATCAAAGAATGAACTTTCATCTTCAAGTTCAATGCACGATGTTGCCGAAACATAAAATTGCATCTTGCGACAGTTGTGTCGTGTACTATGACCAAAACCAACATACACAAGTAACGCAACATTGCTATATGAAACAAACAAATTTGAAAAGTGTTTGACCCAAGAAATGTTGCGGTCACTAGTAGACAGCCATGGTGTTGCACTTGCCAGTAGGATGTCTAGCAATGTGTGAAACCTTCAGGGGGTTTTCATGCACACAGTGGACTTATAAAATGGCAGGTCTATGTGAGAGCCATGTGAGTCCTCGAAAGCAGGGAAATAATTTGGTTAACTTTGTTTAGAAGGGTCACACTGTTTTGTGTACAGTTATGCATTTGATTCGGTGAGTGGTGTGATTCAGTTTCCCCTACAAATGATCACAGAGGGCCATTCCGATAACAAATTGTGCAACGGTTACACCCTATCAAGATTTAGTTATAGTACTGATACAGGAACAGAAATATGACTAAAAAATGGCAGGACACGTGTGTGTGCACGCAGCTACTATCCATGTGCAGGTTTACAACTCAGTGAAACAGGAAAAACCAAGTCAAGTCAACTACAGCCAATACCATAGGGACATTCAATTTTCAAGTCATCAACTCACCAACATTCATTTTGGGGGTCTGATTGATGAGAGGGATATTGTCAGTTAACTCCTGGACCTGGCTACTTCCTGGAGCCGATGTCCCCACGAAACAATTCTTCCCAAAGGAATCTATTACTGATTATAGTTCTTCTCCCCCCCCATGATTATCACCAACCACCTTTATAACCCATCGTCAGCATACAGTAGTCTATGGCACTCCCATGTGTAGTACTGTCATGCCCTATGCAAAATCCCCTGGTACATATATAGCTAACCACACTTCATAATCATTCTGTTCCTAAAACATGACTAGACCGATCGTGAATAATCTTCTACTGAGACGGAGACATACAAGGCTGTATCAATCAGACAATGTTACAATTACGTCAGCCTATTGATTTTCGCATAATCGTTATATATATGAAGGACTCTTAGCGAGCAGATGGTCTCACACAGAAGCGTATACATTATCAAATCTTTGTCCAGAGGGCTCTAACCGCAGAGTTATATTATTTCCAGTCAGTCATGAGGTGGCAAAAACCTTCTCACATCCTAGACACAGCAATGACACCACTGCAGTGTACAAACATGTTTTTTTTTCAGGTTAGTTATTGCTTTAAACAAGACTGCCTGACAATTTGACCATACCATTCATTATTATTCACTGTTTAGGAAGGTGGGAGAATGGAATTTAACATCGCATCTCTGTGTCAAATAGTGCCTCCCAAGTGAATCCTGCACTAAGTCCCAAGGTTTCAAATAAAGGAGTTATCAGCTTCAGAATTCATCATATCTCCCCACCATGGGATGTTATGGTTTTGTCTTCGCCAGCACCAACCGCCGGAGAATTTCCGTGTCAGCGCGATAACTCTCCAACGGATTGTCGGATTGAATTGAAACTTTGCACACATGTTCGACGGATGAAAATCTCGGGATGAAGTTCGGAGTGGGTGTTCGCCATGCCACCAGGAGGGCAGCGACCTTGGATTTTCGACGAACTTCTTTATCGCTGATTTGCGCGTTTCGAACATGGCAATCATATTGAGACCAACTTTCGCCCCATGGGACCCCACCCTGCGCCATTTTGAATTTTTTGCGATACATCTTCATCGCTGATTTGTGCGTTCCGGGACTTGGCGATCGTTTTGGGACCAACTTTCATTTTCGTCCCATGGGACCTCATCCGGAGGTCATTTAGATTTTTTTGGACGCACTATTTATTATCAACATTTGACTCTTTGCATGTTTTGGAACATGGCGATCGCTTGCGACCAACTTTCGTTTAATCCCCATGGGACCTCACCCAGCGTCCATTTTTTTCTTTTGTTGACAAAATTTCCATCACAGATTTGCACATATTGGAACATGGCCATCATTTTGAGACGAACTTCTCGTTTAAGCCTCGTCGGAACCCAACCTGATTAGTTGCCAAACGGACATTGTCTCTCCCACTGATTGCTCAAAAGTGGGGATATACACACGTTGGCCCGTTTTATAA
Source organism: Sclerodactyla briareus (assembly GCA_026419785.1). Taxonomy (NCBI): domain Eukaryota; kingdom Metazoa; phylum Echinodermata; class Holothuroidea; order Dendrochirotida; family Sclerodactylidae; genus Sclerodactyla; species Sclerodactyla briareus. The sequence continues at coordinate 45,764 of JAODTK010005824.1, read as the reverse complement.
CCTCAGGGCGATGTCTATTGAACCTAGAGCACCAATGGTGCTGTAGCTTAAGCCACATGAATGTACACTATGTCCTGTTCTGCAGAGAGCAGAATAGGTCAATTCAAATTTGCAGATTATTTCACTATTTCCACAGATTTGCCTATCATGACCCCAAAATTCCCGAACAAGCTGGAGGTAGACTAGTTGCGAAATTTCTACACAATGGCCCATTAAGGTTCTTTGATTCTCTTGACCTAGCCTCAAACTAGGCTCATGGTCACCTAGGAGTCGATGGACATTGTGTCAAACTTCAATTGAATGGTCAACATCCGTGAAAGCCCTTAAAGAACCAAAAACATGCATCTCCATATTTCACACTGAACATTGGCCCTAGGACCCGCATTGGGCTTGGTAAGTAAGAGGAGATGCATTTCAAGCACCATCGTGTAGTCTCATGAAATGGGCAATATGGTACAAGTGGAACAGTGGACCAAAATATCCTAAACACCAGAAGGTACGGTTATTAGAGCATCATTATCACCAAACATCATCACTGCGCACCAACATTTGTCGGAGTAGCATTTTGCGGGATTTCACATATGGGCCCTTGAACCTTAGGCCAGAAATTTGCAAACTCCCCCAATGGACCACTACTACCCCAGGAACCATTAAGAATGTAACATTACAGAAATCAAGCTTGTTAAGATGAGATGCATTGCAATGCACCATTGTGTGTAATTTCCTAAACTGGGACGTGGGTCCCAAGTGGGACCTTGGACAATAAATTCCTAAAAAGCCTGTAGGTATAGCTATTACAATATCACTATGATCAAATATCAGCACTGTGTACCAAAATTGTAGGAGGTGAAGCATTTTGCATGATTGCACATGATGAGCCCTCGGCCCACACTGGGCCTCTAGCCCGCAATTTTGGAGTACCCTGGAGGTACGGCTATTGGACCATTCATTATCACCATCCTACATCAGCACTGACCTGTGCACAAATTTCATGAGAAGCATTTTGCATGATTTCACTGATGGGCACTAGGGCCCCATTGCGCCTTGGGCAAGTTCGCAACACCCCGATGGACCACTACCCAAGAAGCATTACATTTGAATAACTTTGAAGGAAACACTGCCAACCCTTGTGGGACAAGACGCATTGCAAGTACCATTGTGTCCCCAAAACTTACTGGTTTGAGTATTAACTAGCGTCCATACTCACCTTCCTTAAGCTCATCTAATTAGCATTGCCCCTAGCAACTCCATCTTATCGGCTGCTTTTGCAACCCCGCCCCCAACTCCATGAATAATTGACACATCGTAGGGACACTATTCATATTTTGCATCCAGTGTCAAAAGACGTCTTGTTACGCCACTGCAAATCAAGGTTATTCTTCTGGAAACTAACACTTGGTTTCAAAACTGTGATTCCTTATTCAAACTCTGAGCAATTCCCTGTTTTTTACCATGAGAAAGTCCTCGTTTTTTACCCTGTGCAAGTCCCTGTTTTTAACCCTGTACAAGTCCCTGTTTTTAACCCTGAGCAAGTCCCTTTTTTCGACTCTGTTCAAGTCCCTGTTTTTCACCCTGAGCAAGTCCCTGTTTTTCACCCTGAGCAAGTCCCTGTTTTTTACCCTGAGCAAGTCCCTGATTTTTATCCTGAGCGAGTCCCTGTTTCTAACCCTGAGCAAGTCCCTGATTTTTACCCTGAGCAAGTCCCTGATTTTCACCCTGAACATGTCCTGATTTTTTACCCTGAGCAAGTTTCTGATTTTTACCCTGAGCAGTCCCTGATTTTTACCCTGATCAAGTCCCTGTTTTTTACCTGAGCAAGTCCCTGTTTTTTACCTGAGCAAGTCCCTGTTTTTTACCCTGAACAAGTCCCTGTTTTTAACCCTGTACAAGTCCCTGTTTTTAACCCTGTACAAGTCCCTGTTTTTTACCCTGAGCAAGTCCTTGTTTTTTACCCTGAACAAGTCCCTGTTTTTCACCCTGAGCAAGTCCCTGATTTTTACCCTGAGCAAGTCCCTGTTTTTTACCCTAAGTCCCAGTTTTTTATCCTGAGCAAGTCCCTGCCTCTGAGCAACTCGTTTTTGTCACGTCTCTGGACGAATAGACCTAGTTTTTTTCTACCACTCCAAACCCATGTGGAAGTAAAGTTTCTGTACCAGTAACCCTACAATGGAGGCCATGACATCAATTTTATAATATCTGAAACTAAATTTTTGTGGTGCAGTTGTACTTTGTGCTCTAAGCCCCTGACTGACTGCACTCGGCATTGAGAAAGGTCTTTCAGGCAGAGGCTGAGCCCTCACTGTACGTGGCTTCCTGAACCCCTAAAACTAAAATCAAATCAAATTTTTTTGGTTTCAGCACACAACCCTATTAATATATTCCAAGTGAAATGGGAAACCTCCTGAGGTTTGGAGGTGATTTATTTGCTATATACACCTGGGACTGGATGCCCGGACACTGGAGGCTGGGCTGAATGAAAATTCCCAGTTTTCCCACGCTCTCTCTTGTCTTGTCAGACTTTCACATGTCCAGAGCTTCAAGTCAGAAAAATTATCATTCGCTGATTCCTTCAAACTCGGTACAAGCTCAAACTAAGTACTGTATTCTAAAAGCATACAAATTTCATTCCCAGCCCCTCACCTTCTTCCTCTATTTGAATGCAATGCCAAATTCAAAATTTCATATCACTACGATTTTATCAATTATAAGAGGTGGACTTTATCCACATGAATTTCCACATTTTCTCTAAAAGAGGGAGATAGGATATAGGAGGCAACCATAATCACCATTTTGTGTGCACAGGACATTTGCGTGTGCAAAGCCCATTATAACTGGAAGACATTTCTAACTTAACCATGCAAACCTATTTGGATTTAAACTCCCACAGGATCCTCTCTCCCCAGGGCAACCCTTGAAATGTGGGGATTTTTTATGGCCTCATCATAAACCCCCTATAACAGGAGGCTGTACAACTCAACCAGAGGTTAAACACTGGTGATTACTCAGCCAGTTGATTATTTTGTAGCAGGGGATGGTACCTCAAGCCTAACAATCTCTCCAATCAGAGGTGTGGGCAAATCTGCAAGGCCACTGCACTTTTTGTCACCAGGTCATTTCTCCTAGCACTGGAGGAATCGCAATTCTGAACCAGCCATCAGTTGGCAGGTGAACCGCTGACATGTTTATCCCCAGTTTCGATCCATCAGTGGGTGCCAATAACAATATAGTTTTATTTTGAGAGGATTTCCATCACCCAATTGACCCAAGAATCATATCCACCAAGTTTTGTTCAAATGCTATATTGAGACATCTTCTTCCCCTCCAATAGTTCAACAGAAAGCAACTAAGTCCTATTACCCAGACAATCGGTTACTCGAGTGAGGACCATTTAAGAATTTCCCAACCCAATTCATCAACAATATGACTTTCAAGGCTGCTATATGCAGCATGAAAGACTTAATTGGAAAAGATTGTCAGGAAATAGCACGGTTGAGAACATTTGAATTTGAAATTCTGGCTGTGTGTGATGTGGGAATTGTAGGTGGTTTCATTTGTATTTGCATTCAGTCTCCAGTGACTTTCTAACCAATTTTTGTCCTGATTTCTGTCGTGCCTTTCTGGCTGTCACTACATACCAGTAACTGCAAACTAAAGCAATGAATACCTCTGCCCACTAAAGTACCAGCAGAGCTTTAGTCAGGTGATATTTTACAGTTAATATACCCTCATCAGTGGGATGAGAGGGAAGGGGGTGGGGGTAACATTTGTGACAAGTGCCCACCATAAAGTTCCAGGACAGTAAAAACACTGCACGTTGTGGCAGTGATTCATCATCTATTAATTTTGAGATCTGTCGAATAACTCCACATTTAACCAAGCAGAGAAATGGTAAGGCAACAACCTTCAGAAACTGCGAGTCAAGTGTTTATTTGAGTGCACATCTTCACATCTGATTCACTGATCCCCTATCAAACCTCTCTATATTGAGAAACCTATGGCAGCCCGCGCCCTTTGAATACAGTATGACTCGAGGCAATGATGTCATCAAGCTGTCTATGGAAGGCCTCCAATTGGTCTGTTACATCTTCCCGTTGATGCAATCAATTATATACACTGCTATCAGCTACAGAATGTGTCATGCAGCCACCCCCCCCCCCCCCCCCCCCCTCTGCTGCCTCCATGACAAGCATGCAGTTACACTCACGTGTCCATCTGCTCTTCTTGATGATTCCATGCTGCTTCCCAAGGGCTGCTGTTGGTCTCATGCTATACATCACACGAACATCTTAACTGACTGATGCAATTTTATTTTGCAAACTTCAGTCGATGGACAAAGATGAATAACCAGCAGGCACTCTCGTTCTGATAACTGATAACCGTAGGCTGTACTCACGTGACCACCACAAACCATACACTACCAACAGAACCACATGAACCCCGAATCGTTATCCAGCAACTGTTAGTTCTACTCAATTAACAACCTCATACAGCTAACAAATGTAACCAACCGAACCTACAGATAAGGGCTCTGTTTGTAATGACAGCCAGGTTCCCCCCAAGATCTCTTCTAAAAGGTAGGGTCACTGAGGACAAGGAAAACTTGATGATTGCACCATTTCATATCACTCATGTCAATCTTGATATTGGCAGGTCAATGAGTGACCGTCCCCACCTCATCTACAACCCCCCAAGCCTTCCTCATCTCACTCGCACCCACATGAAGAAAGCTGGCACCGTCCCCCCCCCTCCCACTCCAATCTACCCAATACAGAAGGCAGGCCTGCCATATGAAGACCTGTCAGCAGGTATCACTTTTTCCACTCCATCTCTCCTATATGTTGTATGCAAGGCTAACGTTGGTGGGCATCCTGAAGATGCACCATAGCCCACCACCCCCTCCCTTTCTCCTCTCAACATATACATGGCGGCCTTGACCTCATAACATCTAGGAGCATTTAGTCCAAGCCTAGAGTGATTTTAGTGAGAAGTGGAGGGTTCAATACAGTGGAACAAGGCAAAAGGGTTCATCTCATGTTACCCTGTTTTCTAAGCACAAATTTGTGAATCATGTATCCTGACCGTGATAAAGCAATGTCCGCAGAGGCCGTCAGGGTGCCCTCACTGTCACTGGACACAGCACTCTCATCCTTTCCCTATCATGACATCACACCAGCCCCAAGAAAGAGGTTCCTTCCTAAAGGATCCGGCAGACTGTTCTGAGGGAGTTGGTCCATCCCCCCGGAAGGAGGGGGGGGGGGGGGGGGAATTGCTAACTACACTACCACAGCCTCTGAATCCCCACCTCCATAATATATACACTACCACAACGCAAGCCTTACTCAGTTGGTTATCAATAATGGCTTCGAGCTCCTCCCTAAAGGCCTGGCTATTCAAGATCAGTGAGACTCGCTTGTTGCGTTCCATTTCCCTCATGTCAAATTTGATGTTGGAGGACGCTGCATGTCCCGTATGTGTCTGGGTCCGCTATGTTATCGATGGCCCGCGGCTTCTCCTCGCCCTTGACGGGAGGTTCCGCCTCAATCTCATTTTCTTTAGGTAGCACGTCCGCCATATCACTGCTCTAACTGCCCTGTCTGCTTCAGTCTGTGAAAAAAAAGAGGGAGGATTAAGTACGTAAAAAAAGTGCAAAAAAGTATAATACCCTTCCCGAAGGAATGTGTGGATGGATCACTGGTAGGTAAGCCAAAGTGTCAAACTTGCTCTCCAGTTCTAGATAAATTTCACACCCCAAGAAATTAACCACTTCAAGTTCCTCGTGAGTGGCATGTTGGAGAACATTGCTGATTAAATCTGAGAAGAAAAAAGCTACACCATTAGTGGGTTTTTACAAATCCATGACACTTTCAGGCTGGGATACCCAGTAGAGATATAAGATATGCTGTTGTTTTTTACTGCAATCTGTAGTAATGGAATGGACAGGTGTTAGCAACTGCCCCATCAGCCTAATGGGTTTTCATATTAAACCTCAAACCTCGCAAAGGATTGATCATTAGGCAGCATTAATTCCATTTGCCAGACTGCCCAACTTGCACAACGACAGAAGATTTGAAACCTATGTGTTGAGCAGGGTTGCAGCTAGGAAATCTGTATCTGGGGTATTCTTTCTTCTGTCAAGATGAGTGTTGGATGGGTCAGCCTGGGATGAGCAGTGGGTCACGGCCAGGGCCAAGGTCTAATCAGAGGGGCAATTTCAACTATTTCAGGACATTTGTACGGTTTTGTACCATAGTTTTGTCATTCTAAAAAAATCAGTAGGCTCATGTCATAGCCTAGATTCTGTATGTGTACAAAATGACTTGCTCATTGCTAGTGGTACAAAATTATAGCAACCCTGCTTATTGGAAGATCAATTCCAGTGATGTGATACCAGCTATTTCCAAGCCGACCTGAATCGTGCCATACCTTCAAACTGGTATTGCATAATAAGTTCCCTGCAGTCGTCACCTCCCACCAGATACCCAACCCTTGAAAATGGTCAATTTCTCAACCCACAGAAACTGTACTTTTCATCTATTGACAAGTGCAGGTAGTGCACCCAAATTACTTATCACAAAGACCAGACCCCCAATGGATGTACCCCAATTGAGCAATTGAGACACCTGAATAGCAGCACTTACAGGGGGCACACAGTCTGGTATACACCAACAATGGATCACAGTTCAAACAATAGATCCGCCTGAGCTACTCCACTGAGGAGTTAAAGGTTACATTCAATACCTCGGGTACCCAAATAGAGAAGGGGGACGCCCGGGGAGGATTACAGCTGATCACATAAATGGATTTATTAAGTGCAACCCAGTCTCTATCTACTGCAGTGGGCAGTGTGCTAATGGGGGACTTCCATTGGGTAGAGACTAAGTAATTAAGAATGACATGAGCTTCTCAAAGTAACAGTTTAATGAGGCGATAATGATATTGTGTCAAATTACATAGGGGTTTACTGGGTACACTGGCTGTGACCCTGCATGAACAGGTGCAACACAACCTCAGAACTCCAGACGAAAAAGTAGGCCAAATGATCATGATAGATAGGTCTATCTAGAAATGTTTGATCTTTGTAAATTGTGGGGTATAATGGATGAAAGTTTCCTTGATCCTGCCACTCCACAAACTCACGAGGCTCTAATTTGATTTGTGTGACCCACACTCAAATTGATTAGGTCCCTACATCCTGAGCCTAGTGACTACTATATTCCCAGTATTGACCTACACCCAATCATGTTGATGAAGAATATGATTCTCCTAATTTGTGAAACCATCACAATGGGAACAGGTTTTCCACTTTATATTCATTCAGTTCTCTTCATTTTTGGAGGAGTGTTACAGTTTATTTGGACAATTTTCCAAAATTTGGCCGAGATGATATCCCAAAGCAGCCCCACATCCAAGTATGAGCCCAGAGATTGAGGTTGTTAAATGATTAACATTTGGCCCTCTCTTCTTTTGCTGTAATTCATGGAAGATTGTCATATTTTTTTTTCTGGACAGTGTGTTGAAGAAAGACCCGATAAACTATAAGACGGGCCTCCAATTAAAAGTTGGAAGGGGCAAGGCAATTTTCTGAGGACAATGCAAAAAATTGCCTTCGGTACATTTCTGAACCAGAAAAAGCCAAAAGGCTTAGTGATTCAGTGACTGTTCTGTCAACCCACAGCCAGGGACACACGGACAAATGGGAGATGTTACCAGCGCTATAGGGCAAACGCATAACGTCGGACAAATCGTTACCAACCAATAATAGGGTTCCTGTACCCCTTGGTGGTAAAAAAGCTACACACTAAATTTCAAGGTTTTCAGGACTTCTACTCTGTAACGGGGTAAAAATAATGGACCTCCGTAACCCTAACACCAAACAATAGGGTTCATGCACTCATCATGGGGATACACAAACCAAAGTATGAGCCTCAGTCACACCCGCGTGTCCCTTTACCAAAAAAACAATAGGGTTCATGTATCCCCATAAGGAAGATATACACCTAATTCAAACCTGATCAGACCAACCGTTAGGGACTTATCGTGTTTACAAGTTTTCAGGACTTGACCTCTGGTGACTTCAGATGGACCTTGATCCAACCCCAAACAATGGGGTTAATGAACTCATCATGGGGGAAACACAATACCAAGTATGACCTCCATCATTCAGGGTGGGGTCGAGTTATCGTGTTTACAAGGCCAAAATTGGCCCAAAAATATCGAATTTCACAAATTTTCATTCGACCAAAATTCACTCAGACCTGAACATTAAAAAAAACAATTAGGGTTCTTCACTCCCCATAAGAAAGGCCATACACCCATTTCAACTTGATAGACCAACCATCTGGACTTATCGTGTTTTACAAGGTTTTCAGACTGTGACCTCGGTGACCTCAGATGACCTCTGGACTGACCCAAAAACAATAGGCGTTCATGTACTCATCAGGGGAACCACACCTACCACGTATGAGACTGACCTACCCCAGACCTGATCAAGTTATCGTGTTTACAAGCTGGCGTCACACCACCCACACAACACACACACGACCTGAATGCATAGATTCCTGACTTGTCAAGGAATCAAAAAATGAAAGGGGCAAGAAGGCAAAATTACCGCAAAATGTTTTATAGTAACCCGTGTAACTCTCTGATCATACTACGTAACGTTATAAGCCCCAGTGTATTCTTATCGTTCGGACAACCGCTCGATTGTGACAATGTTTTTCCAACTCGTAATTAATTTACTTTAGATACTCAAATGAGATCATTTTTATTATGTTCAATGAAAGAACAAATGTAGCTTTCTGGCATTATAAATCATTCACGCGCTCATGTAGGACTAACTTTGATGTATGCCATTTATTAAAATGGTGATGTGAAAAGTTTCGTCCCGCGAAGGAACTGCGAGCAACTACAATCAACAGTATCAACCAAATCCCACACACACACAAATAGACCCGCCGACAAGCGATTCGCGCTGTCATGCTCCACTGACGCGAAAACGGTTAGAACCAGTTCAAAACAATGTGCGCAGCACGGCAATGATAGCCAGTAATTAAGCTCAGAGTGAAGCACACTTAGTGACTGATGTGGGCGTCGACTGTTGCATTAATACTGCCGCTTCCATTATTATTGGAATGTGTGGGCAGGCGGGCCGGCCAGCCTGGGTTAACGTTAATATGCACTTTATCTATTGATTCCTCGTACCAATTCCTATGACAGAAATGTAGAACATGATGGTTGAAGGATATCGAATTATTAATGTGTGATGCGGAGCGGAGATTCGATTGGCCTACGCGATATGAATTGTTACGGGTCGGTTGCGGTTATATAATAGCTCTATGGGTTGCGTACATAAGTCAGTTTTCACTGTCACTACGATAGTACCAGGTAACCATGGACATACCGGATTATACGGATGTATGGTGCACCAAAAAGTAAATACAATGAATGAAAGGCCACTAATCAATGCAGAATTGAGTAAAAGGAAAGCGGAAAATCATGACATTTACATGTTAATGGGCCTGATGATAAATGGACACTTTTAGAAGTGGCTGTAGGGTATTATCGCTAGCTTTTGAGAGGGGGAGGGCACAGACGGCATGAGCAATTAGGGGCACGGCAGTCCACTGCCGTCGGTGAGGCTTGGAAAATGTGAGGGCATCACGGGCAAATGGCAGGGCAACAACGGCGATTGCCCGTCGGTTTTGCAAGTTAATTCGAGGCCGGTATATAAGATACTTCTTTCTACTTTCAGAATGCAATATCCCTAATATGGCATTATGCATAATAAAGGACTGATACCACCCACCCATTGCCGAATATGGCAATTGCCAGACAGAAAAATCTATACACATCTTATTTTCCAGCAGTCATCACCTCTAATTAGGTAAATAATGGGGTCCGACAGAATTTCCCGGCAGGAGGGTAACTCTACAATGTGATCTGCACTGAGCTTGAATAACCGCTTGAATGGTAGTTAGCTTGAGCTTAGGCCAGTGCCTGTATTCGTTAGCAGCAGGCAGTGTGCTACCTGGATACCAGGACAATCACTGGAATTTTACTTGGCATCTGGAACAAAAAAAAATGACCCATTTTACCCAGCAACAGCAAGTAGCATTGACCTAGCAAGTTTTCTATTCCCAAAGTGCATCCACACAATGAAATTTACACATTCGTACTACGGAACAAAAAATCCATTGATGTTATGGGCATTAGGGGTGAGTGCATCATACAATTTGGACCCTACATAATAGTACCCTACAGTAGGACAGTCTCCCAGCTACAGTACATGCAGCAGGTTCACTGGCATTCCAGGGTGCTTTAAACATATATAAACTGCTAGTTGCCAAAAACATCTATATCTACACAGGGAGCCATGGCAACTGAGCATGTTACCACAAATTCCCCTCCTTTGATGGCTTTTAGCACCAGTTCCAAGCCATTGCTCTGATTAGATATAGTACTGGCTCCTGAGGAACACAGGCAGCGAGCAACTGTGTGAACTCCGGCGGCTGTGAACCGAATATTTCAGGCTGGTGGTGCGGAATCACTTGGGTTAGAGGTCACCAACTATTTATTAAAAGGCTTAGTGTAAACTAAAAGTATTGCTTGGGAGGTGGTTTCTGGAGGATCAACGCGACCTGAACTACTTTCACAGGATACCATGTCTCAGGAGGCCTGCAAGACACAATTATGGGCACCTGGGTCGATAGAGTTTTGGAAGGGGATCATCAGTGGTAAAAGTGTTGATATTTGCACACATGCTTCATACTGATGAGCATTTTCCGAATAATCCCATAATGTTGGCTGATTGGCTGTATATAACTCAATTCTGATGTGTTTATTGTCATTCAGGTTGTTCTCTGTGCCTTTCTCATTGACCTGGATATAATTTACATGCTTGAAAAGTTCATGTGATTTTCAAGACCAAAACACTAATTAATTGGTCGTCTGTGTGAATGAACTGACTGTTATTCACGTTGTTCATAGGAGATTTGTTGCCTCAACAATTGGAGGACTGTAAGAAAGAAATTGAGCCATGACCTTGCATTGAAGGATTATGTTTCTAGAACCCTTGGGTGTATTTACTGTACTAACATGTCAAATTCCATTGGTCGTGCTCCTTGGTCTCTTGCTCCTCTTCAAGTTGGAGGAAAAGAGGCAGCTCGCTGTTTTCAAGAAGGCTTTTTTGGCCACCTTATCCTGTCGTTAGGTATCTTTTCCAGTCCATCTTGCATCGATCGCCACCCCCCGGCCATCACAATTCGAAATCGTATTATATGGGGTATGTGTGGTATAAAGAGACTGCTTTAACTTTGTCTCAAGAACTATCAGTGAATAGAACGCCTCATTCATGTGTAATGGCAACGATTCTGAGAATCAAGATTTTGATCTACTGCTTACTGCGCCAGCAAACGGCCAGCACACACTAGATGTTTGCAAAACAAGTCTGGATCAAACAACACCTTTTTTGTTTGACTACCGACCCTTTCCTGGTTTTTGTTTACTTTACTGTTGGACAGTTATCCATTAAAGCCCGAATAACACAGGTGGAAAGAGAGGGCATCTGAAACCCTATCACTGAAAGTTTCAAAAGTATGGCTGCAATGTTGCAATGTCAAGTATATGTCCAAATTTATTCTTGATGAATTTGGGAAATGCATGACGCCTCAGGAAAGTACCAAGATCGCCATAGACTTTTTACAGTAACTGATGCAAAATTTGCACATGATATTAGTAATGGCCACACAGAAAAATGGTTCAAGATTAAAGATTTCTCTACACTGAGGAGAAACAGTAATTTAGTTTACACTATACAAGGGTTTGGAGAGAGAAGCACTGCATTGCATTGACTTGTATCAATTCTCCCCAGTAAGGTTCCTGTGGTTCTCCGCTGTGGGGTCCCTCAAGAGAAGTATGTTCAATTTGGTAATTGTTCAAGTCCCCTGATATAGAAATATCAAAAGTCAAGTCATTACAAGACCATTCCTCTTAGCAGATGCGGAAAGCACTAAAAATTACTTTGACAATTAGAATCTCCTTTTTTGAGGTGGAAGATGGGGCTACTGTGGGACATACTCTCTCCTCTCACAGGGTCAAGTGCCACCCGCCACCACCTGCCGTGAATTTTGGCACTGGGCAGCCAGGAATTTTTCCTTTGTTGAGCTATGGGAGGAGGTTTAGGAAGAGGGGTTGGCCCTCACCCCAAGGAAATCTTTTCCTTTTTTACCTCTGCCAAAGGCAGGGGGAATTGTAACAGTCATGCAGTCGTTTGATGCGTCTCACCTCCTTGTTTATGTATCCTACAGATCGCAAAAATCCATCAGTTCAAGTGGACCTGTGGGTTTACTTAATAAACCTATTTTATCTACAGTCGGGTCTGAGTTGGAGAGTCAAAGTCTGGAAAGCTTGGTAAGCATGATGCAGTGCAATGAACACATGTCAGGAGCTCATACTTGAATGGTTGCCCTGCCAATACTCACTTTGATTTCAACCCATTGTCCATCAGTACACAACACTACCTTACATCTGGTCTACAACAAATAGCATATGAGTGGATAAAGTTGAGAACCGAGTGTTGGCAAACGGGAGATAGGGTTTGATTCCCAGTTGGGTCATACCTTGTTGGCTTCTCGCGGACGCTGCAGCACAAGGGACTGGAGCAGTGACAAACGTGGGGTAGGCAGTTTGCAAATTGCTGTCTGGGTGTGATTACCCCTACCCCCTCTTCGAGGAAACGGCGGCTTGGATACGACGAGCTTTATCCGTGGAGAATGGGAAACTCTATCTATAGATCCAAACCCCAGTTCAAATTTGATGTTCTCTTGTGGGGTTATTGAGCTTCAAATTGTGTCCATTGTGTCCGAAAATTGGGGAAATCCCATTTGCGCAATAATGCGGTTCCAGCTTCTATTTCCCTATGTTAGGCTCCCATAGCCTAACCGAACAATTAGGATCCTACATCAAGATTCGGTGGAGGAATATGCCTGCTGGGCGTTTCATTGAATTGGAGTATTCTGTTAGTAGTTGACGTGAGGGTGAGGTGTGGTGGTTGTGTTTTAGTTTGGTGTACCTGTGTCCTTATGGCTTATTACCAGCTGTCCCCCTAGGTTACTTGTTGTTGTTACTAGGCCTGGGCCTACATCTTGTAGGCATAGGCCTAGGTGATTATGGTCCCACATCTGAAATCTGAAATTGATTGAAATCCATCCGAGGCCTAATGTAGTGCCTGACCCCGAAACATGAGCCTCTCCCTGGGTTATCGTTTTGGTTGTTGTGTACCCACCAGCAGATCTCTCAAGCAAGTTATGTTGTTGCCTATGTCTATCATTGGTGAATTTGGTTTGATAGTGATGATTTGATGTGATGATGATGTGATTGTTGAAACACAGGGTTGCGGTTTTGAACGGAAAAACAGCCGTTTTTTAATGACTGGTTGGGCTGTTGTCTGCAAACATTAGGCTTATTACTTGGCCCCTGAACCAAGCTTACATGCTCAACCACACACAATCCATTTTTCTACAGGTTAATACCAGTTAATGCTATTTGTATCAGGAGGAAGAAATTTCTGTCATAAGGTGAATATGGAAATCAGAAAATTGTCCCTGCTGTATTATGCCTCACTCCTTCTCATGCAGGATGGTGACTGTGAGATAAATCCTGGACCACTCTTCTAAAATTTCCTTGTTCCAATATTGCATGAGCCCACTTACCTGGAGCAGAAAGAGATACGTGCGGATGAGTGGATTGGCTGGTATCACGCATCCTGCATGGGGGTAACACTATTAATTATGAAATTTTGGGGAACTCAAATATCTGGATGGTTGTTGTAATTGTGGTATGCCAAATTTCAGTACCTCCATTTCTCAAGTGGCGCTTGAAACATCAACAGCTTTTAGTAGCTTAAATGATTCTATCGGCGGAGATATAGTCATATTGATCCCCCAATGGCGACCTCGTCTCCTAAAACCCGTTTAAGAACAAATGGGAGGAAGGAAACCATGGACACGTACTTTCTGAGGCCATGGTTGTGAATTTCCACAGCGTGAAAAACAAGGTACATGATCTGGCGGCTGGCCTCTGAAACGCACCAACCGGACATGGTGATAGGTACTGGACTTTGGCTGACCCTAAATCAAAAGATAATGAAATATTTCCTGAGAATATGATTGATTAGGAAATCGAGAAATGACGGTTATGTTGGTGTTCTGATTGCTGTCAAACGAGATCTCGTATACACCGGAACTTGGTCAACCCTGTGTGATACAGAATGTGAAATTGTGTGGACAAACATCAGCTTGTTTGTGGCAAAAACAATGTCAGGGAGCTATACTTGAATGGTTGCCATGCACATACTCACTTTGATTTCAACCCATTGTAAACAGCAGTACAAGACACTACCTTACATCTGTCTCAACAAAGCTATGAGTGGATAAAGTGAGAACCGAACGTGGTTGGCACAACGGGAGATCAGGGTTGTTCCCAGTGGGTCATACCTTGTGGCTTCTCGCTGGAGCTAAGCACAAGGACGGGAGCAGGGACAAAGAGGGGTGAGGCAATTTGCAACTGTGTTGTGTTGTGATTACCATACCCCCATATTCGAGGAAAATGCAAGGATGGATACGACAGGTAGCTTTACCGTGGAGAATGGGAAACTCTATCTATAGATCCAACCCCTTTCATGTGAGGTCCTATGTGGGGTATTGAGCTTAAAATTGGTCCATTGTTGCAGAGAAAATTGGGAGAATCCCTTTGCGCATGATGCGGTCCAGCTTCTATTACCTAGTTAGGCTCCCTAGCTAACCGTAACATAGGCTCCTAACATCAAGATCTGTGGATATGCCTGCTGGGCTCTTCATGGGTATTCGGTTAGTGTTACTGTGTTAGGGTGAGTTTGGGTGTTGTGTGTTTAGGTTTTGGTGTACCTTGTGTTCCCTTATGGCTTATACCCAGCCTTTCCCCTTAGGTTATTGTTGTTGTACTAGGCCTGGGCCTACATTTGTAAGCATAGGCCTAGGTGATTATGGTCCCACATCTGAAATTGAATTTGATCCATCCGAGGCCTAATGTAGTGCCTGACCCCGAAAAATGAGTCTCCTGCGGGTTATCGTTTGTTGTTGGTAACCCACCAGCAGATCTCTCATGCAGTACTGTTGTGCATGAGGTCTATATTTGGGAAACACAGGAGTTTCGGTTTGAACGAAAACAGCCTGTTAATGACTGGTGGGATTTTGTCATGAACATCTAGGCTTACTTAAGCTTGGCCCTGAACCAAGTACATGCTCAACCCACACAATCCATTTTCTACCAGGTTCATACCAGTGAATGCGGTTTGGTCTCAGGAGAAAATTCAGTCCATAGGTGAATAATGGAAATCAGAAAAAGTCCCTGCCTGTATTATGCCTCACTCCTTCTCATGAAGGCGTGGTGACTGTGAGATAAATCCTGGACCCGACGCTTAGAAATTTCCTGTTCCCTATGCAGAGCCCACTACCTGGAGGACAGAAAGCGAGACAGTGCGATAGTGTGAGGCTGTATCACGGATCCTGATGGGGGTTAAAACTAGTAATTATGAAAATTTTGGGGAACTCAACAGATCTTGATGGTTGTAATTGTGGTTATGCCAATTCAGTACCTCTTTTCTCACGTGGTCGCTGGAAACATTAACAGCTTTAGGGCTTAAATGATTTTCGGCGATAGTAATATTGAACCCCAATGGCGAACCTCTCTCTAAAACCCGTTTAAAGAACTAATGGGAGGAAACAATTTACACGTACTTTGAGGGCCACGGTTGTGAATTTCCACAGCGAGAAATAAACCTAGGTACTATCTGGCGGCTGGCCCGAAAAGCACAAACCGGACATGTGATAGGTTACTGAGAAGTGGCTGGTGGAACCCGAAACATCACAGAAATGAAAATATTCCTGAAGAATAATGCTCTGATTAGGAAGGATAGAAAAGACGGTTATGGTGGTGTTCTGATTGTGTCAAAAGAGGCGCTCGTATCCCCGAATTGGCACCTGATACAGACTGTGAAATTGGTGGTGGACAAATCCAGACTGGTGTGGCAAAACCATTGGTAGATTGGCGCCTTACCGCCCACCAACAAAACTGGTCTTGTTATCTAAATAACTTTAAGACAATGCGGGTCGCAATGAAAACACTGCTTCCGATACTGTTTGGTTGGGTGGAGACTTCAATCTTCTGGAATTGACTGGACTTCCCACTCAGTTACTCATACTCACAGAAACTTGTGTCAACAATTGCTAGATATTGGTGGAGACTTTGATCTAACTAGGCTGTTACTGAGCCTACAAGAGAAGGCAATAGTCTTGACTTGTGTTTCACAAACAAACCCCCCTCGTTGAATGAAAAAAAAAGTTCACATTAATTCCGGGCTCTGAGTGGACCATGATGGAATTCCAGTGCTTACCATCAGCCTCAACCCTAAATTCGTCACTTAAAACCATATAAAGTCTACCTCTATAGAAGAAAGGTCACAATGAAAACATGAGGAATGATCTGAACATATTCAGTCATGACTTTATTGCGAAAGAATTACCCCCAAACAGGGGAACTGTTGAGCATATCTGGAGAGATTTCAAAACCAAGCGCAAGGAGATAATGAATTTCAATCCCACTAAAATGATTACGGAGTAAAAATAAGCCACCATGGTTGAATCAGAAAATACAGAGGTCTCTAAGGAAAACAAAAAGCACAACAGGCTTGGGCCAGTCAAAATCCTGAGGATTGGGAAATTTTTGAGAATCTAGGAGATTTACCCACAAAATACCAGACAAGCATACCGGAACAATATTAGAAAACTGCAAGGGATCTCAAAAGAAATTCTGGTCGTTGTAAACAAACTGAGAGGAAAAACACAATTGGCATTCCACACTGAAGGACCAGGGAGTTTTGGTCTCTGACAATATACAGAAGGCCGAGTTTCTGAACTTGCAATTCACTTCAGTCTTCACTAAAGAAAACATGGCAACCCTGCCAACTGTGTTGATAGATCTCCATCATGACCAAGATGTTTGTTACTGTGAAGGGGGTGGAAAGGTGGTGGAAAAAACTGTTGCTAACTTTAAATCCCAATAAAGCTCTGGCCCTGAGAATAATTACCACCACGGGTCCTAAAAAGAGTACGCCAATGAATTAGCCCCCATGGGGGCCATTATTTTTCAAGGCTCTTTGGACACAGGTGAACTACCCTGCTGACTGGAGGGAGGCAAAACATTCCCCAATTCATTAAGAAGGGGCCCCTCGTGAAAACCATGCAAGTACAGACCCATTTCCCTTGACTTCAGGTCACGGAGTAGCTTTTAGTGCATATTGTTCATTCGCACAAAATTGAATCTAGTTTGACCACCCATAGGCTTCTCACACCACAACAGCACGGGTTGTTGAGGATCAAGACATCCTGTGAAACTCAATGATTCAGACGTTTACCATGATATGGCTTCTCTCTAAACGACAGAAGCAAACGACTGATGTCATCATCATGACTTTTCAAAGGCATTTGACCCCGTTCCACACACACGGCTTCTCTGAACCGACCAGTATGGGTTGATGGACAATTGAATAGGTGGATATCTGCTGTCTCAAAAAACCGCCAAACAGCGTGTGGCTGTGGTGTTGGGTGGGTGAGTTTCTCAAGGGGCAAGTGTTGACTCTGGTGTTCCGCAACGGGGGTACGGTTACCGTTTAGGCACATTGGGGTTCACCCTATATAAATGATTGCCAGACCACATACATCAAACTGTTTTTTTAAGGCTGGACTGTTTGCTGACGATTGTGTTTCTGTATAGAAAAACATTAATTCCCTACAAGACTCTGATCTGCCCTACAAAGTTACCTGACCTCTAGAGAAGCTGGCCAAAACATGGCAAATGAAATTCAATGCTGAAAGTTGCAACGTGCTTCGTACCCTGATTCAGTGATCCCCTATAGTTTTAAACTACACCTTGGGTAGCACCATTCTTAAAGAACTTGCTTCGCCATACTTACCTTGGTGTTGGAAATGACAAACCTGAATCTGAAGTGGAATAATCACAAACAGAATTACACTTTGCCTGATAACAAAACAATGGCTTCTTCGTCGGAAACCTATTAAACTCCATGTACTAAAAAGACCACCAAAGCAGAGGTTTATAAGACCCCATCCGTCAAGGCATTGAATACTGTTCTCTGTTTGTGACCCGTACACTGTACAGCTCCCTCAGAAGCTTGAAAGGGATCAGAGACGTGCAGCCAGTATGGTACACAACAACTATGATTGGGCCAACAGTGATCTGCCCTTTTTCAAAACCTTCAGTGGTATCATTGACCACTCGGAGGGAGATTAACAGGCCCTCTATACTTTTCCAAAAGCCATAGGGGGGCACTTGCCATGCCTAATCATGATCACTTCAGCCAGCCCAAAAGTAGAACCCGCCGCTCCAACTCGAACAATTTATTTGAGCATCACACACGTCGGGACTGCTACAAATACCCTTCATCAAGAAACACACGGACTGGAACAACTGGCCACATGAGATAACAAGTATTGTTAGCCAAGACGAAACCTTCAAAGCTGCTGTTGATCGACACCTGAGGCTTCAGCATCGGGACTAGCACTCCCCCCTGGTTAGTAGCCCACTTGGCACACACCCAACCTGACTCGTTTTGTTCCTTACTGAATGTTGGGCATCGCCAACCAAAAAAGAAAGAAGAAGAATGGCACTGACGTCACACTTGGATACCCCGAAGTTATGTCATGTATCTTCATTGTTTTCATTCTGTCGAATAAGTCAACATTTACCAGAGCTCTGTTGTCTTTCTCTCCACCAAGTAACCAATCACACCTACAACCCCACTAGAGCAATCGCTCTCATGGACAAAGCTTTTCGAAGTGAAAATCCTGTGTGATTTGGACTGACGCATTCACTATGTCTACAGCAATATTAGCCTCTTTTAATTTTCACTTCGCAGTTGTCCTTTGAAGCACCGTCAAAGAGGAATACCTTTTTCCGTGTAGGGACCATCTATTGACCTGGCTGGAATGGTTGTAGAAACCTAAAATGAGACTTAGCCTAAAAACCGATAACCAAAATGTTTGCAACCAGTTCTTTGAAACATAAGGGTTTCTTTCTTACACTTCTTCTTGTCATGAATGATGAATAAATGATTTTCACTCAAAAATTCCATGACGTTTTTAGCTGGCCAACTACAAAAAAATTGTACACTTGTGCAAGTCACCTAACATTATTAATATATTATGCTACAGCATTCAGACAATATTCATAAGTGAAAAAAAAGTATATATAAATTGGACTATCCCTCTTTCATTAATAAAAAATACCATGACTTTATGCCTGGGTAAAGTGAGCCACTCCATAAAACTGTCAAAGCCTTGAAAGTGTCTTTCCAGGTTTCCGTTGCCCCTTTGAACCCTGTGGAATTTGGGTCTACTAAAATGGATTCACTTCCAGTTCATCACAATAAAATGCATGAAGTGGGTGAATGGAAAGCCAATACGGTACTAATTTAGCATCTTGCCCGAAGTAAGTACCAATGTGTGACTGGGCAATGATCCTAACCAGACCATTGATACAATTAATGGCCCAGTACTAGTCAGTAAGCTTGGCAGACCAGAACAGGTAAAACAGTGTTTGTTACGTGAGTAGGAGGGTATGCAGTTACAGGAACTGAATCTGGAATTTTAAATTAGGGCTGCGTAGTTTTGTGCAAGTCTATACCACAGGCGTGGCATTATGTGATTAAGTTCAAGTCGCTTTCAGGCCTATTTTCGAACATATTATTTACTTGTTTGCAATGGTTAAGAATATCCTAGGCTTGGTCACAAATCAACTTTTCTGCTGACTGGAGAAAGTGATTGAAGCCTTAATCCTGGATTTAAAATAAGCCAGGACTCAGTCAGATCAGGAAGCACTTCTCTATGTGGTTGTTTAACGTTGCATACACTTATCCCACAAACACAGTCTGCATCTATCAAGCACGATACATAGAATGGCAAGTCTTGATGTTTTTAGAGGGTTTTAATCAGTGCGCAATAACAAACGGGGGTTATTCCATTCTTCTAATAGGAAATAACGAACTGAATAAACTAATTAAATATACTTGAAAATTTCATTCAAGTTTTTCCAGATGTTTCGGAATTACACTAAATGTTTCTGTTTATGTTTCAGAATTTTAGCAATGATTCGGGAGTTCGAGTTCAGTAGTTCAAATTGCAGTCATTGTTCTAGGAATCGTTTGTTTTTGCAGTTGTGTCACACCCATTTTGGGCGTAGTATCATGGTCGCCAATTTTGCAATAATAAAAACCGCTAAAATGCAGGATTGCCCATCAAATGCCCTTGCAATGCAAGTTGCACTTGCAGGTGCTAAATTGGACGGAGTAGCCTACTAACAGTAAACAGTACTAGGCTAGTACTTTAGCCGGTTTCAAAGTTCACTTATGCTCTCAAGCTTCATGGGTTCTGCAACATATTGTGCAAAGAGACTCTCTTTCGTACCACTAAAACCTAGATCTAGCTGCAGCTCAATAACATCTTTGATAAACATAGGCCTAGCTGAAATGGACACCTTACTTCTGTTTAGGCCCACCTAGGCCTAGGCCCCTAACCTAAGTCTGCTGTCAAAAACAGAGAAATACGCCCAGAATTTGTTAACCAGAATCCCCATTCAAAAGCTCTTTCCTCACTTATTTACACAATCAGAGTACTAGTCAATCCGAATTTGCTTTGTTGGTTGGTAACATGATGGGGGTGAACTTGGCTAGATCTGACATAGGGCTTGCCCACAGTCATGTTGAAATGTTGTGTATTCAATTTTAAGGCTGAATTGAAAAGGGCGCTGGCCGTCTGGGTTAGGCTGCTGATCCTAACAGCCATCCCCTTATCTAAATTTCATATTGCCTGCCTCAAAAATTGGTGTGGCTCGCTCCCACTCCGAGATAACGGCACCAAAATAAAACAGTTCCTGTGAAAGTTCGAGCGAGAGTCAATGCTACATTATTCGAGACATAATCTATAACTTACCCGGAAAACAACAGAGTTATTACCAACAATATTCCAGTACTTCCACCTAACCCTCCAGTAGTTGTGGGCGAAACCTGTAGACGCGTGAGCACGTACCTACAGTACAGCCAGCGGCTCCCAAACTGCAGTGTTTGGCTTTTTCCGATGCAGTCGTCACCCTCCACGCGGCACGATGAAAATACTGGTCTTTTGAGGATTATGAATTGTCTCTATAACTATCATCTGGAATGGTTACAATTCGAAATAACTCTAGCGACGCTAGTCTGAATGAAAATGTTGTGTGTTGCGTTTCTAGTCTAGCAAACACTCCTCTCTATTATACATTGAACTGGAGGAAGTTACAGGCTTATACAGTAAAGTTCACTGAGCTGGTTAACGGAGTGTTTGAGTCAGCTCGCGAGCTGATCACTGCTGTGTAGTATCCTTGGACAAACGGGGCGCTTTTCACCTTCTGAATTCAATTCCATCCCGTTTCCGTTTCATAAAACTTTGCAATCTCATCAAAGCCGAATGGCTATGTTGGACGTGACAGTAAAGTGGTTTGCGTATAGCTACGGCAGTGGCGTAGCCCGCGGGGGGGGGGGGGGGGGGGTGATAGGGGCGCCAGACTGCCCCCACAAAATTTGGGACCATTGGAAGTCGGAAGAGTTGGTGAGGGTGTGGACAGGGTTCGGAGGCCATAGATCCATCATCACACTCAGAATAATCATAATCCACTTTTGAAACTGTCACATAAACAAAACATCTGGAATGAGAACCAGAAAGCCACAAAAGCTTATAATTCCTTGGACACAACCTTCTGGTTGTGTTCAGTTCTTATTTACACGTCTCATGCCTTAAACTGAGATCTATGCAATAATGTACTAGCATGTTTTCATGACTAGCCAGCAGGTTGGACATAGCCTGATCAGTGCGTAAGAACGAAATTTTGAGTGGGGGGGAGGGCTTGGAGTTGGATTGAACGGGGGGTGGGATCTGGGGGAATGGGTCTAAGGGGAGGGGGTGTCCCCCCCACGTTGGAGAATTTTTTGCATTTTCAGATGACCTTAGATGCAATCGGTGCATTATATCACTCAAACCAACTTGCTGTCCTCCATAAAATATTTTTGCATTTTCACTTTCTTAGATGCGATTGCTGCTATGAATCTTGTGATGTTCAAGTTCTGCCAATTGAGGGCATGAGTTTCCTTCTTTTGGTGTTGGTCTAATTCTCCACCTTTCAGTAAATCGTCGAAGTCCCCCTACCACACTTTGGGAAATTTTTGCATTTTTAGGTGGCCCGATATGCAATTTGGTGCAATATAGGACTCCGAAAACCCACTTCTTTCCATAACCAATTGTGCATTCTCACATGTCGTTAGATGTGGTTTGGCTGCTTCCAAGTCCTTGTGCTGTTTGCTGTCCAAATCAAGGGCAAGTTGGTTCCCTTCGTTGGGAGTTGATCTAATTCTCCATCTTTCAGGGGGACACCGAGTTCCCCCCGCACTTGGGAAGATTTTCTGCATTTCCTGGTGCCTCAGATGCAATTGGTGCAATATCACCAAACAGCTTTTTTCACTTCGTTCTAGAAATGATTGTGCATTTCCCATTCCTTAGATTGATTTGCTGCCTGATCTGTAGTTTTTTCTGCCACATCGATGGGGTAAGGCCTTCTTGGAAGTTTTGGTCTGAACTCACCTTTACGGGGCCGCCAATCCCGCCTTCCTCCACTTAAGATTTTTTTTACGTAATTCAAGTGGCCTTATATGCAGTGGTGCATTATACCCGCAGTCCTCCAAAACAAAAACTTCGTTCCAGAAATAAATTTTACATTTTCATATGTCCGTAGACTCTGCGATTTGCCATTTTGCTACTCTGGGTCTTGTGATCTTTTTCTGCCAAACGAACTGATACCTGGCGCAGTAAGTTCCTTTTTCGGGAGTTTGCCTAATTCTGAATATGTGGGGAAGCCAAATCCCACCTTCCCCCACTTTGAAAAATGTCTGCATTTCCGGTGGCCTTGATGCGATTTGCTGCCTCTGGATCTTGTGTTTTTTCTCTGCCAAATGTGCTGAGCACTAAGTGCAGTAAGTGCCTTTCTTTGGAGGCTGGTCGAAATCATCCCTTTTCAGGACCATGCATCAAGACACTCCAGTGAGTGCATTCTGGATGACCCATGGTATATATATATTCCTTTCCACTCTCTTACCCGTTTCTTTCGACGCAAGTCTCTAGATTGCCGAATTCATAAAGGCGCTCGAATTTCCATTGCAGTTTACGGTTGACGGGTACATAAAATACGCTTCGCGCGCCAAACCTTCGCTCAATTCAGTGCTATTTTTATTTAAAAAAAAGTACGATGCCTCACCTTTGCCGGAATTTGGAAATTTGATGATTCTTCCTAAACTCTCTCTCTCTCCGTTTTTTTTCATATCTATTCCGCTGTCTCATTTTGGACCATGCGTGGTAAACTGCTTTGCGCCGAAATGGAGAGCTGGGAAGGGGGCGTGCGCTTCCACTTTCTATGTCCACGCACTTCACAGATTATCCAGAACACTATTTGTAAAACATGCAGTCACCGGTATACTACTCTAGAGAAAAAAATAGCTCGATAATCAACTTTAACAATCCAGGCACTGATACAATGTCACCATTGCGCGCGAAGCGGGAAATTTCCGCCATTTGTGGATATTTGATCGAAATTGGACTATCAGCAGAAAACTCGAGCAATCTGACTAGCAAATTAGGAAAAGTGGAAAAGCATGAATGACAAATGCTATTTCATAAAAATGTTATCAATCAAAAAGGGGTTTTTTCCGGACCTGTCGAGTGGGGGGTGTGTGGCCCTTTCGCCCTCCCACATTTTTCACTGGGGGGTTCCTACTCCCTTGACTATCACAAGGTAAAAGTAAGGTCTGCCAAAATACCAGATTTTTACAAGTTCCCACTTTCCCCAAAATTGACCCTAACAAAAATAAATATCATTCATGTGCTCATCATGGGAAGCTGCACCCACTAAGTTTGAATTGATCCAGCGGGCGGTTGGACTTTAGCCTGAATTACAAGGAAAAAAGTGCCCAAATCCCAGATTTCACAAGTTTCCAGTCTTTGCCCAAAATTGACACACTACTCATACAAAAATGAATGCGTGCATGTACTTAATAGGGGAAGATACCATCCAGTTTAAAACTTGATCCCACCAGGCATGTGGACATAGCCTGATTACAAGTTAAAAGTCCCTAAAATACCAGAATTTCACAAGTTTCCACTTATTGCCCAAAATTGAACCCGCTACTCATACAACAATATTAGCGTTCATTTACTCATGCAGGAAGGCACACCCACTGAGTTGAACTTGATCCAGCCAGGCATGTTGGACTTCAGCCTGATTACAAGGTAAAAGTTCCAACAATCCACAATTTCAAAGTTTTCCATTTTGTTTGCCCAATTGACCCCCTCCTCCTCACCAATAAATAGCGGGTTCACTGTACTAATCATGGGAAGCATACCCACCAAGTTTACACTTGATCCCACCAGCCATGTTGACATAGCCTGATACAAGGTAAAAGTGCCCAAATAACCAGAGAATTCAACAAGTTTCAACTTATTGCCCAAAATTGACCCGCTACTCATACAACAATAAAATACGTTCATTTAAATCATCAGGGGAAGCACACCACTGAGCTGAGTTTGAACTTGAATCCAGCCAGCAATGTTGGACTTAAGCCTGATTACAGGTAGGCGTTACCTCCACACTACACACACACATACATACGCACTCGCCACGCGTGACGCATAATCCTTGGGACTCCCGTCCAAGGACTAAAAATAGAACTTCTTTCATTGGAAACGGGACTATTGCCCGCCCGCTTCTAAAGTGCTAGGTGAACGTGAGAAAAAAAAAACAGATTTAGTGTGCGTGAGTCTATATCATCCTAATGTTGCCCCACCCTCAGTGTGATATGAATCCAGATGGAATTTATTTACATACCGGAAATGTAAAACAACTCGACGAATGAATATGCCAGGGTAGTAATAATGCTTCTTTTTATCTGTGGTAGTTTTGAGAATTCGGTACAATTGTAACTTCATTTTGAACAATTTTTCAGATGCACCCACAATATTCCTTATATCTGTCAAGTATATGATGATACGAGTAAGAAGCATCCGAACAAACTGCTCATATTGCCCTTGAACTACTGATATTCTTTAATTTATTAGGCTTGTGACATTTTATACAGTGCAGTCCATGTGTGTGTTGTTTGAGTTATGCTGAGGGTCAAAAGTAATATTTGTTAAAATTGTTACATGCTACTTTTTAACAAAGTTTCAAATGCACCCTCAATAGTCTCATATCTCTGGCAAGTGCCAACTTGTTTTTTTGGTAATAAGCATGACATACACCTTCATAAAATAACCCTCATATATCAATGGCATTACTGAGATTATTTGTATTTCCTAATTGTGACATCTATACATGAAGTCACATGTGTTTGTTGTTTTGTTGTTACCCATAAGCTATTAACAACACATGCTGTTTTGCATATTAGGCATTTTCAATGGACGTTCCCTCATTTTAAGCTCAAACCAGCTAAGGCTGGTTGACTATGGTTGATGCCATGTCTTCTACCTATCTAACGCAATCCTGTATTTACCTCTGATTTTTTGCCGTCCAATTTCGTGCCCCGATCGATCTTGACCAACTTGGTCACCATGTTCATTAACTGATGGCAAATGGCATTAAAGACGGGCACAATGGTCATGATGTGGGAAGCTGTGAAACGCTACTTCTGCAGATATAGGTGGGATTGCGCATGATACCTGACTAGTGTGATCATGGATTAGTGGTCCTATGCATTGTACAGGAACTGGAGGTGAAAGGTCATTAAAGGGGGTAGTAGGCAATTATGTTCAACTTGTAAAAAATATGGCAATTGCACAATTTGGACCCTTAATCCTCATGCTCGGATGTATCTTGACCACATCCTTGGTCCCAATGTTTATTGACCAATGGGTCATCATTGACCCACCTCATGTCAGGTCAATGGCATTTAAAGGGGCACAATGATCATGATGTGGAAAAACTGCAAAACACTACTTCTCCTGCAGATTTGGTTCAGATGGCCATTATAAGGAACAATTGTATAATGACTAGTAGTACTTATGGGTCCACAGGAAATTGTAGGTGGAAGGTTATAAAAAGGGGGGGGGGGGGTTAGGGGTACTAGGCAATTTGTTTCAAATAGTTAGAATAATATGCAATTCGCATGTTTTTGCCCTCCCCTCAAATGCTCCTGCTTTGATGACAATTGACCAGAGTGGACAAAATATTCATCGGACTGTTGGGTGACATTTAACCACACAAAGGTCAAGGTAAAAAGGTCATTGAGGGAGCCTAATGGGCAATTGTGTGAAAAAATTATGTTCCTATCTATCAAATGAAGTTGTAACTTCTAATGCTCGCTCAGCGTCATCAAAGGTCAGCATACCCTGAAAACAACGTACCAATACAAATTAACACAATACCAGTTGTCCGGTTTGAGCTACATGAACCATTGGTTATCTAGTTGATTCCTTGAGTCGGACTTGACAAAAGTCATAAGAATCCTATAGTAATGTCGTGTGGTGTATGTATGGGGTGATGCCTGGCTTGTAAAACACAAGAACTCGAACCCATTTGGATGGATTCAAGCTATTACTTCGTAGTGTGTTCCCATCGCCATGATGAGTACATGAACCATATAGTTTTGGGGTCAGGTCACAGGTCCTTTGAGGTCACCAGGACTCTGAGGTCAAAGTCAGTAATCCCAAAGTCTGTTGCCCATAATAAACTAGTACAAAATCACATTTGTTTTGGGTCTGGTCATATACGTCATAAAAAATCAGTCAGGCATCGCAAGAGTCTCCGGTACCTCAATGGAATCAGGACAGGAGGTTGTTGTCTTACCAGCAGGTGGCCCGGTGATTGAAAACGGCAGTTCAATGCCCCGCAGTTCCAATGCTGCCAAGTACCTCCCAGGCACGTGGAAAAAAAACACTAGAGCATCAGAATGCAAAATATGCAAAATGTGTTCGATCTGAGCCCTTCAATGCCGCCAAAGGAGAGAAAGGTGTCTGTTTCGTCCGCAGTGTCCTCATAAATCATAATTGAACAAAAAGATGGAACTGCCTAAAATTCGGTAGATCAATGTAATAAAAAACGCGCAGATTCCAACTTTGGGCAAGAGATGGCGGATCGAAAGCGGGGGGAGGGGGGGGGGCTGCGGTGTGTGGGGGGAGGCGGGCTCAGTTGACTGCGAGGGAAGATCATCCAAGCAGGGAGCAACCATGGGTGGCGCGTAGCGTGCACGAATTTTTTGGTTTTCAGACCCCCAGATCCCATGATGCAAAGGACACAGTTGCGTCTGAATCGCGTCGTCCAGTAATGAGCAGGTTGTGCGGTTTTAGTGTTTGATTTAAAGTAAACAGATTAGAATTACTCCACTCCACAATAGAATTCGAAGTCAATGTGCAAGACTGGCAACAAGGGATGAGAGTTATGAACAAACTCATTTCATTTCTGGGGTCGAGGGAGCAAGTGAATAATGAAGGAGTCATCAGCGAAAGAATGGGATACGATACGTGGTAGAGCTATAAGACTCAAAGGGAATCAGCCAAAAATGATTTACAATGTCATATGATTGTGCCAATGGAACTTCCATGCCAATCAAACTTTATTAATGTCCATAGCAGGTTTTGGTTATAAAGTTACGAGTTAAAAAAAAACAAAAAAACAATATAACACTCCTAAGTTGGCAATTTGGCGCTGCAACATTGATGACGTCATATCTACAATTCTAAAGAAAATGGTAAGAAAATATGTCTTTTCCTGATGATTGGTAGATTGACACACAAAAAGGTTGCCAGTTGCCGAATCACAGCAAATTTATATGAAATTTGAGGACGCCTATTTCCCAACCGAACATCTATGACAGCAACTGAAGTGATATTTTAAGGATTTTTTATTCTTTTAACGTTATAACTATAAGAAGAGTAATAATGGGCTGGAATTTCCCTTCAATGAAGAGAAAATATACTAAGAGCTTCCAGGCATGCGCTCCCATTAGTGATTGTGTTTTGGGCAAAATGAATTGTGAAGAAATTATGTATGGAAATGAAGTCATGATGAGCCGTGTAAGTGTCCAGGAACAAACGGGTGATCAGGTGTTCTTAGTTGCGGTGATGTCTCCACGACTGGAAAAAAAGAGGCGTGTAACTGTATTTGCTGCTTCAAAATAGGTCTGATAAACATATTTACGCTCTACAAGTACTGAGAAAATACACAGCTTCGAATTGCTTTGAAATATTAAAAAATTTTGCCCAGACCAAGCTTTTCCACCGCCTGAGGCGACAAAGAGGAGAAACTGTTGTATGTTCTCAACTCAACTCCCCCCACTTTCCTCGTATGTTAGGCGCGGACCACGTCCAATAAACTTATCTTACGACATTTTTATCGCACTGGTGTGAAAACTCCATCTGATAAATACCCTAGCGTATCGTAGCGCACTGTTGTGTGAACAGCGATATGCGAAAGTTAAAATTTTGTCTTAATGTCTCCTTTCCCCCCTTTGTCAGCCACGAAGCTACCCATACTGTAGTAATCTATTAAGTGCCTGATCAAAAAAAACTAGAATTGGGAAAGAAAAAAATAGGTGAAACAATAGTAGGACTTTAAAATCTAAAACAATTCGTAGAACAGGCCCGCGAACTGCTCACAATGTTTCTCCAAGAATAGAAATGATGGGGTGCCGGATTTTTAATGACGTTCCTCTGGTAGAGGGGTATCGAACGATGGTATTCATTTTCAATATATTTACTGCTTTTTCTCGAATATTTCAAATGTTGAATGGAACTTTAAATTAAAATAAAGGACAACTGCAGGAGGAGGAAGTGAAAATAATGTGTGAATGTCAATAGCAAACAAAGATTGTTCACGGTTACGGAGTTACAGTCCTTTGAAGTTTGTGCATGTTGTATTGCGCAAGATCGACAGGCATCCCATCATGCATTAATAATTGATGTCATACTTGCAAAACCCTGTGAACAATCTGGTTTTCCATGAATTCACACATATTTCACTTCGAAAGCATTAGTTATGGGAGAGGATGTTGTAGTGGATGTAAATGCTAGAGGGACTAAGACAACAGAACCTCTGCGAAATGTTGACTTATTTAACAAAATGAAACAAAAATACATAACTTTTCCCGAATTGTCCCAGGGTGACGTCATGCGTTATTGCGCATTAGGATTCTCGCTCCCCATTTCTCTGCCGCCATAATTGATGAAACTTTGAAAGCCAATAACCTCCACATAGGACATCGTATTGACATGGTTTTGGACCTATCAGATGCAGTTTTTTCCACTTCTCCACTATAATACTCATGTTCTATCCAGCCGCAGTTGTCCTTAAAGCGATATTGTCAGTTGTTACCCCTGTATACCGCTGCGTTCACCTTCCGCAAGAAGATCAAACAGCGCCTCCACATGCTTAGTAGGTTAAAAAAGTTTCAGGATACCACCTAGTGATTTACTTACTGTTTATAAGACCTATGAACGCCCTGCAATTGAATATGTTGCTCCCGTGTGGCATCCTGGCTGACAGCATAATCGCAAGCTCTGGAAATATCCAAAAGCGTGCATTCCGTATCATTCTTGGTGCCGACTAAGGGGGATACCCCCAGGGGCCATGGAGCCCTATCAGTAATAGACCCGAGGCTCGCAGTAACGAAATCTGCGCAAAGTTTGCTCCTTCTTGCCAGAGCTATGCGAGGTATTCTGCGTGGTTCACATTGTGGCGCCCCTCCAAATTCTCATCTTTTGGAAAATCTTTCCGGTTACAGTACAGAAAGTCGAGTCCTAGTAGAGGGCGGTCTGCCAAAACATCAAGTACAGATCCTGACACCTTGAGCTAACAGGCTCTATTCCCTACCCTAATCCCTAATCCTAACACCGGTTGGCTTAGGTGACAGTTAAGCATTAGCTTGAGGGGAAGAAATTGCGGGTTTACTTTAGAAAGCGGGTTATTCGGAGTAAAAAAAGCCGAGAATTTCAGCTGAATCGGTCCACCTTTTGCTGTTTTGAAAATGTATGGGTAAATGGACCCTCGTGTCGAGTGTCTTTCTTAGAACTCATTTTTGGAAGCACATGCTAAACGAAAGTAAGCCGCTCTCCAAATCAATCATCATGGTACACATCATGGTACACTCCATTGACCATCTTCCTCGCAGCAGTATATAGCGATGTTTCGAAAATCATTTCCTGGAGGGGCCTGGATGGCAGAGAACGGACCCATATTAGTGTAGGAATCAAAATGATTTACCGTATTCCCGTAGGTGAGAAATGTGACAAAAAGGAAGAACTTATTTTCGGTACCGTTCGAATGGCCATTTGGAGGTCTGGGGTTAGAATCAAGGCTTGTGGCACAATAAGCTAGGACTATAACAGTCATCCTTAATGATGGCAATGACCTGGTTGTTTTTTGTTTCTGGTTCCATCCTTCATTATTAACCGTTTTTTTCTTCAAATCTCAGGTACCACATCACCCCAGTTCCCTGTGGAGGTTCTTCTCACTGGCTACCATGAGCAATACGAATTCTCTTCAAAACCCTCGTCTTGGCGTACAAGTCTATTTTACCACGCGCCCCATCCTACATGAGCGACATGCTTTCGATTCACGTCCACGCCGAGCGCTACGGTTGACTGGTTCGCTCTCCCCTCCCTGGTATTCCCCCGAGTCCGCACAGTGCGTTTTGGCGAAAGAAAATTCGCCTTCCCCTCGGCCATTCGCATGTGGAATCTCCCCTCCCCGGGCAATGTCAGGAATGCAACCAGTTTGAACGCTTTCAGAAAACAAATTCAGAACTAATTGTTTCATGTAAATATTAAGAGACTACTTTTGCTATCACATTTTGACTGCTTACTTACCTCTTAAGCCTTTTTACACTATCATATTTTTTCGATTTTGATCAAACTCTGAATTAATTAATTGTGGACTTTATATTTAGCCTAACAATTTTTCGATTCTGATCCATTTTATTGTATATTGACTGTTTCTCTCTTCTATCTACTTATACGACTAACTTCTTCTACTCGATTTCTCCATAACTTTTACTCACCTTTATTATTCACGGTGCGTTTACTGTAAAAAGCGCTTTGAACCATTTCGTGTTTAAGGAGCGCGATATAAAATAATGGTATATGATATATAATAATAATAATAATGAAATTGAATCCCGAACGGGCTTCACTCTAAAATTATTAACCTTACGACGACATCTAAGTCTACCAAGCCACGTTGACAGACGGGTATTGCCAAAGAGTAATTTCTAAAGAGGAACTCGTTTTCATTTGTGGGTACATAGTCACTTCAAACGGCGGGAGAAGATATAAGCCTAAATGCTTGTAAACAGATTTACATAGAAATAATTCTGAAACACAAATTAGGAGCAGTTAGTCACCATACTACAGACTGTCCCAAGACTAAGCAGCCTCAGGTACGCTAAAATGTTCCACACATGTGGTGCGGGTGCGGATGCGGCAGGCACTAATGAATTGTGGACCCCATAGGCGAGTACGAACATGAAAGTGTAAAGTTCCACTCCAATCCTTCCATCATGTCCGCCTTTCATCTTGAAGTCACTCATCTTTAGTGATATTTGTATTGACTGATACAAAAAACTATAGAACTATAGTATTGAGGTAAAACTTCGTAATTTCGTGGAAATGGTTCCCTATAGCGAAACATATCCATTTGTTGCCAGTGTCGACGTGGACTGGCCCTCAAAATAATGGGGAATATGTACTCCATATGGCCAACCTACTGTTTCGTCGTTTCATCACAATCATCATCAACCTTCATATTGTCTGGTTCTTCAAATATCAATACTTTCACTTCCGATTTTGGTCTTTTTCGTGAGTCTTGGACTGTCTATGAAAGTAATGGAGTTCTGAGATCTCTCCCCCCGCATGCCTCCTGGGGGCCGCGGCTCCCTCTTCAGAACTGCGGCATCTTGGCTGTAATTTGGGCGTGGTAAACTGGGTGCTTTCACTCCCTACAATCACCTACAAACAGCTTCTCAGATATGCCACACACTCTCCATTGACCTTGTTGTATGGGCCTCGAACTTGCCTAAAATGGGTTGGTGGTTCGCATTCTCTGCATCACACTTGGTCTATGGACTAGTTTGCGGTCCCTCCGATAGCGTTGTCTACGGCTGGCGAGTTTCTCTCGGAATTTGACCTCCCTTTTGTCGAGGAACGAGTGCCTTGAACTGATCAAGAATAATAGATTCTCCCCCTCTATATCTCCAACAAATGTACATGCCTAATTTAAAGTAAATTGATGCCTGCAATCTCAGTAATTATCATGCTCACAAGCATTTTTCGATTTTGCATCTCTCGAACCTTGAATGACCTGAACTGGTACCCCAACCAATAGGGTTCTTCCTTTTAATCAGCAATCTGTATGCTGCCCCATGTCTTTTGAATTATTAACGCTACTACGTCGCCGTTTGCTTTTTCGTCAACATGCAATTCGCTGTCAAATCACGAACGCCACCTCTTTTGAGTGTCCTAGACTCTTATACACCCTCTGGACATAAAAAAACACTTCTGTTTGTGGATTTCCTTGGCATGATCATTTCAGTACAAAACTGATTTTTCGGTGGTGCTATCACTTTAACAGTTATTATTATTTTATTATTGTCATTATCATATATCACTATCAGTGGTTGTTTGTTGATGGTGGTGTTTGTTTGAGAAGAATGCGAGGCATAGTAGATTGGCAGGGATTCGAGATCGTCAATAGGCCTACCAGCTTAAGAAGACAAACGACAATATAATAACTGGCCCCGTATCAGCACATATAACGACTACTGGTAGTCAACTAACAAGGCCCTCATGAAACTTCATGATTTTTGGTTACTAAAGGCAAAAGTTAAACAAGGGGCGCAAACTGCGTCGAATTCCTTGCTTTTGTGTTCGCGACTTTAAACATAAAAAATAATTAGAAGAACAATTTCTATAATGTCACGAAATGGCACAGTCCATCATCACATCATCAATCCTCCATGGTCAGTGCTCCTCCCCTAATTCCATCCCTCACTAAGTTAAACATGAGGTTGGATGTCAGGCCTTTCTTTCACATGTGAGGATAGGCAGCATGTCTTTTGAATTGTCCCACCAAGGCCATGATCTCGCTATCGCTGCGTGAGTGAGGCCGCCACTTCCAATGGAAGTTTACGGTACGACATCCCTTGAACTGGACTTCAACCAACTTTCCACCTCGCTCGCTCTTTTTTTCCTCGCACTGTCGCGTGCCTGGAACAGGCTTCCTCGGGATTTATTTTCCACCATTACCATTTCCACCTGCTTTTTGATCTCCAGCGTTCAAGAGTAGAAAATCACAAGCTTGATCTCTTCCCCCCCCCCTTTTTCCCCTTTTCTTTTAGCTTTCTTGTGCTTGGTGGTTGCATCATTTTTGTTTAGGCAATTATGGGTCGCCCTTCCTCTCTTGTCACTTTGGTTAAAAAAAAAAAAAACACTAAAAACAACACAACAACAACAACTAAATTGTTCCGCCACACACCTGCTGCAGATACGTTATGGTCTGATTCTAATAGGGATTCGACAAAAATTCTGGTGGGGTCCACTGAGAACAAGTAGACATCAGAAAACACTCCCCACACCTTGGCAACAAACTCAACGATGGATTGACCCGAGTCTATTATCGGGATTGGCCCAAAATCATCACTTTAGTTAGTCTTCCTCACAGTCACATCAATCTTTTTTTTCAGTGTTGCGGCCTGATCTTGTTTTTATCCATCACCGAGCTACTATGATGACTCAATCATCAGCATAAAAAGCAGTGACCAAGAACAGCACTGTTTCCGAACTTTGCAGGGAGGAACTCAAGCACAAGCGAGGAACATGAGGGGGCCTTAGAAACCGAAACCACCCGATGGACACCAACAATGACGTCGAGGTGGTCACAATAGATGTTGTTCATGTGACCCTACTCTTTGTACCCTTCGGACAGCCCTTTGCCCACTATGACTTTTTCATTTCCCTAGAGACAGAAGCATCCTCATTGCATACCAGAGCACTCTCCTGGAAACTCGGTCAAGAGCCTTCTTAATTCACACGGGAAGCAAGATGTAGCCCCCTGTTTTTCCTTTTGGTCCAGGTATCTCTCCTGTAGTCTGTCGGAGGATAAAGTTTTCAATCATTTGTTGCCACAGCCCTCAGCAAATGAACTCCAATCATGCATGCATGCTGTCAATGTTTCAACGCTAAACCTGATCAAGCTCTCGATAACCTCTCCTCACCACCTTCATGACCTGATCCCTTAACTTCAACCACGTTCTAATCTTGTAACAATTTATGATGAAACTAAGCAGTACGGTCAGCTGGGATGACCCCATTTTAAATAATGCTGCTGTCAAAGGTAGCAATTACTGGAACACAAATGTCGGCCAACGCCTCTAGCCTTCTGCCACAATCGCAGCCAGAGGGACCAGATGATTCCCAGTCTCCATCAAGAAATGAAGTCGTGACATCTCACGTCGCTGAGACTGGGGGGGGGGGGAGGGGGGGAGGGGGGAGGGGGGGGGGAGGACCAGCAATGAAATGGCTGGTGGCGGACAGTTGTGTTCGGTCAAATTGCCTGTTCATTACTGATCTCGTATAGTAGTCTATGTAGAGATATGTAGGGACTGTTATTTTGCTTGCAGAATGAGGCTCCTAAATTATTTGTGACACTTATTTTGTCGTTGCCCCCGTATCACCTAAATAAGCACATTGTCTATCACTCAAAAAAAGCTAACCCAAAGCTCACGAAATACCGTAACATGCCGCTATAGGCTTTGAAGAAAGAAAAAAAAACCCGAGTCCTGCAAATAGTCACGAAAGCTAAATTTGGCACAAAAAATTGGTAATGTAATTGCAGTCTCAAAGGTCACCACAGATGGGCGGGGGGAATGGCAAATGACGCATCAACACACCCGGTCGACACTCGTTATCAAGTTATAGCGAAAAAACAGCTTTTTTAGTTGTTTACTCTGGTGACCTCGCAGACCTTGGATTGTTTGGAAATGACCCTACCAAATTACGCCTTGTCTCTAAACTCTATCATGTGGGCTCGGTCTTCTGGAATTTTTTTTCTTTCAATCTTCCGTGTTTGGCCTCTGCTTAGCAATTGGTGGCAACAAAAGAAACAGGGTTGATAAAGTATTTCAGGAAATCGGGTACATCATATGACGGAATACAGCACAACGTTGTCTCTCTTACAGCTACGGTTTCGAGTTTGCTCGTTACAATAATGGTGTGAAACACTGGAGAAACACAACACATACACACGCACATACCACACACACCTCATCTATATCACTTCCCTCAGCAAGTCAAACTCCACACTTTTTTTTTTTTTGTTTTTCATTCACCGCCCATTATGCTCTCGCTATTTGAGGAGCTCTTACAATTGACCGGGACTCTTCTGCGCACACAACGTAGACGCGTTTACGATACACTCATAGAGGTATTGTGACGATGTCATGTCGCAGCCCGGACCGAGTGACGGAGGTACCGTTGCGTCACGTCGGTTAATCATTTTCAACACTATTGTACGTAAATTCGTAACAGCTTCTGGAACAGTCCTGAAACAACCTTGAAGATACAACCGTGTTTCAGAATTCCAAAAGGCCAATCACTGCCCAGTAACTGTGTGTTCTAAAAATTAATGGTGCTGCTGACTATAACATTTAATGGGCTGACCACTGTTTTCGGCGCCCAATCTATGAGTTGAAGGATGGGCTCCGATTCAAAATTGCACACTGCAGCAAATTGAAAAAATATTTTTGAAAGTTCATTCGCGAAACACATGAAAAAACACGGGCAAACTGACTGTAGTAAGAACAGGATTATAGATCTGAATATTGCTATGAAAAATAACCTGAATTAATAGCTTGGAAGAGTCATATGCCTACACAAAAAGATCTTTGAAAGAATATGAACTGAGTGTCAGATCACGAAATAACGTATCCGACGTACTCGGCAGTCAGCGGTGTAGAAGTGTTGTAAGAGCAACATGTTTCTTTACAAGCGGCAGTCAGCGTTCTCCGCGTTAATTTCTATGATTCCAACGATTCCAACAACTGCACTTTGATTGACACCTGCTACCTTGAATATATGGTTGCGGCTTCGAACTGGTATATACCGTATATACGAGGAGGAAAAACGCGTTCTTTCGGTACCACAAGGTGGTGACTTCAAGTGGTGACTTTGGGATTATCAGAATCAGATGAAACTCAACTTCCACGAATTGTATCAAAAGGCGACAATTCGATCTATCAATTCAGAAATCGGGGAGTCATTCCGAAATTTCCATCAATGAATAGGGTAATCATGTGAAAACTTATAGATGAGAAGGTTAGCGACCTGAATCATGCAATTGATGGAAAAAATTCGTACGTATGGGCAACTTGGCTGTCCAATTAGGCACGTTCGACGTCGAAAAGCG
The DNA here is from genome assembly GCA_026419785.1 of Sclerodactyla briareus. Classification (NCBI taxonomy): domain Eukaryota; kingdom Metazoa; phylum Echinodermata; class Holothuroidea; order Dendrochirotida; family Sclerodactylidae; genus Sclerodactyla; species Sclerodactyla briareus. The sequence goes on along the minus strand of JAODTK010005824.1, from coordinate 9,191 downwards.
AGGGCTGTTCGCGTAACACTACTCTGTGCATTGCAATGATACAGTGGCGTTTCGATATGGCCGCTAATCGGCCCGCTGTATTGGAAAAGTATTGGGGTAGAAAGAACGCATTTCAACAGTTGGGAACTCGTAGTCCGGTATATAGAGTCGATAAGAAACGCAGCAAATAATAGCGCCATGCTCCTAGTCAACCAGTCCGCGATTTTTTCTTACGTTGGATGGCAGCAAGGAAAGCACCACCATTCACACAGTGAGCATTGCATGGTTTGCACTTATTGCAGATTTACTTCAAATGACCATTTGTGGACATATTTTCATGGTATGTTGAAGACGGATCTGGAGGAACGAACATGCTTTACCCTGATATTGATCAGACCTATATAAGGAACCCTAAGCGTGATTTCAAACGATTTTGGAAGATCTTTACCACTCAACCAACCTACGAAAAGAAAGAAGGCCACCGGTCCCAGCTTTATTATTTCCTAAACCCCGAGCTATAGGTGTGCACGATGATTGCATTCAAAACCAGCCTATCTCAGAAGTAGTTTGACCATTGATTCTAAAAAAGCAATGAAAAAAACTATGAAAATCCAACTGCACTAAATTTCAGATGAAAAAACTCTTGAACTCCAATATTTGCAACAAGGTCACATGAGGTCAATTATGGGCCATTCGATCGAAGGGACTCTGGAGACCGGAAATGGCCACAAAAATTAGATCGCAGGCCCCCAAAACTGGTAAAGGTCAAATTGAGCTCAAAGGTCACCCAGATGTGGGGTCAACGAGTGGAGTGGATCACATTTGGCGCACCTCCCCACCTCGACAGACATTTGGTTCCATTGTTTTGACCTAAAAATACGTTCTTGACCTATGATGACCTTGGGTGACATGACCGTTTCCATGAACAATGTTATCCCAGATGAAGATTAACCGGTCTGAATTATAAAACCCACCATCGGGAAATGTCACTGGAATTTGCTGCAGAACAATACTAGTGACAGTGTATAACCCATAAATGACATTGACCATGACCTCGATGACATTCAGGTTTTTTTATGGAAAATGTAACCCTAGATGGGATTACCACCGGTCCGAAATTGAACCACATCAGGAAAAGGTCACTGGTAGTTGGGCAGGAAACACATACGATTTCACCAGTTTATGCACCATAAGTGACCTGAATGACCTTTGAGACATGAAGGTTTTTTATTAAAAATGTTCTCCACCAGGATTGTACACCCCCTATCCTGAAATTTCAACATTGCCAAAGCAATGCACTGTAAGTGTTCAAGAAATAGTTTTTTGTCCATAAGTGACCTTGATGACCTTGATGATTATGAAAGGTTTCATGAAAATGTTACCTCGATGAAAAAAATGCACGCCAGCCCACAATATGTGATACTGTATACCAAAGTATAATGCCGATGCTATTGCCAAAAAAGTATCAAAACAAACATTTTGATCCCTTTGAACTAGAGAACCATTGCCGGTTGCAATTTTCTTTGCACTGTAACTTTAAATGCGACGCCATCCATTTGAGATTTTGACCTTTGACTTTTGACCTCATTCATCAGAGGTAGTTCGACCCACTGATTCCAAAAAAAACGCCATGACAAATCACTAAAAACTCCTAACTGCACTAAAAATTCAAATGAAAAAACTTGACCTCTAATATCTTAGCACACAAGGTCACAATGGGGCAATTTATGGTCCATTTGATCGGATGGTACCTTTGAGATCCGAAATTGCCACAAAAATTTGATTCGGCCCAAAACTGGTAAAAGTAAATTGCAGGTCAAAGGTCACAGAGATGGGGGGTAACGAGTGATCACAATGGTGCACCTCCCAAACTCGGCCAGGACATTTAGTTTCCATGTGTGTATGGCCACAAAAAAAAAACTGGTGTTTTGGGAACGCTAATTGAACCTATGATACCCTGGGGTGGAACTTGACCGTTTTTATGAAAAAAGGTTATCCGATGAGATACACCCTGTCCTGAAAATATAAACCATTAATCAGGAAAGGTCATGGAAGTGTTGCAGGAACACAGTACTAGTTGACAGTTATGCCCATAGTGACCTTGAATGAACCTCGTGATAACTTGACGGTTTTTATGAAACACATGTTTTCCACCAGGATTGTTAAACCCTATCCTGAAATTTCAAAATTGTCCAGCAAGTCACTGTAAGGTTCCAAAAAAATATGGGGTGGGTTTGTCATAAGTGACTCGAATGACCTTTGATGACATGACAGTTTAGGAAAAATGTTACTCTCGATGAGAGCAACGCCCAGTCCTACAAGGATAATGATCCCCCAAAGGATACTGGCCGATGCTATTTGCTTATTAGCCAGAAAGGTATCAAAAGTCACAACCAAACCTCTGATCCCTTGTAACTCGAAAACCGAGTGCCCGATTGAAACGGGAGGTTGTTGCGCTATCGGCACACAGAGCTCTGTCACCAATCTAAAAAATTGACGGTTTTACTTTTCTTTGCCCTGAAACTCTGAAAACAGGCACATCCATTTGATGATTTGACCTTTGACCTTTGACCTCTCATCCGTAAGTAGTTGACCAATGATTCCACAAAAACGACAATGCCACCAATACTATGAACATCCTAATGCCATAAATTTCAATGAAAAAACTTTGACCTCTAATATCTTCGCACACAAAGGTTACATGTTGTCCAATTATGGTCCATTTTCGATCGGAAGTACCTTGAGATCCGAAATGGCCACAAAAGTTGATTCGGCGAAACATGGTAAAAGTCAAATCGAGTGATGTCAAAGGTTACACAGATGGGGGTCAACGCGTGGATCACAATTGTGCACCCCTCCCCAAACCTCGGCAGAAATCTGGTTTCCATGTTATTGCCAAAAAACTAGTTTTCGACCGCTAAGTTGACCTTTTGATGACCCTTGGATGACATAGTCTCAAAAAGTCAGCGATGTAGGACCTCTCTAATAGGAGTTATTGCCCTTTTCAGTATTTCAGATTTTGGCCTTCCCCTTCTCATTGACCTTGTGACCTTGACAGGCAACAGGAAAAAAAATTTTGAATCACTACACCACTGCGAAACTACAAGCTGTGAATATGAACTTGATACATGCTTTGCGGTCTCCAGGATATCGTCCGGACAAAATGGTCACATAAACAACAACAAACGCCCGCACAACCACACACGGACACACAACACATACTGGGGTGACGCATAGATTCCTTTGCCGTGGCAAGGAATCAAAAACAAGAACAGAGCATTCACTAATGAAAGTACTGTTGTACTCCGTGGCAAATATCGCTAAAAAAGCATAGCGCCGTCCGTTCCTTGATCTAGTTTTCGACCCTAACGAGTTGAGCGTGTTTACCTGACTCTGCCATAAATGTTATAGCAGGTTGCTGTGTGTAGGTAGCAATCGTGGGAGTGAGTTGCATTTTCGAGCAGGAAATTTCTTCGTTCTGGAGGATTACTCGCGATGTGGGTGTCCAGTAACGCGGACAACCTAACAAGGTACTTGTGTGGGGGGGGGGGTGGAAAGGCGGACGGAGGCGGTTGGGAGAGTGGGGTTCGATTCCGTGTCTGCAGGTCTCGATGTTTTCCCATAATGCCTAAATTATAAGGGTGTAGGCCTTTTAGGGCAGACAGTTGATTTTAGGCCAAAGTTGCTTACCAAGGGTTTTCACGATTTCCAATAGGAAGGAATGGCTCGAGGATGTAATTAGGGAATATGACCGAACGTCACAACGGCGACAGCTTTCCTTCCCTTGATACCGTATCTGGATCCTAATCCAATTTAATTATTCAGTTCCCACTGGGGTCGGTGGGGTGTGGGGGATGGTTCGCTCCCCCTCCCATTTTCATGAGAGCTTCTGAACAAATTTCGTTGCCAATACTGAAAACCTTTGCTCTTTTCTGCTTTAACCTCCGATTACTACACGACATACACACTCCCGAAAATTCACGAATTGCTTCGAAGCTCCTTCCTACCCTACTACTGCCTTTCGCACATTCTTATCCTACTTTGCTGCACAACTGTGCGATTCCACTCACACAGAAATTAAGTCGATCGAACCTTCCCTAGTTGAAATGGGATAATTTAGCACTAGTCTCTGAAACGTAGCAAGCTTAATAGTTGGACTGTAGGCTATACTCTGTACGATTGCATGGGGGAAATCTCGTTCAAAACCCAACGACCTGCTCCAGTGTGAGCATGCGCACTTGCAATATACTTGTTACATTGTGTTATCAACTCATTGGTCCGATCTTCAGATATAGTGTTAATCAAAATTCCTTATCTTACTGTCAACCTGTTTAAGGCAAAGAGTACGAATGCCCTAATAATTCAGGTTTGAATCCTGTCTATAATCAGTAAAAGTCGTTGGAAATTCCTCATCATCTGATCATAACCCTGCATAGCTTCAATATTCTATCGGGCTCATTCCATATCCACCAACCATATCGTCGGAAATCAAGTGGTTTCTGATTAGCGCCCCACATTACCCCAAATCGGCGACTCAAAACTGTGAAAAGGTTGCGCTCATCACTTGTAGTTACATTAGCATACTAAGGCCCGGTCACGCAGATACATGTGGCGAACAGCACTGTGCGAACTCGGTGTCAAATAAACTCTGTGAAACTATTTGATAATCGTCAAAGGAATTCCATCCAATTCGGTATCGTAATACAACTGATTCACCTAGCACACAAACCCCATACTATTGTGGGCGCTGGTGAAGGTTGGCAAGGCAAAGCTCTCACAATTTCCTACAGGTGCGCGGAGCGGCTCTCGTCGTCCTTCTTGGTATGGTTTTTCGACATGGCGGTCGACTGGACATAACGGACCTACCTGAAACCACTCCTGGTCCATTTGTCCGTGTATAAGCAGGATAACCGCCCAACTTTCCTTGTTTTGAATGTAGTCCTTTCCTTATATCTCTGTACCACTCCTCTATCCGAACTCTTTCTGTCCGGGAAGGAGGAAGAGGTGTGATCTCTCTCTGAGATTACCTTTTTAAAACGCCTCGGTATGCTTTTCACAGAGCTATTATTATTATTATTATTATTAGTATTATTATTATTATTAATTATTATTATTAATTATTATTATTTATTTTCATTTTATAAGAACCGTTCACTTAGTTACAGTCTGCCTATAGGGCATGCCAGGAAAGCGGATGATTTGGAGTCGGACTGGAGGCAATGCTAAATTCTGGTTATACTTTCACAACTGAAAATCAACCATTCTGTTCTGAGGGCGCCCTTCTCTTCATGGCTGACCCCCCCCCCCCCCGCCCCCGCGCCCTTCTATTTGCTCTTCTCACACCTGATTATGAAAAATACCAATAATACATCTTGAACTTATTTCGCGCTATAAAAATACTCGGTCCGCCTCACTGCCCTTATCTGGATCTAGTCACCTTTTTCGGTAGCGTCTCTCACGCATCGCACGATGAACTTTTAAAGTCTCATTCAGCCCTCCTTAAATTTCGAGAAAATAGGCATCAATTAATATATTGAAATGAAATGAATGCCAATCGTTCGAACCCTCAACGACAAGAAGAACTTTCCCCCCAGTCAAATTAACAGCACTCAAATCATTTCTATATTCTGGAGAGAATATAATCGTCCGCGAATACAAAAATAAAGCGACGCAACAAATGTACCGTAACCTTTCGCCCACAGGACCTATTCTCTATCCCACGAAATTACGAATTTATACCTACCTATACTATCGGTTCAACACTTTTTTAAATTGTAGTTTTTTGTATCAAATCAATACATTAGATAAGATTACTACAGTATTGGTATATTGTGGCTGGAAGGAGGACATGGAATCAGGCTGAATGGAATTTAATGTCCTTTTTTTTTTCCTTTCCTCGCACTTTTCGCGTGCCAGGATATGCTTCCTCAGCACAGTCAGCAAGTGTATCCGCCTCCTTCAACAACTGATGAATCCTTCTATTACTTGTTGATTCCTTGGTCCAGCGGCAAGAGGAATCTCTGTAACAAGTTTGTGCGTAATGTAGTGTGTGTGTGTGTGTGTGTGGTCTGTGTTGTGTGTTGTGTGGTGACACCCCTGTCAGCCTATTTAACGAACACAAACAAGTACCAACTTCAAATTAGGTATGCGGGTTGGACATATGGGAGGAAGACCCTATTGGTTTTGGGATTGCCAGTTCAAGTTCATTCAGTCAAGAGTGGCAAAGTTCAAAAAGCTTTCAGCACGATATATCTACCGAATGCAAGTATCTATCAAGTTGAATTGGGTATGTGGGTCACATGTATGGTGAGAAAGCCTATTTTTTTTGGGTGCCATCAGGTCATTCAAGGTCTTATAGAGCGTCCTCATGTATCTCGACAATTGGAACATTTTCGAGGGCGGGGCCATAATTGCAAGTTTTTTGTTCGTGTCCGCAAACTACATCTGAATACCTACTTTGACCTCATTGAACCTTTTTGACCTGTTTGACCTTCTGACCTGGTGACCTCAAGATGCTCATTTTTTGTGATGACCAGATTCCTCTTGTGAGACAAACAAAAAAGTTAATACACTACACTAACTACCATTTTGCCTACAATACCCTATCACAGGCTACGATGTAGGACCCTCGTCTGAATTGAACTGCCTGAAGTACCTCTTGACTATAGACAAATTTGACGATCTCCATGTATCTCCACAATGGAACATTTAAGGCCGCCTATTTGAAAGTTTTGTTCGTCTCAGCCAACTACATCTGATGACCTCTTTTGACCCTCATTTGACCTTTTGACCTTGTTTTTACCCTTTGACTTGGTGACCGCAAGTGCTAAATTTTTGTGATGAGAACCAGATTCCCTTTTTGGTAAAGGAATCTATGCAGTCAACGCACCGTGCGTATGTGTGTGTGTGTGTGACAACCACTGTCAGCACGATATCTAAAGACGCAGCCATGTATGAAGTTCAAATTAGCTATGTTGTTGGACAGATAGAGAGGAATGACCACCTATTGGTTTCGGTGCCAGTTCAAGGTTAGTTAAGGTCATGAGAGGGCAAAGTTTGCAAGCTTGTCAGCACGATATCTAACGACGCAAGCATGCATCAGTTCAAAATAGGTATGTGGGTATGACTTAAATGGTTAGGATGAACCCTATTGTTGTTGGTGTTAGGAGTCAGGTCATTTACGGTCACCATGGGACACTCCTTATATATATTGGCACCGTACCGTTTTAGAGAGATGTCGTAATAGAAGTTTTGTCTTCTTTACCGGCAAACTACCTCTGGTGGACGCTACTTTGAACCCATTTGACCTTGACCACCTCGTTTGACCTTTAACCTTGTGACATTGAGTGCTAGTTTATTGTGCTGGACCATATCCCCTTTTTGAGACAAACCTAAAGTGAATTAGAACTAATGTAATACGACAACTCCTATCAGCGAGCTATCTCAGGACCGCACAGTGTGAAAGGTAAAGACAGCCTAAACACTGGAAATGTTGTTAATTTAACGTTTGACCATTGACATCTGGGCAACAAAATATTTTAGAGTGAGGTTGTATGGAAAGTTTTCCTTCGTCTAGGCGAACTGCATGTAGTTCCGCTATGCATGGGACCTACCTGTCGTTTGTCACTTATGAATATTTTTGGGGTGGCCCCCCCTTCCCTCACAGCAAATTTAGATGCTGGTTTCAGGAATAAAATTTTTTTGACATAATGTGCCCAGTGCCCCGATTTATATAATCCCTCGGAGCAGGGTAATGTGATACCCAGAAGTGAGCCAGAAATGAATGGAATGGATAATATTTTGAGACCGATTGGGCGACTTACTGGAATGACCTTTTGAGTATTAAAACCTACAATATCTAATATGGGGTATTTTTTTTTTTTTCTGGTTTTGGCCTAATGCCCTTGCCTGTCAGCTATGGCACAGAATCGCGACCACAGTTTTGTGTCTTGTTTTAGTCTCCTGTGTGTGTGTTGGAGGAGGGTGTGGGGGCGTTCCACTGTAAGAGGGGTATTATACCCTCACTACTTCGGAAGTATGGTTTTGGCCCTGCCCCTCCCCGTTCCGTCGGATAGTTTCGTGTTAGCGCAATGGCTCCCAACACCTTGTCCGATTGAGGAGAAACTTTTACCAATATTTAATTATACCGAAGTTCATGCCCGGTACAAGATTCCCAAGTAGCGTCGCCACCTGCTAGAGTCCCTTAATTTGCCAAATTTTCGCGATCGTGGAAAGTTGATCGGATTTCGACAAAACATCTTTGGTATATTGTAGACCTACTCGGCAGGTCCCGACAGAGGGAGCTGGTTCTAGGTCGTTCGATGTCAATCTGCAAATTGATGGAACTTTTGAAACTTCGTTGGATTTGTAAAGAACTTTGTGAGCGAGTTCTTTGGGCCGTGAAACTCTTCTCAATTTCAATGAGCATACAGTGTCAATCCCCAACCCACTAAGTTTTAAAATGGTTGGGAATTGCACACGTCGGGCGGTTTATCTGCCTCTGCAGAAGTCAGTTATAGGTTTGTTCCCCCCCCCCTAATATTTTGTATCTACATTTTTTTTTTTTTCAGTCTGACTGTTGACCGCATGTAAAATTGATCGAATTCTTGCTCGACCTGGTAGTCTAACGAGCTCGTCTGTCTTGCCTTGTAGTGTGTAGGTGGGGATAGCGAGGTGATGAAGACCACGCATTATCCAAACTAAATATCGTTATTTAGACCTTTAAGAGACCAGCACAGAATGAATGAAGGATATCTTTATACAACAACGAGTGATGACTCATTCCTTCACTGCGGTTAGTGATGGTTCAATGGTTGAATCTGCCGATTATAATCAGCCCATGGAGTAGAACACTGGCCACGTTCTATGAAGTATATATAAAAAAAAAAATACGAATCTTCTGGATTGTAGGACTACGGTACGTTGACGCGAGGACCCCCGTGGATGGTGTTAATGTAGAAACTCACGTCACCCACCGCTTCCTAAGTCTCAGCCAAATATGTAGTTATTGTAGTACATTCTGCTCCGTCAAACTGTTATTGCCATTGGCTCTAACAAGACAGTCATGATGCCGTAATTCGATTTGCAGAACAATATTTCGAAACGCTGCAGTTGGAAATTACTTTGAGCAGAAATGACGACCCAAATTTGGTGACATCATTAATTGATACTAATTATTCCTGTAATGTGTTGTGAACGCATTTTGGTAGTTT